>WUAM01000162.1:5330997-5356483 GCA_024336885.1 Actenoides hombroni | reverse complement strand
TGTTTCCTTAATGCCCTGTGGAAAATGACCTGCCACCCATTAGCCTCCCCGCCTTTGTTAAAAAAGGCCCTTTTATTTCTTTCTTTCTTTTTTTTTTTTTTTTTATATAACCCGCATTGTAAAAAAATAAATAAAATTGTTCCAGCTTAGCGCAGTGGACTTGTCATAAACATTTAAGATGTACTGTAGTGTCGTATTTTCTAGGTGCTATATTATCGTTCCATTTATTGTTTCCCAAGGACTAAACTTGGAAATGGATGGCTTTATGAAGAGGCTAGTCCTATATTAAAGCTGATTGATTCCATTCATCCTCCAACAGGCTCCTCAGCAAAACAATTTCCCCTTAATTAAGCAATATGATGTAAATTACATGGTAATTGATTTAATAAAAATATATGATGCAAACTCACATGAGGAAAAACATCTTAAGGAACAGCAGAGTGATACTCTGAGCAGAGCAGGTAATGGGAAGACTACTGGAAATTAGGTTAGAAAAACAATAAAAACTAAGCTTTTATAGATTTTCTTTTTGTTTCTGTTTCCTTAATTTTCTACCCGCTGTCCCCTTTGTCTTCCTTCTACCTAATCATTAATCTATTTTAAAAAATAATCATAGAATTAGTTCTGACGTTGAATGCTTTCTGGGGCAAATAAAAGTACTTTTCTGACTTATTTTTCTGATCTAGGTGCTCTTTTGATTTTCAAGTGAGAGAGATTTTTGAGTTTCAAGTGAGAGATGTTTCCCACTTCTGGTCTAAAACCCTGCTGTGAAAGGGCTGAGTGGAGCAAACTTTGGGCAAACTCCTCCAGGTCGGATCCAGAAAGACATGCGATTGCCCACGTAGGTGCTTGACTCTTCTGGAAAGCACAGCTGGTTGGGTAGGTGCCTACCTTTATGGTGTCAAGGCCTCAACAATGAGCAGTGGGTTCACATCAGGTAGTCTGATTTTAGTGGGATTAGTTGGAGCTCTCGCGTCTGCAGAATTAGCCCAACAGCCTCATGAGCACAATTGGTTTGGAGAGAGATAGTTTGAGGTTTTTTAACTTTCCTTTAAGACAAACATCTCCAACTGTCATGTTGTGGATGTCATTCCTTCTGATCTCAGCCTGAATAATGAAGAAAAAGATAAGTACAAATGTAAAATGTTTTCTTTTGGTTTTAGGATTAAATTAAGTTTCTTTAGGAGTCCTTTAGAAACACAAATACATCGCAACTCTGTCTGTGGCCAGAGCTTCAGATTTAGTTCTTATATTAGTTTAATTTCCTTTACTGAAACAAACCATCAGTCTTTCCTGGCAGGCAGTCCACCCCAACCAGAGTGTTTTCCATCGTGAGCTCCAGATAGGCACCATCCTAATGTATGGCTCGAAAGGAAGAAAGATCCAGAGTCCTGATGCCTTCAATCAAAACAGGAAACAGTGATTTCTGACCAGCCTTTTTCTCAACAGAGTAAGCCAAGGGAGAAAGCAATCATTGCTTTCTGAAATCAGCAATGTCAGTCCTTGACAGCGAGGAGGTCGGTGAAGAAAGGTTAGCCCTGGTGTCATCGTGCCATTAGGTCTGAACAGCTCTGAGGGATCACGAGGGCAACCTGCCATTCACGGCCCCCTGAGGGTTTCTTTTTTTCAAGTGGAAGGTTGGAAAACTCTGCCTGCGTGTTCCAGCGCTGCACACACACCATCTTCCCCTTCCCCCGGTCAGTTGGAAGAAGCTAATGGGAATCGGGTCCTTAATGGAGGGCAATGGCAATTCTGTTTGGGTGGGAGGGCATAAAACCTTTGCCAGCCAACCTGTTTTGATTGCTGGTCAATGAAATATTAATACATGACCTTCATCGTTTTCACTTTCCATTAAAAACCTCAAGGCACTGGAACTGAGGTATTGAAAACCACTTCCGCTTCCTGGGAATCAGTGGTTTAAAAGAGAAATAAAAATATAATCGCTTTGTGTTGGTGACCAGAAAGCTTCCTCCAGACTGGCTCTGGTCTTCGATGCTGATGTTCTTTTTACAGGATTTTGAATGCAGCTGAACGTGAGACCCCTGACATCTCTGCATGTCCAAGCAACACTTGCCTGTGGAGATGAAGAGGTAGAAGGTTCTTGCTTCAGCTGCACCCGGCACTGGATTGTTGCAATGACCTCTCCTGCCCAGCAGCATCCAAGAAAGCTGTGTAAGGTCTTGGGGACTGGAGCTGCCTGCAACTCAAAGGTCGGTTAAATGTAAGGCTCAGTAAATGTGTCTTTTCATGACAGTGTTGTAGGGTGGCAAGATAGCTGGTTTAGGCAGGGATGACCTAGTGAGGGTTTACTCCTTTCTTTTTCAGCTGATCCTCATAATGAAGAATATTTGCAAGCACAAAGCTACCTTAAAGTTCAAAGACAACTTCTCTTCACCAATGTTACCAATGCCACAGATGACTGAACCGGTTTACAACCAGAATAAATCTCAACTCATCCATTCGTTGCCACGCGGGTGAAGACAGCCGGCCAGGAGCGACAGGAAAGACAACTGGAGGGCTGGAAGCACAAACTGGAAATGTCAGAGGTTTGTCAGCAGTGTCCAGGTCATGCCACAAACTTCCTCCCTGAGCTTTGGTAAGTAACCTCATTTCTTGGTCTTAATAGATCCTAAACTCCTTTGTGCCCATTGGACTGAGAATTGTTTGTTGCATCAAGGCTTTGCATGGAGTATGAGGTGAAATCCTGAAGCAGCTGCAGTTAGTAGAAGATTCTGAGCCATGGCTGGAATTTCACCCCAAGGCATCTTTGTGATCTTCCTCATGTGTGAATGTTCCTAATGAGTTAAAAGATACCGCTCAGCTGAGGAAGATGATACAAACACGTTAGTAGTTCTGGGCAGTGCTCAGATGAAGTGGTGTTAAGAGTTGATTTTTGTTTCATTTGTGTTAAGTGTGTGGAAGACTTGGGGCAGATGTTAAACTAAAAAGCAGATTTATTTTTTTTTATGCATAGAAATATTTTGAGTTATTTTAACATTAAAATGATTACAAAGATAAGGCCACGATTTAGATTACTTTCTTTTCCTTCTTTTTTCTGGGAGTGGTGATGTTATTTCACTCTCTTCTATTGGACCAAGTTATCCTGCCATGACATAGACTGTCCTATGGTTTTGTGTCACCTTGCAGCAAAACTAACCATGGACCAGAACATAAAATGGAGAATTGTGTAAAGGAAGGAAATGTTGGGGGTGGGGGGGAATAAAATCTATAGCATCTGACTAAGCATCAAATGTAGGGCCAGTAGTCGGAGCAGGGAGTCCTTTGGAGCTTCTTCTCCCTAAGCAGTTGAGATTCTTTTCTCACTGCTGTGTCTGCAAGGTGCCATGGAGAGAAGTGCCACTGCTTGGTGCAACTTGGCTCTCTCAGGGCTGCACCCCTGGCATGGAGTGGCCCGGACACTCCTTGGCCAAAGTCTTCTCTCATCCACTGTGCCACTCCTGTGACTCTGACACATAGAGATCATTATGATGGGGGGGGGGGGGGGTGTGTGTGTTAATCCAAAATGCTTTAAGAGCCAGTGATGGTTGCATCACAGACTCCTCAGTTGGTACCTGCACATGATCTATCCCCTGGGACAAGGCGGGGAGGATGCAAGGCTTGCTAGGACACTGCTGGGGCTTGTCCTGAGAGGGGAAGAGATGGATGCAATGGCATCTGTGGCCACAGTGTCTGTCTGCACTGTTCCCCCATCACTTGTGCTCAGATTTCCTCTGGGAGGATGATGATTGATTTACTCCAGAAGGAATAAGCCACCACACAGGCACTGCAGAAGGCGGCGAAACAAGCTGGGGAGAGTGAAAAGATAATCCCAGCTCAAATCTTTACCTTAATTGTACCCTGGGCAGCAATCCCCACAGTAAAATAGAGCACTGGTCTGTACTCCGACTGCGACTGTGGCCCACACGACACACAAAGGGCTCTTAAAAATATGAATTGTCTCATGTGATTGCTATCCCAAGTGATCGGTCCCTGCAGAAGAAGGGAGCAAAGTCTAAATGTCCCTGCCCAGTGATCCCAGTATCAGTGTTTCTTTTCCTCAGCTCATCTAGCCACAGGTAGGAACAGGCTTGTCCATTGATATTTTAGGCTTTACACTTTCTCCTGCTATAGATGATTGCAGAAACCAGCTGCTTTCTGCCTCTGGGCAGTGGACAGTGTGGTGATGTGGGGCACTCATGGCTGACATTTGCAGATCTCATCCCCACCCCTAACTCTGATGTTGGGGGACCAATCCCTGCAGTAAAAGAACACGTAAAGGAGGAAGGACCTTTGCCAACCTTTGTCTCCTTTGTAGCTGTATAAATGCTGTAGCATCCAGCAATACGCTGGGCTCACCGCTGGTTTCCAAACCCTGATCACATGCTGTAAGTCAGGGAACCAATCTGTGTTGTAAAAGAGCTTGAAGAGAATTTCCTTTTCTGAACACAAATCCTCTCGCTATGTCTGCAGGCCTTGCATGTTGCAAGAAGTGGTTATGCTTCTGATATTTTCCATTCTCCAAGCTGTAACTATAATCCCAGCACAAACCCTAATGTTATTCACAGACAGGAGGTGACCCCCCTCCCTAAAGGAGCACATAATTTCACCTCAGCTGACATCAGTTCTCTGTACGTTGTTGGAAGCCCTGTAACACTTTATGCCTCACTGAAGTGACCTACAGAAGCCAAGCCCACCCCACCCCTGTGCTTGCCAATCACCAAGGGGTCATTCCCTATGGGAAAAGAGAACCCATGGCCTTGGTCACAGCACCACCAGTCCTTTTTCTAGTGTTTTGTGCCCTCTAGAATAGACTGGCCTCTAGAAAATGTCACTGTCCTCACCCTAATTCCAACCCCTTAACTCTGGCAAGAGGATGATGATAAAAACAAAAGAAAAGGCCTTGGTCCCTGATACCCTGATACCACCTTTCTGCCTGATTCTGGGGGCTCTATAGAATCCAGAAGGAAATTGATCATTAGAATAGATCTTTACCATGAACCCAAATCATACCACTGGCCCATCCTTGTACCCCAGGAGCTAATAACCACAGTGACAGAGAATGTGACAGCTACAAGCACCATTCTCCTTCCTAAAGCTGGGAATCCTGGTGTTCTCTGTAGGGAAGTGGCCTCTGAAAGCTGTTGCTGGGTATATTGTCTTTGTGAGTGGCAGCAGCCAGAGCTCCTGGGGCAAATAGGTGTGGAGGGGCTAGTTCCTGACCACTCAGACCTAGCAGGCTCTGGACTGACCACAGCCTCCCTGCATAGCAGCTGAAGTGTTAAAACCACACACTCCCACGGGTGTACACTCACCTACCTCGACGTGGTGTTTCCTCTGTTCAGAATTCATATATTAATGACATGGCTTTTCTTCCAGTCTTCAGAGAAAGACTTCTTGGGAACAGGAAGGGTTTGCCATTCCCTGTCCCCAAGAAGAAAGGTTTAGAGAACAAAGTCAGCTGAGATAGACTTGAAGGGGTGTCTCCTTTGAAGGCAACCACGTCTCTTGCTTTCTGAGTGCCCTCTCTTTGCATACCCTGTCCTCTCCAGGTGCCTGGCTCTCCTGCTGGATGTTCACTCCCAAAGGGAGCTACCGTTTGTAAGGATGTGGAATCAGTGGAGCTGGGTGAAAGGAGGAGTGACCCCGTTTGCTGGTGTACAGGCACATCAGGCCTTAATTACCCACCAAGTGTCTCAGTTTAGGCGATGTGACAACTTCCCAGGGATGGCAATTATCTTCCTGGGCTGCAATTCACTTGTTGGTGGGTTTGTCAAGGCCTCCTAGGTAAAATATGCACCAGCATGTCTTGTCCATCCTCCACAACCAGGCTTCTCCTACCAGCATCCTGGTGGAGCTGACAGCATTGGGAATGTTGTTCCTCCTCGCTGCAGCAATGCCATGGTGGAGAGCTGACCTGAGAGAGTCCTTTAGACCCGTTCTTGGTGCCATTTCCTCCATCTGATTTCACCCATATTTTACTGGAAAACGGTACAAAACAAACACAGGACTAAGGCACAGCCTGTAAAAAACCAAAGAGATGCAGATGGACAAGATTATGTATTTTTATCTTTCTTTGCTTTGTCTCATTCTTGAAGCTGCCTTCAGCAATTTCTGTTAGAAAATAACTGTTGTTAGTAGTATTCCAGTAGCATTCAGCTAATGATTTTTAGGAAATGATTACAGCAATGCCTATTTGTCTCTGTGTGTGAAAGAAAAATATGCCATTTAAATACAACATCCTGTCCATAGCTGTATCCAGTTAGTCTTGGAAGCCTGTTTATAGACTCAGTCGTACTCCGTTGGTGCTGAAATTGATTTCCTGGCTGAAATATTTTGCAATAGGATAAACCCACTAATTGTGCACCTAAATATAATTGAATTTTAACAAATTGAATGACTTTTATTTTACCTTGGATGATAATTTATTGACACAAATAGAACTCCTCTAATTAGATTTGGCATAGCCATGTCTGCTGAGGGCACATTAAACCCTTTTGCCATGTGATTTTAGTGTTTTGGGTTTTTTAAATTTTAGACCACCCTGATATCCCTAAATTAAATTCTGTTTATTAAGGCTGTACAGACAGTCAATTATTTTGACTATGCAGTTCTTAAGATCCCACATGGATTTAGCATAGATCCTCTGTGAAGAAGGGCTATTAATTTGTAATTTCTCATTAAATACATCAGAGATTGAAATCCATTGTTGCTATTCTGGAAATAGATATCCTAATTCAGGAGTACTGAGCCTGCAGTCTGTAAAAATGGAAGGGAAGCGAGGAGGACAGACTTACATTTATCACCATCTCTCAGAGTCCAGACCTCAGTAAAGCTGGGAAAGTTCAGTAGAAAAAATATAATAAAATAGAATAGTTGAAGCATCACCAGTGCTCTCTGGGAAGCTGAAGGCTCGACGTGTCACCTCGCCTAGAGAAGCCAAGGAGGTGGTCTTGGCCACTACAGCAGGCAGAGCAGAGTGACAATCCTTGTAACACAGGGCCCTGAATCCACCCAGGACACTGGAGTTGGTCCCTGTGGTCTTCTGCTGTGTGGAGCACACTGGAAGATTGAACCAGATAGTAAATGTCCATAACTGTCCATAGATTTCCATTAAAGCTTGATCCAGAAGTAAATGTCCTTAAATCAGTTTAGACATCAGAGAACAAGGTTGACATGACTGGTTTGCACTGGACAAACCTCAAGAGGTCTCCACCAGCACCTCGGATCCTCAGCAGTGAGTGCTGACAACCCCCTGCTCCATTGAAGTGCTGTCACTGTCACCAGACAAGCAGATGAAGAGCTAAAAGACCTTCTAATAAAAGATTAGCAGATGTCTGCTCACTCATTAATAGGCCTGCAAGATCAGAGAGGGGGAAAAAAAAAGCTTTAAAATTGATTTCTTTATTTCATACTTGGGACAAGAAGACAGGGCTTAAATTCTGATTTTGTTATTACGCCTCACTCAAAATAATGCTACTTTTTCTTCTTGAGTCCTGTAACCACATGATGTTGAGATCCTATGTTCTTGTGTCATACACATCGGTATTGCACCCAAATATTTACATTCCAAATAAAGACAGAGAAAAATTGCAGCTAAAGCCATGAAAGAAAGATCGGAGCAATATCAGACTGCACACATCAGTCTTCAGTTAGGGTTTCCCCCTTTGGTAAGTTTGCAGACATATTGATAAATGTTTTCCAAAGAATGAGACCTATTGTTTTGTCTCTTGGTGAAAAAAAACCAAACAAACAAACGAATAAAAAAGGGCAATGGCTTTGCTGCAGCTTGGCTCAGAGAATGGCCTCTTTGGTTTGAAAGGACCTTGCCCAGTCAGGCTCGAAGGTTTGAAAACCTCCTCTGGGTTAAACAGGGCGGGAGTATTTGGGGCTGTGCTGAAATGGGACAGGTTTATTCACATGTAAATACCTTGGGGTACTTGGCGGTCACTGGTTCCTGCCTCCTTCTGCTGGTAGCATCCTCCTCTTTCTTTCTCCCACTTTATAACTTAAGTTTTAAGTCAGTCAGCCTAATATTTTTTGTGCTGTTCACCAGCTCTCCTTGGTATTAGAGCAGGCAGAAAGCATCACGCAGCTCAAAACAACCTCCTTAGGTTTTCAGACTAAAGCTATTAACCAAGGAAAAGCACAACTTCTTCCCTCCTTCACCCATCTGGTGCCTGCTCTGCAGGGGTGAAAACTGTCAGTGCATAATAGGCTGACAGGGTACTAAGAGGGTGGCCTTGTGAGGGAGGAATCTGTATTTGTACAACTTTAAGAGGTTTTTTTCTTAGTTTCTACCATATTTTGAAGTGGGCTTTGCACCTGCATTTGGCAACAGAGACGAGGGAGAAGGAGGCAGGGGTGAGGAATGAAACCATAAACAAGCCAGCCCAAGACAGCCCCTTGTTGAGAGCCTTCCTACTTTGACACATGCTCATATTTTTTAGAGCACAGCACGCCGAAGTTGATTGTTTTGGCTGCTCTTGCTCTTGGTTCTTGGCTCCCGTCCTGGCTTCTGGAGTACTGGGAAAAGTCCACCCCCTGCCAAGCTCGCAGGGGAGCTCACCAGCATCGCCTGCTCTCTCAAAAGCTACTCCTCTGCTGGGCACAGGGCAGGAATCAGGTCTCAAGTGAGGCGTCAGGGCTGCCAGCTTCCTCTGGGGCTTTCAAGGGATGGCACAAAACGCA
Source organism: Actenoides hombroni (assembly GCA_024336885.1). Classification (NCBI taxonomy): domain Eukaryota; kingdom Metazoa; phylum Chordata; class Aves; order Coraciiformes; family Alcedinidae; genus Actenoides; species Actenoides hombroni. Next base: position 5,347,795 of record WUAM01000162.1, on the reverse strand, counting down.
CACAGAAAGCCAAGGGTGATGCTCGATCCCTGGTTTAAAAAGGGGAAGCCAAACAAAACACATTATACCAAACAGGTATTATATAAAGTGCTGGAACATCTCTGAAGATATCTCGGGTTTTTTTAGCTGTCTGCTGGCACTCAGTGGGTAAAGAGCAGCTGTTGTCTGTTGGCCTAAGGGAGCTGGGAAGGGGATGAGGACCCCACGATGCTGCAGGATGCGTACCCAGGGCGGTCTGGGTGGGTGCACAGGATATCCCACCCTAACGAGCACTCAGCAATCTGGGAACGTTTCCTCAGGCTCATCGCTGAGCCCTCTCTATGATTTCAGCCTTGCCCTGTGGAACCCATCTCCAGATGCACTGTCCCAAGGCTGGTCCTGCAGGCGCTCAGCACAGTGGTAATGAAACTTCCTGAGGTAAAATGACAAGCAAATGTTCTGCAGTTTTCTCTCTCGATTTGATTTTGATTTCATTTGAATGGTTCTGTGCCTAATTGCTTGCCTATAGTGAAAACTTAATGTGTTGATTTTCCAGGGGCTACAGAGCAGCACTTGGAGAACAATCAGTCAGATGTTTTGTCACATCCCAGGCAGCCCTAGCAGCGTTTGCCTGAAATGAAATGTAGCATCTCTACACTGCAGGCAATATTTTTGCTGATAATGCTTCTGCATATCTTGCTAAATAAAAACAGATCCCTCCTATTTTTGGGGGGTTTAGACATCAGTTAAAAGCAAAACCAAAACCCCGCTTGTATTAAGATAACACAACACCAAACTGGAAGCTGATGTCGTCCTCCACGTCTGACTGCGGTCACATCAGGTCCCAGACTTGATCCTGAGCCATCTGCTAATTGCTGCGGTTTTGCAATCACATATCCCAAAGCTAATTTAGTTTGGAAGTAGCTGTTGGAACATGGATTCATCCTTGGAAATCACATCGCCTCTCTGTTAATGGGTACTGCAGATTGCTAAGCTGCTCCAGCCTGCTCTGCCACAGGATGCTCTCGGGTGGTGTCATGTCTTTTAAAGACTAACACCCTGGGGTGCTGAGCAGCTTTGGAGGATGCTGCAAGACAAGGGAAGCCCTGAAGCCATCTGTCCTTAATACCAGACTCAGGGGCTGTAGGAGGGCTGAACCTGTGGGTGTGAAGGGCAAGGCCATGTCAGAGCATCCAGCAATTTGCAGGCAGTGACGGTGCACACGCTGCGTGAGATGCAGGGTGGGCCGTGGCTCTGGGATGCCCTGGAGCTTCCTCTATCCTGCAGCTGCCAAAGCCCAAGCTGCAGCACTGCTCTGCACCCCAAACCACTGCCAGGCAGGCGAGGAAAAGGCTGAGGCTACCCGCAGAGCACGTTCTGACCCAAGTGAGACATTCAGATTACCAAAAGCCTGCGTGTCCCTCGGAACGCAGCGGCAGAAGCAGCTCAAAGCATGCCTGCTGCTGCTGTACCAGCCTCCTCGGGGGGCTTTGTCCTAGACACGGGTCTGTCACATGCATTAGAAACATCAGACTGAACAAAACATGATGGAAAGATGGGCACTGATGTGTCATCATCTTCTGCTGTCACAACCAGAGCCCTTATGATCTCCGATGCCCCATTTGACTCAGTCTTTTAAGGCACTTGTCCTCAGGACACCCCGGTGAGGTAAGCAAGCGCTGCAGTTGGGTGCAGACCCCGTGTCTGTGACAATAATAATAGTAACAAACATTCCCAGAGCTCTCTGGTGCCCCCGAGGCCAGGAGCACCATGCAGGCTGTGGTGGCTAACAGGGTCACTTAGGTTTCTCGGGCAGAGAAGCTGCGTCTCATTTTCCTACAGGTACTGCTGTCCCTCCCACCCATCTCAGATTCCTCCAGACGCTCTCGGTAAGCACACAAATATTCCTGTAGACCTTGGCCCAACCGCGTGGCCCACCGTTGTTTGGGAAGTCCGTGACAGAGGAAAAGGCTGACCCTGCGTCACTCCAGCTGCTCACGCGGGTAAAGTGAGGTGGCAGAAACAGGCAAGGTGGGACCCGTGCTCATCGTGCAGTCTCCTCAGGGCAGGGGGTCTGTCTCTTGCTCGTCTGTCTGCAAAGCACATAGCTGTGGCCTCGTGTAAATAATGCATGACATGCACAGTCATATTTTCTACACGTCCCTGCCCGCACAGATGGCTTCCATGGGAAAATGTCATCGCTGATCATTAGAAGACAACAAACTCTTCCATTACCAAAATAAATAAGTGGTATATTGTTGGCTGCTACAGTCAGATCCTACATGGGGTGGGGTTGGTTCCCCCCCCCCCCCACATATGCACCTTCAGCAAATGGATTTGATAAAACCAGTATCCAGACATCACCTTATTTCAAGTTCAGTTACCTAGGCAACCGCAGCGTACTGCTGGGACGAGCTGCCCACCCCAGCTCCTGTTGGAGCTATTACACACATCAGCTCTTCCTTCAGGAGGAGCAGAAAGCTGCCGACGCCGGCTCCCAGCCTCCTTCTGCAGAGAGGAGCCGTGCGCGCGAAGAGAGGCAGCTGGGTTACAAATGCCCGTGGGAGGAGGCACGTAGAGTATCCACGCCCGCGGCGCCGCGATAAAGAATTGCTCACTTAACTACGAGACTCCGTGTTAGCTGGAGCTATCTATAGGAGATGAATGTATAGAGAGATGGCACGAGCCGTGTGCGCACCCGCGCGCGTACGCGCGCCCCTACGCAGAGGGGCTGGGCTGTGTGTGTGCACTTACACGTGTAGGTGCTGCTGCTGCTCATGGAATAGCTGAAGTTACCAGGGCTTCCACAAAAGGGTGGTTTTATTTGAGTATCTGAGGTAACGTGGTCTGGGGTCATTTTTTTTTTGGTAATTTTATTTGAGGGTCTGAAGTAATATGGGCTGATGTTTTGTGTTGTTTGTTGGGTTTTGTCTTTTTTCAGAGGACTTGTTTCTGGAAGGTCAGTTCATCTCCTTTGGGACAGCAAAGCCTTTGCACTCTCTGCTCTGCATTTTCTGAAAAACTAGGCCCTTGAAGGGAAGCTCTGGCACATCACGGTGGTACTTGCGGAACAGTTGGATGGTAAGAAACCCAAGCACCACAGTTATTTTGTGAAAGGCTTGATTTGTAGGTGACCCTGCTTTAGCAAGGGAGTTGGACCAGGTGGTCTCCAGAGGTCCCAACTAACCCTCTCCACACTGGGATTCTGGGACTTTACCAGATAACCATCACATCTCCACAGCAGCAGCATGGCTCCCAGGTGTCAGATACTCAGCTGCACAGTGGCCTAGGAACATGAGAGGCTCAGGTGGTTGGCTGAAGGTGGAAGGGTACAAAGGAACAACTGGATGGAGGAATCCCATTGCCTTCCTTGCACCAGGAGCTACACCTCACCATGGAGATGCAACAACATATATAGTCAACCCATCTACTCTTGTTTAGCACAGGTAACACTGACTGGAGCTAGTTCTTATTTAGCAGACAGCCCTGTCAACGAGAAACACCCTTTTCCCCATGCCATCTTTCAGCAGTTTTCCAGAGATAGTGAATGGTTTTAATGTTTCCCTTCGCAGGAACGTGGAGCCCAATGTGCATCTCACAGATGGGAAAACAAAATCTGCTGTGCATCACTTTGTGATCAGGTTGCTCTGTGCCCTGTCTCACGTAGCCATCTGCAGGTATCAGCAGCCCTTCACCCTGCCTTTCACCAGCTACAAATATTGTGGCTGCTCTGGTAGAAAGGAGGTGGGAATGGTCAGAGAAGCCGCCCTGAGGTGCCGTGGTAGGAGATCATGAGACAAACACCTGTCCTCATGGATTTTGAGGCACAATATGTGTCTTCCTTTGTTTGTAGGAGAACACCGTTACCTGTTCCTTCTGCTATTCCGTGTGGAAACTTGGTGAGTACCAGGGATAACAAACTCAGAAGAACTGGAATCCTTTAACCCTTCTCCATAACCTGCATCTCCAGGGTGAGGAGCAGCAGAATAACTCCGGTGTATGGACTGGAGCAGTGGCCTCCAAACACCCAGCTGCAGGGAGCGGGGCTGTGTCTGGCTTTTCCTCCAAGATCTACGTCTCCTTCTGACCTGTCTGGCTAGAGACTCGGCTCACCACCAGAGACACTGGTGCAGCAAGCATCAAAACTGTTGGTTTTAGATAGACAGCTGGACAGATAGTCGGGTAGAGAGTTGGAAGTCCAGTTCAGTGACTGAGAAACCTTTGTTTTCATCAGCGTGGCAGCACTGGCATCACTGACATTTATTTGGTCATACAGAGCCCTGAAGTTCCTTGTAGCTCCCCTGTTAATCGCTGCATATAATTTGTGGAACAAACCTGGCTCATGTCTATAATGCATGCTACATATATTTTTGTGTACACACATACACACATATGTACAAAGACCTATATATATATTTATACCCATACAGGAGAGCCTCTATATATGTTTCAAACTCATGAACAGCTCCTGTGGAAATTAGAAGATGCAGGTTTTCTTCCATCCTCTGCCTCCAGGATGGAGCAGAGCATGTGTAAGAGCACTGAGGGAGCGAGCAGCAGCCTATCCAGCTCAAAACCTCTGCAATGCATCTTTCACTTCCTGGGGCAACGATTCGCTCGGCTAGGGACCTACTTTTATGAATAGACGTTCAGAGAAAAAGGTTTGTCTATGGCAAGTGTATCAGTGCCTGGAACTCTTTCCTGGAAACTTTTCTACGTGTCAGACGTTTCAGCTGAGTTTCGGTGTCGTTCTGCACGGCAGCAGCTCGGGAAAGGTTCTCTTTCCTGGCTACTGATAAGTCACTGCTCTTTGATTGTCGTGTACCTGTATCCCGGAGGATATTACGTTTGCTTGCATGCATTTCTCATTTGAAATACTGAAAATGATGAACAGAGAAGCTTTGGCAACAGCCAAACTTGTGATAATTGTCTGAGCTGTAAAAGCTGCTGGGGCCTCACAGAGATGGTGGCAGCAGATGCATCTGTGCCTGTGTTACCCTGCTTCCCCAACAGCCCCAAAGCTTGACTGCTTTTTGTGACAACATTACAAGAGCAGTGTAGAAAGGGAAAGAAACACAGTTCGAGAGAGCAAAGAGTTTACTTACTTGGAGAACTGACTCAAGGTGTGGATGATGCTAAAAAGAGGACTGGCCAGAGGGCTGTAACATCTAGGAATGCTTTTTTCTCTCCAGCTGACAGTTTCTGTGTGCTGTGCCATACAGTGTGTCATCCTGTACATCTCCTCTGTCAGGAAAACAATGCAGGCAGCAGAAAAAGGCCCCAAACTGGAGCATGCACCCCAGATTCACAGACCCATTGACTTTACAAGAGCATAAAGGGAAAGTGGAGATTTCATCCCTTTCATCTATTCCCCTCAGCTGGGATCAGAGTTGGCTCCTTGAGCTGCGGAACGTCTCTGCAAATCTCCAGGCAGGGGCCCAGCCCCGCCACAAGCAGGGACCCGAGCTCCATCCTTGGTCTGGAACTGCTGGTGTACCTGTGAAATTGGTCCTGACACCTCAAGGCTGCCTGACCCTTTCCACACTAAATTCCTGTTTCCATTTCTTTATAACTCAGCCTGAGGATAACACGGGTTTCTGGAAGATGACCATATGATGAGCTCACAGATCCAGACCTGGTTTCCCCATGGATTTCAACTGGAACAGGAGCAGGGCAGGGACACCAGTGGGAACAGAGAGAGCAGACTGGCTGTCTTCTGAGAGAAGGCTGAATTTGTCTTGTTTAGCCTAGCAACACAAAAGCTGACAAAAGCTGGAATTGCCATCTGCAAATACCTCCAAGAGGGAAAAGAGTCTCTTAAAAAAGTCAGTTTAGCATGTTAGCAAATGGTTTTAAAATATCTGGGAGTCAGTCTGGACTGGAAATGAGAAGCTCTTTCTCTGATCAAAGTGATGAGGTCCTCACACAAGCTTCCAGAGGGTGCTGTGAAACCAAAAGAACCCAATTAGCTTTTAGGTGAAGGTTGAGCAATTGCTAAAGGGAAGGCTACAAAGCCATCGCTGCGAGTGCAGGACCCTGGATTGCACGATCCGGGAGGTCCCTTCCTGGGCTGCATTTCTAAGATGTGAACTACAGTTGGAACACAATATGTGACTACTGAAGTTGTAGATATCTCACCTTGGGTGTTCAAAACCACTTAATTCACAAGCAAGCCTTCACTGCTGATACCATTTTTCCAGAGCTGTGAAAATAAGTGTATTGCTGCTTCAGCTCAGCTCAAGTTATTAGGGTGAGAGTGTGTTAAAAACATCCAAGATAAAATTAAATCATCTTCTAGTCGGTGTTTTGTCATGTGTGCTGCATATTTTATTTTCCTTCAAAGAAATGTTGAATAATGGTGTATTTGGACAACAGGTTTTTTGAAAACACAGTGTGCCAGCGTGCAATTGAGCCTGTATTTTAACATAAAGATACATTTCCTAATTTTTCCTCTTTTCTAACTTTCGAGTGCCCAAGTTTTCAGTCTTAGTGATTGTTTTAACGTAGTGCTTGACTGTAGTAGAGCTGAGGTGGCTGCAAGAATGCTCAATCAAAACAGATTTGGAGCAGTGGTGCTGTGCCACTGAGATAACAGGAAGTTTGTATAGTGGTACGTAAGGAAAGCTAACAATAAAAAAAAAACAAACAACAAAACAAGACTTGATTTTGTAGTCAAATCATAACTGGACTGTTTTGAGCTGTTTCACTAAATCCACTTGCAAGAGTTGGATGACGCTGAAAGATGACGGGGAATTTCAGCACTGATGACTTATTCCTAAAACCAATTATTTTCAAACATGTCATCTACACTGGCTCTCAGTGAGGACTAACTACATGACAGGCTTGAACTTTTAAAAGCAAGTGAGTTTTAAATTGTGAAAGAGCAGGGGAAAAAAGGTGAGACTAATTTTTACCATACAGAAACATGTGAAGTATTTCAGTGCATCATCATTCAAAGCCTGCTTGCCATAATTGTAATGAGAATTATTCCCCTTCTCTCCTTTTCTTGACTCCTTAAAAAGAAACACTTTGTGATTGCATGGTGTAGACTAATTTTTAATGAATCATTTATCATATGAATAGTTTATTGAAAATTAATTTCCCCCATCTAGCCCAGGAGTATTTTTCTATTAATTGCTTTGCAAGCATTTAAATACATTCGTACTTCGAACTGCATGGGCCAGCACCAGTTGAATGCTACATTTGTGTTGTCTGACTGGATGGGATGGGCACCAAGAGCTCTTCCTTGCAAAATGAACGTTGAACCTGGTTCACCCACAGATGTGAACGAGCTATTTAAAACAGAGAGATTTTTCATCCTGCCACCCATCAAGCATACAGCCAACAAAAGCATCTTAGCTTTATTCTGAATTTTTAGCTCACCAATAGCTCTCCTAACCCTGTAGAGATAACTTGAATGCTGCAAGTTAAGTGGGTGCTCACCATCTCCTTGGTGGTGAGCCCAGGTTTTCAGGGCTGTACCAGCTGAACTGACAGTTCAGAAAATAAAGTCTTTCTTCCTTGGGTTTTTTTCCGTTTGTTTTTAGCTGACAAGTGTGCTGATGGCCAGTTTAATTTGATTTGACACAGATGGTCATTTCAGCTGGCAGTCATCCACCACAAGACATGTCACCCTTGGCTAACGACCTGCCCTCATCGATAATCTTGTGACATCTTTTCCACATTGTATATGCCACGTACCTGTGAACTTCCTGCAATAACCCCTTCGTGTTTTCAAGTCCCAGGCTGCCAAATGCCTGGCTCCAAAATGTCATTTCTTCCTCGCAAGTACGCACCAGCTGCTGAGTGAGCTTCCTGGGATGCTCCCTCCATCTTAGCCCCAGGGGCTGGTGGCAAGAGCCATGGAAAATGCTACGGGAGGAGATATCTGCCCTCTGATTCCTTCCATCACAACACACCAGGCCACAGCCACTGGCCTGTCCTTCCCTCAGCCTCCCCCTAGCCCTGAGACAGAGGGATGCTGTAGATTGGGAAAGGAGATTTCTTTGCACCTACATTTTTCAAGGGATCTTGATAATAATTATTCATGGTCCTTAATAATTAATTCTAGATTCTTATTCTCCTTTAAAGGTCACCTAGTGCAACCCCTGTGCAATGAGCAGGGACATCTTTAAATAGAGCAGGTTGCTCAGAGCCCCAGCCAACCTCACCTGGAATGGTTCCAGGGATGATAACCCGGGGTTACCTGATCAGACTCAGGGTTATATGACATGCAGGATGTCATTAGCTACTGCAGAAGTAAGTGGTGAACGAGGTGTTCGCAAGATAAGAGTCTTGCATGGAGATGCCAGACTTTGCAGTCACTATTTGAAAGACATTTTCCAGCCTGATCTTCCACTGGAATGCTTCTACCCTGTTTGCATTTGTTTCTGTCGCAGGGCTATTTGCCCAATAAATTAAACAGTCGATAAATGCAGTGGCCGTAAATCTTCTCCATTTCTAATTACCTTAAAAATGAGGACTGTTACTCTGCCTCTTTTACTTCATCTGGTAGTTGTAGCCACAGCAGCTGGTCTGGCGAATAATCCCAGTAGCCTGTGGCCCACCGCCGTGTGACGGGGAGACAGAACAGGAGCATCAGGAGTGTGTAGAGTAATTTTTCTCACGAACGAACATCTTAATACGAAACAGCGAGAAGCCGTGGGACTTCCTACCCTGGCTGCTGCCTGCCTTTCCATTGGCTGAGGCTGTTTTGCCGTTGTGGAGGGGGGGTCCGTCGGGAGCTGCCGCTCGGTGACTGCTAACACTTGGCAGTCGTTCCTCTACGTGAACTGTGGGGAATCTCCGTCACCGTGCAGCCATCTGAACCTCGGTTCTGTGAGATCCCAAAGGCCTTCGCAAGGTTTGTTTATTATTAGCCTCATTTGTCTCTCTCGTGACTGATTTTGAATATAAGGAAAGTGGGTCCTATTAAAAAAATTCATGCGTTACTATCTAGGACACAGAGTCAAGTGTGGAGTAACCCATATTTCATCATCGCACTATTAAATAACAAGAATTAATTTACTTTATGCCAACTAGCTGAGCACAGCCAAACTAAATTTTAACATGTGGCAGAGAGCTGACATCTGCTAGGCTAAAGGTGTCATGTGTGGATCCAGGATATTTTATGGAAAAGATTAGTGAGTAGTTTCTGACATCACAAATCACCTGGTTGTTCTGCTAGGGAAACATCTCCAGTTTGCGGTGCCCTCTCTGAACTGTTGATCTGAACAGTGTGGCCCAAAGCAGGTGGCTGTAGGTGACCTAGAAGGGTCACATTTCTGTGCTGTGTCTGCCTGTGTGGGAGGGAGGAGTGTTTGGAAAAGGGAGAAGGTTGCGTATCCCATCAAAGGGTATCTAGGGAATGGAGCTATGGGCTCCTCTGTGAGCAAAGTCCCCGTGGTTAGAGCTGTGCTGGGTGAGAATGGTCTCAAGTGACACTACCAAGCCCGTTTCCCCCCTTTGAGATGCACATTAATAAGTCAAGGTGGTGACATTGCACCTGCAGAGTCAAGTGGCATCAGCTGAAAGGTCCTGTGCTTTCTCCTCAGCACCAGTGAGGGGGGAATGGATGGCAGGATCTGTCAGTGTGCCATGCTGGAGTTCTCCCCCCTGCCTGCCCCTCCCAGCCTACAGCCTGTTCTGGAAGTGGCCAGTTCCACCGGCAATCTGCTATACGGGAGCACACAGGGACAGAGCTTGTGGGACCACCGTGCACTCAGTTTTTTTCCTAAGAGGGATCATTACAAAAACACAGGTCATTTAAAAACATGCACACGCTCAAAAAATCCCATTTTTAGATTAAGATAAAGAATAGTGGAGTTTGACCTTTGCTGTGTCTTTTGCCATGATTTAGAGCTTTATACGGTGTTTGTAGTCATGCTGCTTTATTATTCCCACTGCCCTGTTTCTTCTCTCTAGGCACTGAAAAGAAGGACAGGTTTTAGTTAGAACTGGTTGACCTACCCTTTGCAAACAGCAAGTGCCTTCTTGGGTAATTCACAAACAGGGAAAAGAGACAAGGGCAATGATCAACTCATTTTTTGTGCCTTGACCCATCTTACCAAGTCGACGGTTCGCTCCTCAGCTCTCGGGACCAGAGCCCTGGCTCACACCAGTGTCTGGGGTTCCACGACTGATCACAGATCAAGGGCTTTTCCACTGCAAGGCCTCCCACCCTCACCTTGCAGACTGATTGGATGACTTTTAGTGGATGGATGAACATGTTAAGGCTCTGAGACTCACTCCGAGCACGGGGACTAGAGCTCTCCAAGTTTTCAGGCTACACCAGCAGTGCAGAGATATTCAGAAGAGAAATCTGCTGCAGCACAAGGTCTCTTTGCAGCAGTGGGGAGAAGCTCCCAGCCACAATAGCAGAAGGACATAGGGACAGTAGCTGTAAGGGAGCCTGGAGTTTGCCATGGAGAGTTCCCCCAGGGATCAGAAAATAGTCCAGCTGTGAGTCAGCTCTCAGAAACAAGTCCAGCCATAAAACTGGACACTCACATGGCTCAAAAAAGCAAGAGAGAAAAAAAGTTCCTCTCAGGTGCCATGAGATCCCATGGTTCCTTTTGCAAACAAAACAAAGCCCAGAGGGAATAACCCCTTGCCCTGGTTTTGCTGGGACAGACTCCTGGGCTAGCCGTGGTCTGCAGGCCATCAGCAGCTTGGGGTCAGGCAGGGCAGCTGAGCTGAGTTGGCCACAGGCGTGTCCCAGCCCAGGAAGGTCACGCTCAGTATAAAGGAGCTCCTCCTGCCCCTCCTATTTCTCCTCGTCCCTGGAGGGATTCATTCACCTTTCTGCTCCTGAGGATGCTTTCCTGGTTATCATGACCACCATACATTTGCTGAGCTAAGTATCGTTTTTATGTATTTTATATTGGTATTAGTTTGGCTGTCCCCTATTGTGCTGTTGGTTCTGTTTCTCTTTCCCAAAACCTCCAAAGTAAAATTCATTCTGGATCCCCTCTGTGAGCTGGCTGGCTACAAGATCCTCCCTTAAGATGCTCAGCATACTCATTATGTTGCTCTCACTCCCCTAAGATAATGAATCCCGTATCCCAGGACTTGCCTGCGCTTGAAAGTTATCACTGATTAAGGTAAGGTGCAAATATAAAGTGCTATCTCCGCTGCTTAAGAGCGGCTCAAGGGCTGAGTTTAGTGGGAATGATGCGCTCTGAGTTGGCAATAACAGCATCAACACAGGGTGTTAATCAGGAATAGATGATTGGGAACAGCTCAAGACAGAGGTGTGACGTTGGTGGACCAGCCACACTTGCTTCAGCCTCTCCTGGAGGGCTCCAGCTGCCCTTACCAGCAGCAGGAGAGCGGTTCAGACAAGCGCTGCTGAAGCTCCTATGGATGATCTCAGTTAATACTCGGCAGGGTGAAGTCTGTACAGTGGTTTGCAATAGGTAAGCAGCAGTTACCTCGACCTGTTAATATTAGTTGAGCTCTCTGCTTTGTGAAGGATGGCTAAGGATACAGGCTGGTGTGTTTGCCTGTTGAGCAGGCGAGCGATTTAAAAGGTGTTTGATAAAAACATTCCAGCTGCAAATGAAAGCCCAGGGCTAGATGAGTCTTGCCCACCAGAGCCTGTGAGCGCTGATGGGGTTGCTCAACCAAGCTGTTAGGCAACAAAGCTACAGAGGAACATTTAGTGGGTGGCAAATGCTCTCTTCTTGTCTTTGGCTTTTGCACATTTTGAGTGATGCTGCCCTTACTCAGTAATTGTCCCTGCTCAGGAGACATGCTTGACAAGCCATCTGGGAAGATCTATCATTGCATAACCTTATACCGGACTGGCAAAGCAAGTCACATTCTGTGACAAGTCATGCAGCCAAGGGCACCAGGCATTCCCCGGGTGTCCTTCAGCAAGGTACCCCTGGAGATTACAAAAAAAAAAAACCAAGAAACTTAGAATTTGGCTTTCCTCTATCTTTTTCATGCTTTTAGTCTAACCCAAAACACCTGGCGAGGAAAAAACCCTAGGATCTTAAGGAGAAATGTAAGGGGAATTAGGTCTCTGGTCATTAATTTATATGCAGGAGTGGAAAAACACCCTTACCCTTCATGTCCCCTTTGTTCCTTTTAGGCCATTGCAGGTATCTACAGAGGCAATTATAGAGGCCTCCTGGTCAATGCTCAGAGGAAAGCAGATGCTTCTGTTTTTCTTTTCTACATTTAATTTGAAATAAAGAAAAATACCTTTCCATCAAACTAACCCAATACTTCTTTAGAGTCTTGAAGCTTCTAATTCAACCTTTGCTTAAGATTGTTGAAGTTGAGCAACCACAGCTCTGGCTGATAACTCTGGAAACTGAGAGGATCTGGTACCTTTGAAAAATCAAGTGCAGAGACTCAGAATTTCCATCGGTGCCACAAGCCAAGGGAACTTCCTGACAGTTGCATTTTATATTTGGAATCTCACTGACCTGGAAAACAATACATGGCATATATATATTCTGTGTATTCCTCAGACAGCTCCCACATGGTCATCTCCGCTACCAACCACAGTACTCCCAGATGCAGTCAGTGTATTCTCTTGCTCTCCATTTCTCTTCCAGAGCAATATTTCTCTGAAGCTGTAATGTGACTTGGAACTCTTTTATGACCATAAGATTTTGTTCGCGCTGTCATCTTTAGCAGGTGCATTCTGAGACTAAGCCCATTTTAGGAACGTGTCAGAGGAAGAGAGCTAAAATGAGTTGCCAAAGCTGCTGTCTGACCTTTAAATACATGCTCAAAGCTCCACCTCAGGGGTCTGCAGCCCCAAGGACTTCCTTTTCTCAGTGCCAAATGCAGAGTGTGTGCAGGCCAGTTCTGACCCTGGCTCCTCCCAGCAAAGTGTTGAGTCCACGTGCTGAAGCCAAGTGCTGTTTACATAGCCAACTGTGGCAAAGCTCTGCCTGTCACCAAGGACCTTTCCTGTACGTGGAAGGGAAACATTCAGGCTAAGCCTTCTCCTCATGACTGTGTTTCCTCCTTTATCTTCTGAAGCACCTTCTGTAAGTAACCAGAGATCCAAAGTTTTCCCTGTCACAAAGTGAAAACACTGAAGCTCCACTGCCTTGTCTGCTCCCTTTGCTGGGAGTCCCATCAGCTCTCCAGAATGTGCTGCCAGGAGACACTGTCCCTAGGATAGGGTTTGACATTTGGAGGTCTCAGCTGGCCACAGTTATGGTTGGTGAGGGGAATACAGTTTACAAAGTTGCTGAGGAAAGGAAAAACTTTGGTGTGAGGGTGTGGGAGCCTGTGCCAGGCTGCCCAGAGAGGCTGTGAAGTCTCCTTTGAGCGTGTCCTGCACTCTGGGTACACTCAGAGTTTCAAACTGTCCCATGCATCTGACGCAGAGCAATTGATGGGAAGGTCTGAACTCTTTATTTCTGAATTTCATTGTGTGCAGGATCTACTGTAGGTGGGGAAGACTAAAGAGTAAGGAGTACCTAAGTCTAGAAAGAACAAAGCAGAGCTCAAGGCCTGGATGTCAGTATTTGCATCAGGTGCAAAAAATACAATTAGTGCCACTGAGATTTAATTTCATTAATGATAACTTATGAGTATGCACTATAATACTTTTGACAGCCTCAAACATCATGTGATACCAAAGTCAAATAGGATGGCAGGTCTCTAATTTGTAAAGGAGTAGTATCTGAATCAGTATATCTCTCTTGAAGGATTTTATTCTGTAAAATACAACGACAGGAAAGTTTTCAGTGCACAGAGGATAATTGCTTATAAATGCCCAATAAAGCCATGTGGATATCTGCATTTATTAAGACACACTGCAGCTTTTTGAAAATACATCTCTTTTAATTTTCTAAAATAAATCCTCTCCCACCTTCCCTCTTTCCTCCCAGTGTTTAGGTCCTCTTTGCTAACAGGATGGCATTTTTTTCCCCTGTTGCTAGGTTGGTAGCCTAGTTTCTCAAGGAAAGGAAGCTTATGAGATCACACTGTCTGTGCAAGTGCCAGTCAGTCCCTCCTAAATAATTTTTTGAGCCTGTGAGCTGAGTTTGATCAAACTTGACAGGGGATGGAAATTTCAAATGTTCGAGCTGCCTGCAAGTGCTGTGGAAGTAGGCAGTGGAGAAAAACCCTGGCAGTGCATCCACCGCAGGAACACAGCCGTATTACAAGACACCAGAGAGTCCACATAGGAGACCATTGTTTCCGCTGAACACCATGAGATGCAAGCTGTTGAATCTGTGAAATTGTAAGATGACCTGGTTAATATGAGTATGGGCAAAATGTTCTTCTCCCCTTCTTCTAGAGCTTCCAGTTACAGAGCAGCAGGGGGAGAACTCAGGAGTGACAGGCTGGCAGAGTGAATTTAGAGCTAATTGATCCCAGTACCCCCATTTGTATGATCTAGTTCACACAAAGGATGAGCTTGGAAGCTTCAGGCCACAGACTAACACAAGTGGAGCAAGTCCTGAGCTGGCACAGCTCTGCTGTAGTCGGTGAAGCTGCTTTACAAAGGGTCATCATTTCTAAGCGTGGTGTCCAGCTTGTTTTTCTTTGCATTTGTCTGCGTTACAGTTGCTAATGGTGATTCGTTTAACATGAGCATGAGTTGGAGCACAGGCTCAAGACCATCAAAAGCTGTGCCTGGTGCGTAGGCTGCCTCTCGCTCATTCCCGCTGCGCCTTTTCCTAGAAATCAGCCACTTCAGGACTGCCTGACTAGTGAGCCTGGACAAACTCCTCACAGTTCCTCCTTAACACCAGCAATGGAGAAAAACGAGCTATTGACGCAGGTGGGATTCAAAGAGAAGCAGAAATCCCCCCACTTGTGGGGGGGAAAACCCCACACTAACCACAGTGGACTGTGGGAGTGGTGAGACTGTGTGTTCAGTGAAGTGTGTTGTTTTCTTCTCCTAAGTATTGGTGTGCCAGATCTCTGGTTTAGGTGGAGATCACTGACACCTGAAGAAAAGGGGGGGGAGGGAATGAAATGAACCTTTCATGCACAGCTAAACAGGGAGCTCTCCAGCAGCGAGTGCCATGGCTGAGGATGGACTGGGATCTCTGGAAGAAGACAGGTATTGTAACTTGTCCTCATTAGCCTGGCCAAGGGCACAGGCTGAAACTCACAGCCTGAAGCACTTGCATTAGGTACACTCTTTTAAATGAGGCTTCTTCAGAGGGAGATGTGAACCACAATTCTCGTGGGCCCAGGGCTGAGTGTTTTCTGTTACTCAGAAGATCTATGAAGCCACGGGGAAGCATCCTTTACCTATTCCTTGTTGTCATTTCAATCCAGAAGTTCTTCTGATGCAGGCTAAAAGATAAAGTAAGATTGTTCTGAATCATAATACCTGCCTCCTCACGTAGCACTTTTCCCCCACCAAAGATTTCCAAGTGCTACTCCCATTTAATAGACAGTAGAAGTGCGGGCGAGGGAGATCAAATGAAATATGTTTCCAACAGAACAAAACCCATGTCTTGCATCACAGGTCTAGTAAGTGGCCAAGGGCACCTATTAAGCCTCAATAAAAAGCAGAGCTTAAGACAATTTTCTGAAGTATTGGATCCTCAAATGAGGCGTTGCGAAACTAATGTGGCCAATGCTCCATGCTAACAAAATATGTTCTGGGTTTTTATATCTGACAACATAATTTAGGGATTTCTTGGAATATGGGAAATGAAATGGGGCAGTGGCTTTACAGGCATCGTTCCTTTGCAAGAGCAGCTTGTGGCAGGGGCTGGAAGATGGGAAGTGCCCCAAAGGAGTGCAGGAATGGGTAAGACCTCTTGCACTGCTCGGTCAAAATAAAATTCATTAAAAGGAACATAAATACCAAACTAGCATTTACGGCAAGGCATTGCCTGCTTAAGGTACAACTATTAGAAGTTCTGACAGAGATGCTATGTTTGACATGTGATTTGACTCCTGAAGAGGTGCATTTGACAGAATTAAACCATGTACCTATCTAGTCCTGAAATAAAATTATTGGTAGTGTCTGCAGCAAAATAGGTGGTTTAAGGATGGATAAATCTGACTGAAACAATTCCTATTGATGTCAGTGATGATTTTTTTCTCGTTTTCTTTTTCTTCATTATTTTTTTTAAGTTAGGTTGGCTGTGGTTTGGTTTTATTCCTTGCCTTAGAGAGCATCAGTTTGAATATCCAGTAGTTTCCACAGTGTTATAAAAATTGGTGGTATTAAGGCAGTGCTGAAGGATGCAGTGCCCATCCACTCTTAAGTTTGCTGCTTCACAGCAAAAAAAACCCCCAAGGTTCCCTGCAGCTTTGATCTTTGTTGTTTGAGAGATATAGTATGTTTTTCACAGTCCTTAATAAATGGATACCACAGGCAAGAAACCTGGAGGTGCAAAGTACAACGTGTGCACAAGTGCTTCATATTTTGGTGGCATGAAGCTGGAGTTGGTATTTGGACAGCAGCCCTGCCAAAGCTGAGTGTTCAAAATCCTTACCTAGGCAGAATGCATACTGACTTCAGGGGATGCTTCCTCCCAGAGAAGGGCTGTGTAAAGAAGGTCAGGACTAGTTATTTGTCCCCTGCAGCAATGCTGTTTCTCTTGCTGAGGAGACTTCCAGCACCTGTGGGCATGGATTTCTGCTGGTGAATACCAGCACTCAGGTGAACTGATGGTCAGTCTCACCTTGACCTTCAGCAGGCTCCAGGAACTGGCCTCAAGTTGCACCAGGAGAGGTTTAGGTTGGAGCTGAGGAACAATTTCTTCCCCACAAGGGTTGTCCAGGCCTGTCCCAGCCTGCCCAGGGCAGTGGTGAAGTCCCCATGATCCCTGGAGGGGTTTCCAAGCCGTGGAGATGTGGTGCTGAGGGACAT
>WUAM01000162.1:5286585-5299634 GCA_024336885.1 Actenoides hombroni | reverse complement strand
AAGCAGTTTTCTTTTTTTTTTTTTTTTTCTTTTTTCCAAGCAAACTGCCTTTTATCTGATAAGGTCTGCATGACAGCCATGTATTTCCAGGAGTGCCACTCTCCAGAGGCAAGAGCAGCACCGGGAACTCGTGGGCAACCTACTTCTCTTGTGCATTAGCTCACACGTTTTTTTTCATTGGAGCATCTATCACAGTAAACCAGGGGAATCACAGCCAGCATACAGCCTTAGCAAGCTCCTCTCCTCCCAGCCTGACCCCCCCAAACTCTAACTCAAGTCCTTGGACTGCTCACTTACAGATTTACAGTGCCTTCCATCACAAATAAAATAAAAAACCAAATAAGGAACAGGGGCTGTTGTTAATAAGAGGCTCTAAATTAGAAACAGTGTGATTTGTACCGGCACAGACAGACCAGCACAACCTTGTCAGCCCTGCTAATAAACCTCAGTCACAGGGCTGACTTGCTGACAGGCTCCACAAGCTGATGAGATCTCACAGCTCTGGAGCGAAGATTGTTTTCTGTGTCGGGTGTCTTTAGTATGTTATTTTTAGGTTAATGCTTTTATTAGGGAGCTGGAGTGAAAACAGGACCTAAGAAAGAGGGGAGGGCAGTGACATCAGTATTTGCAAATGCTTCCCCCTGCCCCTTAATGTATGGCTGGTGGAGCCTTGCAACTCCACTCATCTCCCAGCAAGGAGTCAGGGATCACAACACGGTAGTGCTGGATATTGACCAAAACACAGGTCATGAAGAGGGCCCAACTCCAGGAACCCGGTGTCTCAGAGGATGACAGACAACATGTGGGGGTTGGCAGGCAGTGAAGTAAATGTGCAACCCGCTCTGGGTGACCCTGCTGGAGGAGGAGGGTTGGTCAAGATGATGTTCAGAAGTCCCTCTCAACCCCTACCAGGCTGTGATTCTGTGATACGACCGTAGGGGGTCAACATAACCATCTTGGCTCTGCTCTGTACCCAGCCTGACAACCCAAGCAAGCAGAAGACAGCAGGCCCTTGCTCAAGATGAACGTGATTCCCACAAGGGACAAGCATCACATGATGCTACCTGTGCATACACCAGCAGAGCTGTCTCCATAACCTCCTATATCACTCTGTGTCATGACTAGCAACACCTATGCTGCTGCTTACCCCTGAGATGCCTCTCTCACTTTCCATCACTGCCAACTCCATCCCTTCCAATAGTTTTCCCATCTCTGCCCCACCTCTTTTCACACAGTAAACTCTCCTGTCCCTGACCCACCAACCGCACTGGATTTGCCAGACTCCCTCACCAAAATCCTCTCTGTGAGAAAAAACCTACCCTAATTCTTTCAGATTCTTCACTGTCTGAAGCAGGAAGAGTAGCTCCTGAAAGGAAATATTTACCTGGCAGCATCCCTTTAAACCCATGACTCACCATCACAAGCACATTTCTGATTCTCTCTCCATTCATGTCTCAAGGACCAGTATCTCAGTGCATGAACATTTTGGGCAGTTGCCACTCTGCCTGGTGTTACAAACTCTGCCTAATGGATGGTGGGTAGTACTGAGGACTCTGCTATGACTGCACAGTGCTCTGCTGAGGAAGGCTGTGCACTTTCTCCAACTCCTCGCCACAACACGTGAAGGCTGCATGTGGGTCTGACAGACCACCAGCCTTCAACATCCCGAGTGGAGGAACTGCTGCTTCATGTGCTTATCAACCACAGCCTCGGAGAGAAAAACCACTTGGATTTCCAGCCTCTGCTTTGGAGAAAAAAACCCTTTGAATCAAGGTGCAGTTCTAGTTACAATACAAAGCCTCATCCCACATTACTGCATTGATTATTATAATTATGCCCTTTCAGGACTCTTCCAAGCTACACTAGATCCAATTATAGCTGTTTTAAATACCTTTGCACTGTACATCACATGGCGCTGGAGAAAGGAGATAGTGGATGTATTTTACTTAGCTTCCTGTTCTTACAGCAAGGCTTTTTATGGATAAGAGAGTTTGCATTATTAAAACTCTTTCTTTCACTGGGGGCTATATCTGAAGCTATTTTTCTGAGCATCATACAAAAAACCAGCCTCATAGTTTGCATTGTGATGAGTAAATGTCTTCTGGTTGCTGATGAGTATTCGGATGTTTGGAGGCTCTTCCCCTTTGCATGTGTGAATCCTTTCCAGCAACATTCACGAGCTCTGCAGCCCATCATTGCTGGCTGCAGTGTACCCAGAGCTGAGCAGAGCAAACCCAGTGCCAGAATCCAAACATCCCAACAACCAAATCCTGACCTGATGACCACAGCACTTCCAGAATCACACACTTCAAATTTACCTCTGCTTTGTCCTGTGCCAAAAACACTCATCTGTAGTCAAAATCAGAAAAACAAAAAAGTCCTACAAAGTCCAAAAACTATTTCTGCAACGTGTCTAGAAAACACTGGCTTGAGTTCAGACTTCCTATGTAGTATGAATATAAAATTTCAGTAATTCAGGATGGGAGATACGATGCTAAAATGTTCTAAACCTCCTGAATATGCATCTTTTCCTAAAAAAAAAAAAAAAAGTGACCATAATCATGATAGATTTTTATGTCTATGCTCATGCAGACCTACTAGTCTCTATAGCTGATCTCCTTATAGTAGCAGGCACTGAGATCCTGTATGTAAATCATGTTGCAGACTCATCAGTGTTACTGCTGCTTGGTTGCTAGCTGAGACACCCGCGCTGATTTAGGGTATTTTGACACTTAGCAACAAACTAAGATTTGTGAGCAGGTGGCTGAGCCAAAATAGTAGCAGAGTTCACAGTTAGCTGAAATAATAACAAGGAATTGCTGGTCAGAATATGCTTGCTTTCTTGATTTAATAAAACAGCCTTGAAAAAAACCCAAACCCTCGTCTGTGAAGGATCCACTCCCACGAGACAGCTGCTTCAAAACCACCACGGTACAGGTGTGGCACAGGAACAGTTCCCACTCTGACTGTGCAACCAGTAGACCCATTCTCCTGTGATGGCCAAAGCAATCAACAGAGTGTTTCTTGCCTACTCAGGAGATCTTTACCAGCTCAGTTCTAGGCTCACCCAGCAGGTTCTTGCACCTTCAACTCTAAATCCACTCTCCTTTCCAGATCTACATTGCCGGGCTGTCTGCCTCAGGAAAAGGAAGATGTCTCAGCTGGGCTGTAGGAGAGTCTCTCCCATCTCTGGTGTTGCATTACCCTTTCTCTCATCCCACTCAGGCTGTACAGAGAGGCTAAGGACATAGGATCACAGACTGGTTTGGGTTGGAAGGGACCTTTCAAGGCCATTTAGTCCAACCCCCCTGCAGGGAGCAGGGCCATCCCCAACTAGAGCAAGGTGCTCAGAGCCCCGGCCAACCTCCCCTGCAATGGTGCCAGGGATGGGGCAGCCACCACCTCTCTAGCCAACAAGTTCCAGTGATTCACCACCAAGGGTGATAGACAGCTACTTTCCTTTTGAGAGGCCAAAGACCTTCTCTCACTGGTTTCCAGCCTGGCTGTCAAAGCTGACCATCGCTTGTCCAGCTTCCCAGGCAATGGAGACAGCACGAAGATGTCACTCTGCTGTGTGACAGCAGAGCCACACTCTGCTTTCCCTTTCCCAGGGGGAAGGAGACCACTGCTCCTGACAGCAAGACTCTCTCAACATTCCAAAGAGCCAGAATAAAACAAAAGCAAAGCCTGAAAATCTGAGGAGATCCCAGTTCTCCACTTCAAACATGTCCTTGTTTGTACTCTCCGGTCACCTTTACACTGCATGTTTGCAGTCTAATCCAGGGGTGTGAAACCCAGGGCTGAAGGTCAGACACACTCTGAAAATTCATCTCTCATAGCCCGTGGCTGCTCTGTCTCCTAAGGCATGACCACTGGCTTGCCCAAAGCCCTGCACTCCTGGGGTGGCCAGCTAGCAGTGGTTGAAAGAGCAGCAGAGATCTTGGCAAGAAGGAAGGTCCCACCCTGGTCTTGAGGCTGGATGAGGGTGCTCAGGAGGCCCAAGAGCATCTCTGTGACTTCATTATGAGACCACAAGCAAGCCTCATCCAGAGCTCTTGCATTCTGCAAAATGGGGCTGGAAATAGAAATTTTTCTCGTGTGTGAGACGTGCCATCTGTTTGGGAACCTTGCTGGCAGGTTCACCAGCTGAAAGTTCAGCATGAGAGGCTTTGCACAGGAGAATAAGAAGGTGTTTGGGGTTGGGGGGGGCGGAGTGGGCAGGTTGGGGTGGTAGCCTTGCAAAGACTCGTGCAGCAATCACGGCAGCACACTGGGGGCACTGCCTTGGCAGAGACCCCCGTGGGTGTTCCCAGGGTGCTGGGTTAGACACAGGGCTCCCTGCTCCAGCCCATAGGCTGGTGAGTGGTAGTGACTTGGTAGCAGACACTCATTTTTTTGGTTACTTCATTATGGGCATCCAACCTGAACCACTTTTAGAGGGGCAAAGCTTATTTTCAGAAGGCAGAAGAACATTCTCTGTTAAAAAACCCAAGCTTTCCTGCAGCATCTCAGTTTGAACTTGCAAAAATCACTAGTCACTTTCAAAAAGCCTGACAGCTTAGGCTTACAGATCACCATGTATGAAGAACAAAGTTTTATTAACATTTCCAGAAGAAATCAATGAAGATATTGCAGAGAATTACGATGCCAGTGAGGAAATAAGATGCAGAAGAGGAATGGTTAATTGGCAAGGAGTTTTCCCCAGAAAAATACCATTGCTGTTATTAGGAAAGCATGAGGAAAAGAGATACATGTATATATAATTCAGGACACAAGTGAATTGTCTGGCTTAGGGGAGAAGGTAGAGCAAAATCGTTTTCTAAAAAGTTATTTTTAAAGATGTAAGCAGGTCTTTAAAACACAGGCAAGCATTCTATGTATGGCATGCACTAGCACAGGGAACCCAGCAAATGAGCACCAAACCCAAGGGGCTTCATCCCAGATGGTAATTCTCATGCTGGGGGTACCCCCAGGGCTGCACAGGGAGCTTGGGCAGGGACACCTGTGACAACTGCATTGCAGAGAAAGAACCATTGGCAAAGCCCATGGTATGGACTGGAGTGGCCTCAGGACCACTCCAGAGGCAAACTAGGGATTGAAGGAGCCGTGGAAAGCATGACGGAGAGAGAAGCAGCCAGTATCTTTGCCTGCACTAGTAAAGAGCTGAAGCCCCACAAAGATGAATGCAGTGTCTTCACCTGGTCCATTAGCCCAGTGGGTTTTTGGAAGTCCAGCTAACAAAAGGCTGAACAAACTAAATGCTGTTTCCCAGGAAAAAAAACAACCCTGATGTTCTACAAAAACATCTTGATGCTAGACAGCTTCACTAGAATAACAGCAAAATGAAACCCAGTATTTCACTTTTATTCTTGACCCCCCACAGTCTGAAGGTGTGTTCCCCCACCTCCCCCTTCCCCTCAAAATATCAGCCTTTCCCATTTGCCTAACCTCACACCTTTGGTTGTAACCACAGTTGGATGCAAGCTAATTTGCAGTTTGATGACAACACTCCCCCAGTGCTAAGTGTCTCTGAACACAAAAGCATTTTTTTTCTTGGGCACCGGTAACACTGATGAGGCCAACAGAGCTTTGGGAATAGGTTTTATTAGTTAAAAGCTCTTCCAGAGCTAGCTGATTCCAGCACAAAGGATTGTTTTATAATGCAGAACCCGTGGCTATCTTACTTTGAAAGGCAGAAAATAACTCACTAGCAT
The DNA here is from genome assembly GCA_024336885.1 of Actenoides hombroni. Classification (NCBI taxonomy): domain Eukaryota; kingdom Metazoa; phylum Chordata; class Aves; order Coraciiformes; family Alcedinidae; genus Actenoides; species Actenoides hombroni. The sequence goes on along the minus strand of WUAM01000162.1, from coordinate 5,293,920 downwards.
GTTGCAGTGGGGTTTATAATGGCCCTGTGCAAAGCTTAGCACAGGAAAATGTCTTCCTATCAACTAAACTGTTTAAGCAGCAGAGGCTTTGGAACATCATCTTGATAACAATCCCTAAATTATCTTGAGTTGTTTACTTTATAAAGGACAAGAAACCCAACAAACTTTTAAGTGAGCAGCAGGGTAAACTTTTACAGCTGCAAAGGGGGTTTGGAGCCAGTGAACATCACTAGTCATGGAAGTTGTAGCAGGTTAGGAGGAGACAAGCTCCCAAAAACCACCTCTTGGTACAATTACAAGCACAGTTACAGCGAGATTAGCAGCAAGATACTTTCAGTGATGGAACCAGATCAATCTAGAGGGCACCAGGAATTCCTGCTGATAAGTAACCAGACCTGTAGGAGACTAGAGATTTATTTTTTCCTATTTTTTAAATTTTTTTTTTTTGGACTATCAAGAGTTCCTACCACTGCTTCTGAAGGTGCATTTTGAGCATTGCTCACAGCATACAGTCTGTTTGTGCCTTGTATAGGAATGAGCAGTGGTAGCTTCACTCTACAGACCTGCTCCTGTTAAACTTACTGATGTAAATACAGCTGAAGAATACTGGAGTCACAGCTCACCAGATTTACCCTTTACTCCACGAGGTGTCAGCTGTTCAGCTGTCTGAAGTTCACAGCAGCACTTCACTTTTATTCCAGAGAAAACCTGTAATCAAATAAAACAACCTGACAGGCACCACACAGCCACTGTCACCCAGACACTCTTCCTCTGAAGGGGAGCAGATTCTACATTCTGTGTAGAATGAACTATTTATGACCTCAAAATAAAAAGCAGCCCAAAGGTTCATTAGCATGTGATAATAACGGGCCCTGGCTGTGCAGATGTAGGATGATGTTGGAGGCCTAGGCTACAAATAGCTCACCAGTGGTTAATTACTGACCATCAAAGGGTGCCACAGGAGCAGGTAGGCAAATCTGAGAGGTAACAGAGGAGAACAAACAACAAGCACCCAACACACGTAAAATGCATCCCCTCTAGGAAAGTTGGATCTATTGTGGAGCTGTGAATCAATGAAGAACAAGCTGTGGAGTGTATTAGTTATCATGTACAAATGACCTTTGGTGGGTCAGAGGGAGAAAAGGAAGAAATTTTCTGTTGTGCTTATCCCAGGAAGGAGGAAGAGAAACTCTCCCCACCAATATCAGACTCAGCAGAGTCTGGTGGAGGACCTGGGACACTAAGGACTTGCTGTTACACCCCACTCCAGACTGAAGACTTCAGAAGGACAGTGGTGTAGTGCATAACAAAGCAGAGAAAGGGGACTATGCTAGAAAGTTTATGGGTATATTTTACCTGATAGCATTTGGACTCTGAGTGCTAGTATCATTGTAGTAAAAACAGAAGAATATAATTCCATCCTGATTATCTCAGCTAATAATTCTTTGATTAGATTAATTTTAACAAGACTGACCACATGATCTTCCTAGGTCTGACTGTAAGGTGTGTTTCCTTTTGATCATAACAAGCTTTTGAATGTGACAGATTGGGCTCTGGGATGTTAAAGCAAATCCCAAGGGAATCTGGGGATTCTCTTTGCTGGTGCCGTGGTGTGCTCTGGAAATTGCCACCTTCTCCAATGCATTAGGCAGTCAGTTGTTAAAACAAAAGGAAAACCAAAGGCAAATAGTTAAACTGAGCCTGTTATTATTTTGTTTGTTTGTTTTGTTTGACTAAAGACAGGGTTTGCCCCTCAGCACCAAAAAAGGCACCTTCATTAGCATTGCTCAGGAGCGAATTTTTAAACTTTTACAATTGAGGTGCAGTGAGTGGTGTCTAGGGTGCTGCTGTGTAGAACTGATTGATCAAAATACGTAACAGAAGACACAAGTGCAATCAGACACGTTTTATTTTCAATTCTTATTACACTGCAGTTATTAAAAGTCTGGCATGGAAAGCAGGTTCATATCTCAGAATCCCAGAGTCCCAGCTGGGCCCTCTGGAGCTGATCTGGTGGCATCCCCTGCTCCATCCAGCAGGGTCACCCAGAGCAGGGGGCCCAGCAGCGCAGTGTCCAGCCAGGTTGGGAATCTCTCCAGACAAGGAGACTCCACAGCCTCTCTGGGCAGCCTGGCACAGGCTCCCACACCCTCGCAGTGATATTAAGCTTGTGGGGCTGACAGCAGAAGACCCTCAGGCTGCCCACTCTGCAGCAGGGACATGAAAAACTCTGGGTTTTCATCAAGCAAAAGAGAGGAACAACGTATTGCCAGCACACGGGGTGGGATGAGGGCATGAAATACAGGTGTGAGTATGTGTGGGTGCCTGCACACGTGAAAGAGTAGGAGAAAAAGCACAGGGAAACAAGGAACTGGGAATATTCTGGAGATAACACATCCTGAGAGATACTTCCAGCAAAGTGATCTCTCCATGAACTGGAAAAATATAACACTGCAAGATAAAGCAGTCCCTTTAGTAGAAATACCTGGTTTTATTGCAGCCTGAACGATTTACCATAGCATTGTGTAATTCAAACTAAGAATTTGTAACAGTGTTCTTTTTTTTTTTCTTTTTTCCTTTTCAGTGAAGTATCAGATCTTATTAAAACTAAAATTCAAGCTACTTTGGTGAATGGAGCTTTCCAGATCCCCTTGCAGAATTAATGCAAACAACCACAACTGCAAGTGAACTACAGGAATAATATGGCCTACATTTGCCTTTAATTACATATATCTAATTTTAAATCATTCATTATCCAGGTGCTTTATGATGCTCTCCTCAATCTCACTGATTTTCCTTACCAAATCTTGTTCAGCACAAGGATAACCGAACTAAAACCAAGCAGATTTCTACCTCTTTCCCCACCTTGCTTCGATGTGATACTGTGAAATGCAGAGAGATGAAGGCAGCACCTTGGGTTATGGTTTCTGAATCAGGACGTTCAGCTCACCATACACGTGCCTCAGGGCATCACAATTCAGGCTTGCGATCAGCTTTCGGAACCCTGGTTGTCTGGGGAAGCATTTTACTTCCCAGATCAAGGTTGAGTTCGCTGGGATTTGCCTGTATGGAAAAAGGAAAGTAACAATATTGTGATCAGCCAGCCAGTGCTCTCAACCTGACCCACAACTGGAGAAACTGAAGGTGGATGTCTCAGTTTTCTCACGTTTCACTCATTCTCATTAGTGTCCTATAAATTATTCCCTCCATCTTCTATTCCTCTCAGCACTGACTCTGTCAAAGCCTCTCCTAGCCTTTCCTCCAGGCTAATTTTAAATTTCCAAAACGAATCCATTTTCTTCTGCCTCCTGTCGCTTCCTCTCACAATCACCTTCAGAATCATCATCTTCATAGCGAACATATATTGTTTTCTACTTCATAATTCCATTTCTCCTGTTTATTATAGCCAATAGCCTGCTGGTGATTCCTGAAATGGTTAAATGAGTTACGCAACACTCAGGGCGTTCACACACAAACCCCAAGCAGTGCTGATGAGATGATGAGCCCCTCCACCAGCTCCGACCCTGAACTCCCCTGCCAGGGCTGTAACATCAGCAGATCTCCTCACTGGCCACTCCAGATGACTTCTTCATGTCCATACAAATAAGTCAAAGTGTTCTTGGGAGCCCTGCTGTTAGCAGTCACTCTCTTACATTATGTATGACTCTTGATAACTCATACTATAAAGTCTTCAGCTCTGCTCTTGATTTTCAATATTATTTTTTTTTGCTATAATTAAGATGCACGGAGAGCCTCAAGCATTGGGTTTCTGTGTTTTCTCAGTGCCTTCACTATGTTCTGTTCACAGAGTTTGAAGGCTGATATTGATTGATTGATTATGTTTGGGGGACGCCAGGATACAGCTGCTCCAAAGGAACCGGTGGAGAAGGTGAGGTAGTGGGGAGCTATTTAGAAAAATAAATGCTCTTTTCCTCAGCATCAAGTAAGAGGATTATGAATTTAGGCAGTGTTTTCATCTCACGTGGCTATGGTATTCTGAAAACAACTGAATAAAGTGAGAGTAAAACCTAAACTTTAGCCACTTGTTCAAATTCTCATCTGGTAGGATTTGGCTCTCAGATGCCGTGCCCTATGCCAGGGTCAGGTCAGAAATGTCCACCCAGGCCACAAGACAAGAAACCTTAATTAGCTCTAAGTGAGCTAGCCTGGGATCCTCCTACCTAAATATTTGTTTCAGTGCAAATCTGTGCCTGCTAAAATGAGGGGTATTCTTGCTCCTGAGAGGTCAGCTGAGGCACCTCTACATGGCCCTGCACTGCATTTTGCATATACAGGCATAGGTACCCTGGGGCATGTATCCACTTTTAGAAAACAAAAAGCAGAGGAAGATTGTATTTTTGGTGTGAGGATATGCAGACCACTTCCAGCAAGGGTTTTCCCTCTTTTTATCTTTGTTCTTAATGAGGAATACTCTGTTTTCTTTAGCTGGCCTGCCCACTAAAAGGGTAGCATGATAAGGCAATGACTTCAATTGCTGCATGAGGTTAAATACCTTCTTAAACTGAGAGTTTATGGGAATGATGTGCAAGGGATTATCTGCATGGAAAGTGAAGAAGGTATTATACAGGTCTGCTTTGCAGCAAGGCTGGATCTACATTCTGGGGCACCTGGGGGGCAGATTCTCTAAGCAGGAGAAGGTTTTCAGACCACACTGTCACAGCACTATCATGTCTGATTTATAGTCCTATCACCTCTGCATATATATATATATATATATAAAAATATGTGCATGTGTGTAGGAAGACAACAGAGGTTCTGAAAAACTAAACCCACCTTCTCCTACTTCTTCACTATCCTACTTCTAAAGCAACTTGCTCCTCCCTACAAATGTTACTATTAGCTGAGCTTTGACATGTAGAAACACCCGAAGTGACTGACCTGCTAGCGTGAATGCACGCCTGGCTAAAATCCTTTCACCACTATCCATCACTGCCTGGTTAATTCTCATTTGTCATGCAAAGACTATGGCCCACGTAGGAATTGCTGCTGCCAACGGCTTTTCCATAAGTCACGCTCCTCATCTGTCTGAGGCTAATAGCTAGATGTCTATATATCTATAGTCTTTATAAATGGTCAAGGCTGAAGCCCCCAAGCCCCTTCATTCCCAGAATAATATTGTATCTGGAACACATATACCTGTTTTGTGGAGTCGCCCAGGTGACACAGAAAAGCGACCTTCAAAATACAGAGAGGTCAAAAGCCTCATCCCCACAAAGGACTGCAAAAGCCACATCCCATATGTGACAGCCCCTGATGGGCAGGGAAGCTGTGGAGAGGTGGGGAAAGCCTGGAATAGGTTTGATTCTCTTTGCACGTGGAGTAAAGCTACCCTAATCTGATTTTCCTGGGAGAGAATTTGGTGATGAATGGTTCTGTGTAATATGCTGAGCCATCACCACACCGGCACCATTCATCACTCTGAATGTGCAGAGGCAAATGTGATTATTATTTAAATAAACTACAACTGCCCCCTGCTCTGTCCTCTGTGCGTATAACCTGCAGCCTTCATTCACCTCAGGGGAGTTAAATCCTAAAATGACTAAGCTGATCCGTTTCCTTTTTAAATGATGCCAAGGGCACTACTGAAAGGGGGAAAACAGAGGCACTCAAAGGAATATGACGTCTGTTCCATGAATCATTTTTCTCCCTAGCTCCTGTGCCTTTGATGCACCTGACAACTCCTGCACCCTTGAAAGTGAGAGCAGCCCCGGGTAGCTTTGGGGTGGAGGAGGATGCAGAACAGCAGGGGAGGCTGGCACGGCCGGGCAGCAGCACCAGTGACTGCTGCAGCCCGTGCAGCCCGTGCGGACTGTGCCAGTCACGTTCAGCAGCGCGCGACATGTACCACGTGCACAGAGCAAGCGGGCTGCGATGCCCTTTTGCAGTCGCTTCCTACCCAGCTCTGCTCTGGAGGCTGGATTTGATCTTTTTATCCCTGGCCCGGGTGCAGTGAGGCTCAGACCCCAGCTCCTAGCTGCAGCTAAAGCTGACAATTTATGCAGCCGCTGAAGCACGGGCGATTTTTCAAACTCCTTTTGCACACGCTTGGGAACCATCAGCTCAGTTACTTAGTGAGGGCATTGTTTTGCCTGCCCAGGAAAGCTGCAAGAATTGCCCAGGATCTCAGTTATATATCCTGGAACTGGCTGCTGCTGAGTTTAAGGCACTGAACTGATGGATAAAGGTTTTAGGAAACAACTTCCTCAGCGTACAGGTCCCACTGTGTCAGCGTGAGGTGCAGCTCTGGGTCTCAGGAAGGTGGTTTTCCTTCTCCTCCTGTGTTGGGAGCACATGTCTGTGCAGTGGTGCTACTGGGGGGAGTGGGAAGGGGGTAGCACATGCGCTGCAGCCATCCCAGCAGGCTCTGCCCCGCTGCATCCCACACACATTTTATGCCTTTTGCAAAGATCATCTGAGGTACCTGAACGTCTTGTGCGAGCACGATCAACGCCAGTGGAGAAAAGCCCTGTTGAAAAGCAGCACAGGACTTGATTTGCACATCCTGCGTGAGCGGCAGTGAACGCTTTACAGGTAGGATAAATCTGCCTGTCTGCGAGAGCTGCTCGTAGGTGCTATTGTCAAGTGCTAAAAGTAAAGCAGTATCGTGAAAAAGTAAACTCAGGCTGCATTAGCAACTACCCACAACCACTACCCCTTCCTCCAATGCTGGTGCTGAGCAGATGAGATGCTCTCATAGGCTCTCTGGGCAGCCTGACTTCCGGCTGTTGAGACCTATAGCTCCCCTATGTTTTGTATTTGAGAGTAAGGAGAGAGCGCCTGAACTGAATTACTCTACGCAGCACGAGTGAAGTGTCTCTTGAGAGCTTCTTCCCATGAGCAAGCAGGGGACAAACTCCCAGCTCCCTTCCCTTCCCTACCTGAACTCCTTTTTCATTGTTCTCAGCACGCCGGGTCCCTCAAGGCGCAGTGTGACGTTCTCCAGGGTTTGTTTCAGAGGATTGGTGAATTCCACAGTCACAGACATTTCTTTGCCAGCCACCGTCTCACCTTGGGTCTGCAAAACAAGGAAAGGACAATGCTCTGCAAGCTGATAGTAATAACATGCCCCATAACGAAATCCGTAGGGTTATAGGAGATCTTATTGCAGCCTTCCAGGACTTCAAAGGGCCTGTCAGAAAGATGGGGACAGACTTTTGAGCCAGGCCTCTTGGGACAGGACAAAGGGGGATGGTTTGAACTAAAAGAGGGAGATTCAGACTGGAGAGAAGGAAGAGACTGTTGGTGCTGAGGGTGGTGAGAGCCTGTCCCAGGCTGCCCAGAGAGGTGGTGGCTGCCCCATCCCTGGCACCATTG
>WUAM01000162.1:5263794-5284874 GCA_024336885.1 Actenoides hombroni | reverse complement strand
GAGCCAGAAGGTCTCCCCTCAGCCTCCTTTGCTCCAGGCTGAACAAGCCCAGGTCCCTCAGCTGCTCCTCACCAGACCCCTGCTCCAGCCCCTTCCCCAGCTCCGTTGACCTTCTCTGGCCACGCTCCTCCCCTCCTTCTGGGAGTGAGAGACCCAAAACTGAACACAATATTCAAGGTGCAGCCTCAACTCCCTCCACCCCAGCCTTGAGCTACCTTAATCCTCAGGGCTGGAATTTCCAGGCCTGCTGCCTTCTGTATGGCCAGAACCTTCCCCGTTTCCTTGATCCGCGCCGTCACGAAGAAATGAAAGGAGGCTTGGTCCACCAGGTCACTCAGGTACTCACTCGATTTGATCACAACATCGAAAGAGCTGGCTGAGAGGAGAAACAGGGAAGAAAATAGGTGTCTGAAGCAAGCCAATAGCTGATTGCACCTCCCATCATGGGCAGTACCAGTTACAAGAGTGCCTTGGGAAAAAGGTGGCCCACCACCAAAGAATGATTGCTTTTTTTTTTCTCCCCCAAGCTATTCTCACTTCTTTCCCTTACCATTCCCCCTCTTAATTCTGCCCTCTTTCCTTTTAGGCTGTGACCAACCTGGGGCAAGGGCTGGGTTTGTGCACAGCCTCTGCCCAGTGCCTGTCACCATGGGCCCAGGTCACTGCTGAAGGTTTTGAGGCACCACCACAAAATAAGTGAGAAGCAAGACTAGCTATAAATAGCTACTAGGCATGAAAGTCCAAACCAGCTTTCGAGTGTCAGCCAGTGAATGATTGCTCTTCTGTTTTATCCCTCTGCTTTCTCTGCCTCTCTTCCTGGCAGAGAGTTGCCACCAGAGCAGCCCCAGTGGGGTGGAAGCCCCTGCAGGCTACCTGGGAGACCATCTACTCTCCAGGACACGTCTGGGTATCTGCCTTTGTCCTACACTGGCCTCGCCTGCAATATTTAGTGAGAAGGTGGTCCTGTCACTATCACACCCTCCAGAGAGCTTCCACGTGCTCCCTGACAATAATTATTGGAAGGAACACGTCCCCCTGGGCTAGATGGTTGAGATGTAGGGAATCATTAATTTTAACCATATTGAACTGCAATTCCCAGGCCACCAATGGTGTGAGAACGTGATGCAGAGAAGCAGCCCTGCTAACTAAGTGACCAGGCAGAAAATACAGACCTGGAGCTCTTGCCTCTCTAAACATTCATTAAAAGCCTCGTAAACATATCAAGATCTCCCATCTGTCAACTATGATTGTTACTGTAATCCATTATTCCTATTGTATTTGTGACATGCATGCCGAGATAATTGAACTCAGTCGGGTAAAAGACATTCACCCCTTTTCCACTCTTTTGATCCGCTCACATCAAAACCAGTTCCTTGATTTGGTTTCAAAGCTACTCCCTTGGTGACCACCTGACCTGGATTTACCAGGCCAGCCTTAAATTCCCTTGATGTGCTCTCCCTTCCTCCCTGTATCTCTTGTAAGAAAATTTCCCATAATGCCCCAACCTGTAAATTATAAATCGGGCAACATATTTCTCATCTGTGTAATGTGAGTAAATAAATAAATCAATTACAATCGAAATTTACAGTGGAAGAAAAAAAACCAAAAAAGAACTTTTCTGTTGAAGTTTAATCACCACAGGGAAAAGAAACCCAACTAATAAAAATAATAAACTTCCCTTTTCCTTAGCCCTGGCTGTGCAGGTAAGTTGCACGTGGGAAAGCCAAGGGAGACACACCATGGAGCTGCCTTACAGCCTTTGAAAAAAATAAAATAAAATAAAATAGAGGAAACTAAATATAACTGAGTAGATGCGAGAGCACCTTTGAAGGCACCGGAAGGTTTATAAGCTATTCAAATCCTCAAAGATGTTTTCAACCCACACCATTCCTTTCATCATTATTCTGAAAATTGTGCATTCACTTCCCATTTGAGGACAGAGTTTGCTTCATTCTTTCAGCAGCATGGGCTGGAAGAATGCCTTTGACGCATCTCTTGTATTGTAATTTTGTGTTACTTCCATAGATATATATATGTGTGTGTGTGTAAAAATCACACCCCTGACAGACTACTCTCATGTGGTCACAGATGATGCTGCTACTTCCCATCACGCTGCCCATCTCCTCAGACACCAATCCCGAGTCCACGGGTACTCCTTTCTTAGGCAAAGGCAAAAGAATTCAAGCTGACATTTTATCTATCAGATATGGTGCAACTTGTGCAGGTTTTTTGTCCTGTTGCTGGGACAAAGCTCCCTACAAGTTGATGAATGTAGCTCAGATACAAGATAATTGCCACCTTGGAAGGTGGTCATACCTTAAAACACATCTCTTTCTCCAGAAGCAGTGGTGGGGATATACTTTTGGTACGCGTGTGAAAAATCCATGCTCTTCTCTCAGGTGCCTCTCTCTACTCTGTGTTCACTCACCATCACTCAACTCAAGAGTTTCCAGCATCGTTTCAGAAATGTTTTCACAAGCCATTTACTTAACTTAGACAAAAAATGAAATGAAATGAATTATGATGCTTAAACATCTATTTGGTTTGGGTTTTTTTTCACCGAGAAGCTAAATGAGCCTCAAAGCACTGCAGGGGCTGTGTTTTAGGTACTCATACCTTACACAGACCTTTGATACAAGAGTAGATGTAGGTCCTGGAACCAAGCACAGATCACAGCCAGAAAGGGAAGCAGGTATTTGCACACCTCCTGCAAGATGACAGAATCTTTCCCTGTCAGAGAAGTGGCACAGAATTTAGAGAGAGCAGTTGAAATTGGTATTTTTCTGTAACTAGCCAAGTCCCCCAAAGTTCTGTGGTATTTCAGATCAAATATTGAGTGGCAGATGCATGGCACTATAAAGCCCCATGCTGTGTTTTGATAGGCTGTGTTGGAACAACCCAGTGCCCATTTCCAGACCCCCAGGAAGGAGTCGTGGAGTTAGAAAGAACCAGCAAGCAGCTGTCAGGGCTTTGTTATAGACAGGAGGTAGAATTCTTGTTCACTTTCACCTGTAGATCCCTTTGAGTGGACTCCTACTTTATGGAGCTCCTACTTTAATCAGCTCCAAATAAAAATGTGCAGTTTCAGATTATGCTCAAAGTGAGGAAGAAAGCAGAGAGGTTTCTTTCATGGCATGGTGGGAACTGTGGTTTCACGGAGGCTTTTCACTGAGACAAACCTCATCCTCTTTGCGCAGAGAGGGCTCACAGTGTCTCTTGAGTGGAGATGAGATAGACAAGACAGAGAAGAAAGCTCAGAGGTCAGCCAGAGTTGCTGTGATTCATCACCAGACCCAGATCAGAGGCTCATCATTTGGCCTCCCAAAGTCCTGCCACCCTGGCTACACTCAGCAGAGATTGCTTTTTCCCAGCAGCAGCATCAAGAAGGCAAAATCATTGCTCCTGACTCTCTCAGTAGGGAACTCAAGTCCTCTGACTTAGCCTCCACAAAAGCACTTGTGCTGAGCTGGAGGCACTGACCCAAGAGCCCAGGCCTGTCAGGGGAACAAGTGCTTGGCAGTCACTGATCGCTGGAGAAGCCAGGGATCTCCAATCAGCCTGCTCCATAGTGCCTTGGAGTGCAGCAGGTCCTCAACACTTGATGACCACTTTCCAAATGGGGCTGCCAGGAAGCAGATTGGTTATGTGAAAATAAAAAGGGAGAATGTCCCTCTTCACTACTTTGACCAGTGCTGACAAATGCTCCTGCTCTACAGCAGCATCTTCTACGTACACAGAAACTTTTTAGATCACTGTAAATCCCAAATCCTGAACCACCCAGTCCTCCAAAGCCAGGTGCGCAGTTGAACCCACTCCGAGCTTGTCAGCTTCTCCCACTCAGACAAGATATTCACCTTTTTGTCCCCGTAAATGATGCCTTGGGGAACCAGAACTTCCCCTTTGCTTGCTGAGATACTCTTAGGAGACTAAGGGTATGAAGAACACCACCTTGCAGCTTAATATCTGCATTTCTTTGCTTTCTTTTGTACTAAATAAGAAAAATGAACAGTTCCCAGATGTGCAGCTCAGTGTAAGAGTGTGTTACGCAGAGAAAACAACCTCAGCTCTGAGCAATGCTGGCAGCAGGGCCAGAGTTGGGAGTGGAGCCTCCTGATACCCAATGGACTATCCTACCCCCAGCTACTAGAATTGCCTGTACCCACGGGTAGAGACACCGGTGACAGTTAATGACACAGAGAAGACAAAAGCTAGCAGTTTGGAAAACAACTACGCAGGTCTTACATGAAGAGGGCTCCAGTTTTGCAGTGAAAGAGTGTTTCTTGAATTCATTTTTTGTGACTCCTGTATAGAAGACTATGTTGCCTGAAAGGTAGGTGGTAGCCGTGTATTGGTTGCGACTTTTGTTCCTGAAGATTATAGTGACTTTCAAGTCGCTGCCAAGGACTGCCTTATGCACTTGGAACTCCATGTCCACATCCTTTTGTGGCTGATAGACTGTATCTTGAGTCATTTGCTTTTTAACGCCATACATCAGAGCAGTCTCAAGAGCCAGTCTCTCCTCCTCTGAGCCTAGAAATAATTGAAAATCAAATTTAGAAAAGAAACAGGGATACTGCTCACTCACAGATCACCAGGGTCCATCTTCTATTGCTCGTGGCAGCTGAAACAAATGGAGGAGGACAGTGAATCTTCCTGTGGTAAAGTTAATATTAGGAGAACTTCACAGCTTCCAAGGGAGCTGGGGTTAAAGATTCAAGCTGTATCACGTAAGTTGGTGCATCTTAATTGAAACTAATGGGGTTACACTACTACTACTCTGTGCAAACATCTGGCCTAAGTAAGAATTATCTAAACAGCTGTAAAGAAAGTCTTGAATTGAGTGCTCTGAGTGACTCCATGACTGTCCTTTGTTTTCACTGCAGCTTACTCAGTCCAACGCATTTCTGAGTTGCAAAGTTTGCACTCCCATCAAGGCATCTGCAGTGTTTCTGGGATGGAGTTACAAATAAAGAGTTCCAGAGGGCACCTTGGCAACTTTTCATGAAACTCCCTCAGTGCCAGAGGTTTGTAAATCCACCCTCCAAGATCTGACTGTGGTAAATCTACATCGGTGTGGTCCTACCCCAATTCAGGTTACCTTCTTGGAACTTGTAATCCTCAGTAATCTCTATCATCCCATCACCTCCAACTTCCTTGGTCACAATCATCCGCCCAACATGGGTTGTGTCAATATTTTCTATCACTTGAGTTCCATTTGTCTCCTTTCTTAAGTAAACAATATCACCATTCACCTATAACATTAAATGAAAAAGGATTGAGATATGTGGAAGTAGGGAGGGGAAGGGAAGTCAGCCTATCTCTCCTCAAAACAATGACATGTTGACTTGAAGTCCCACTAATTACATCAAAGTCCCATGTATAAAATTAGTCCTATGCTATGATAATGACTAGATGCATTTTACTGTTTGCAGCTCCAGAACTCCAGACAGAGTGTGTAAAACTTGAGTAGGCTGCAGAAATCCCCTTTGGACTTGGGGAACATGATGACACATTCCTTGCACCAAAAAGCTTTAGAGCACCGAGAGAGGAATGCTTCATAGATAAAATATCTTTATTCTCTTCTGTCCCAAGCTATATACAACTCAGTTAGAGACGTGCTGCAATTCTGGGCACACCAGCTCTGGTGGCACAAGAGGTTAAAACCCCAGACCAGGACCTCTTGCTCCTCATGGAGATACTTCCCTCTCAGACCTGCCAGTCAAGCCAACAACTGTGTGACCTACCCTTGAGCTACTGCAGGCCAAAAGGACCATGGTGAGAAAAGACTTCTTTAAAATGCCTTCATCCATTTTGACTGAAATAAGCAAGGGAACCTTAACACAAGCAGCTTTGCTGGCAAGCCTGAGAAAGAGGTAACAGCTGACAAGGGGTGAAGATGAGCAGCTAGAGCTAGTGACTCATTTGCTGGCATAGCTGGAATCTGGGAAGGATAAATGACCACAGCCTGAAGTTCCATCAGAGCCACAGTAGCTTTTTCTGCTTATTACGTTGGTGAGCAGAGATTAGAGAAATCTCTGTCATTCATTAGAGCTGTATCCTACGTACTGGCCTGCATGTCAAAATATAATTATCAGATTTTTTCCTTGACGTGGAGTATACGCAAAGTAACTTCTCAATCTACAAACTGCAGTGGAGCCCAATCTCCTGTCTCAGCTGTGGTCCCACTGATGTCATTCGATGCACTAAACATTTTCAAGTACATACCTCAGCGTAGACAAAAGGAGCATCAAACTGGAAGCAAACATGACCATGTTTAATGGCTTGAACTGAGGCTGGGCCACACCTGTACATACCTGTGGGGAGAAGACAGACAAAGTGAGAGATTAAGTTACTTTAAAAACTTGTCAAATTACTATATTTTGGTGCAAGAAGTTGTCACTGGCCATATGGTCCCTCTGGCTCAGCAATCATCAGCTAGTTGTTTGCCACAAAGAACCCAAGCATTGGAAAAGGAGCTAAGGAGGACTTCAAGCAATATTACCATCACTGGTTTCTTGGGGAGTCCCATCAACAACCTGCCATCCTCCAAAACCAACAGGAAGATCAGGTCTGGTCATCCAAGCTTCATTCCAGCAATGGTAATTCCTTAGACAAGAGATGGGACCAGAATATTAGATTCTTGGAAAGAAGAATAGAGACCAAAACAAACCTGTGTATGTATGTCCAGATGTTGCTTCAGTAACATTTGCCCACTGAGGAATAAAAAAGTTGATTCTCTTTAGAAAACAGATTTTTAGATCTAAAACCTTGATACCTGTCTTAAAACCCAAAGGCCACAATCTTTCGCTGTAGTTTCCTGACTACAAGTTGAAGAAGCCTTTTAATTCTTCTACTGTGTTCTGAAGGCAGATATCTCAGAAAAATTTCAGTGCTTGGAGATTGTTGGGACACGTGAAGAACTACACAAACTACAATCCCTTTCCAGCCAGACACCTCCACTTTAGACTGCCTGCTACAGCAAGCTTTGAATCTTCTTCAAGCCATTAAAGACGGGGCTGCTTTATAACTATCAAGACCGAAGCTCTGACTCCTCTTCCAAAGAGATTTCAGAATCAACTCCACAACGTACAGCGTGTAGCTTTGTTTTCGTGGCTCAAAACAAACACGCTCAACTGGTTTCCATGTTGGTTGAGGAAAAGACCCTGCACAGGCTTTATGAGACTATCCTCATTGTGGATTCCTTGTAAGGTCTTCCTGGTGTGTCATGACAAGGAAGGTCAGATCTCCTAGAGCACACAGCTTTCCAGAAAGCCCACTTACAACCACTGTAGGGCAAGTCTTGCTGTTAGGGCTTAGGACAGTGGGTGAAAGGTGAACTTCTGAGTGTGGGTCATCTAGGAGCTCAGAGTTCAAATGCCCTGACTTGGATGGATGCTCAGGAAAAGAAATAAAAACCACTGTAGCACCACCAGAGCCTACCCAGAATGTTTCAGAGACGTGCAGGAAAGAAAGATCTTGAAATTCCTGCGATGCCACCGGCGCTCAAGAGAGAGCACAAGCAAGAAAAAAAAAAAGGCAATCTAGGAAGAGGGCCTTTGCAGGAAAGCCAGCAAAGTGTTTGAATTTCATTACTGCAAAAAAATAAAAGCAGGAATCAGTAGAGAAAGGGGCAATTTTGCTTGCAAATTATACATGTCCTACAGCAGATAGGAATAAAATTCCATCTGTGTAGCTGCTGATACAGCCCCTCGTACGTGCAATGATATTAGCAACCAAATTGGGGGTTGTTAAACTCTGACCATTTCATTAATAATAGGTGAAAAGCAGCCATGGAGCAGAGTCGGAAGGATCTGAGGCTTGTCTAACAAGACATTTCAAAGTGGAAATGAAAGCTTGGATCAGGGTAAAACTTGTCAGTTAGGAGAGCTAATGAAGCAGCACTACAGAAAAAAGGAATTATTCAAGGAAAATGCCTCACACTCCGAGAATTTTTGATGCTGCTGAGAGTAGTCGGTGCTGAATCATGCTCTGCTGAAGGGCTCCCGGGGAAGGGGGACGTGCTTTGTGGTAGGTGGGTTTTTGAAAACTGTTATGCCAACGTGAGAGAGACAATCCCTGCCTCGAAGCCTTCGCTGGCTCACTTTGAATCAAACTCAGATGTGTCACTGGCTTTGTGTTCTGCGAAAGAAGAACCCGAAGAACAGGCAGGAGGGAAGGATGAGAAAACCAAGGGGGGGGGGGTAATGGTGTGGAAAATGGCAGCCCTCTGCCAATTCTGTAATTAGGTAATGCAGGGATTTTTCTGTGGTTTTTGTCTACATTCATCCTAGAGGGCAGGACCTTTCTCACTGGTTTCTCTCAGCGTAGCACTGGGCTCAACAGGATGGCAATTTCTCCCGGTCCGCTGCTGCGCAAGGAACAAATCCACTGAAGGATGCTGGACGTGAGCAGACAGAGACGTCGCTTGTAAAGCACACGAGCGTTCAGGAAAGGAGCACGAGGGCAACATCTGCGTATCCAAAATGTGGCAGAACCTTCCCTCTGGTAGAAACGAGCACAACTGAGGAGAGGGATCCACAGCCGTGATTTGTTGAACTGATTCTGTGGTTCTTGCATTCTACAGCAAGGCCGAGACATTAAAGGAAGCAAGAATGGCTACACGGATCAATGTAGTGACCATTAAATATTTACAGAGATAATTACAAATAGACTAAACAAAGAGATGGGGAAATTAATAAAAGATGACCAGGTGGGTTTTATGCCTGGAAGACAATATAGGAAGGGTATTTCATATTGCTTATGAGGCAGGCGTGTGCTGGAAACAGCTGCTGCCCTGTCATTAGCTGGTAAACTCAGGCATTGGGTTGAGAGAGGCACTGGTAACACCGTGGAGAAATAAGAGAAAAGTGAGCTGGAAGTGAGGGGGAGAGCAGAGGTCTCAGAAGGGTTTTCTCCACAGGCCTGGACATGGATGAAACCTCCCTGGGACCCAGTGACTTTAAGCAAGTTTCTGCTGAGGTACTTGTGCTGAGATCTGCTTGAAGCTCACAGTGGGAGTGAGTTTTGAATCCCATCCAAGAGAAATATTCTTTAAGTGTCTTCATATCATCATTAAGAAAGACAAGGAGAACAAAGTAAGGGGACAGAGACAGCATTGATGGCCCCAAATCCGGCCAGCTTTATAAAAATAACTTTTTGCAAAGTCTGTGTAATTCTGTATATGTGTTTTGTTGTTGTTGTTGTTGTTGTTCTATCCTGAGGGAGAAGATGATCTTTAATAAAAATAAATAAATGTCAGATAACATTCAGAGGGAGCCCCACACTCAGAGATTGATTGGACTAAAAATCCTGGCTCCAAGGATCCCTGAAGTCTGAGAGTATTTAAAACCTGAAGACAAATCAGCTCCAGTAGGACAAGGCAATAGAAATGATATATTAATAAAGTAAAAGAGCTTTGCTTCCAGTTTTCAGGAGATTATAAATACAAGTGAGAAATACATTTAAAAAAATCATTATAAATACCTTGAGCTTCTCCTCTGGAAAAAAAAAAAAAAGGAAAAAAAAAAAGAAAAGAAATAAGAAACATTAAAAATAAAATCAAGGTTAAGACACAAGCCATTTAAAGTCAGCATGTGGGCTGCCATGGAGGGTTACAGAATAATGAAGAGAAAGGACACAGAGGAGAAATGAAAAGAGGTGTGTAATATATTAAGTCATGCCCAAAGGGTTATGTGCACCATGTACTAATAAATGTGCCAGGAGGATAAAAGGATGAACAAGGCAGTTCAGAAAGCAATCAAGCCAAAGAAAAACCGTAGGATGGGAGGGTGAAATGCTGGTGTGAAGTAGCATATAGATTTCAGTGGAGCAAGGGTGAATTTGGATGATCTGGCCCTGTCCCAAGGGAATGAATTAAGAAGTCTTGGGAAAGAGCTGGGAAAGGGAGAGGTTGGGAAGTAAAAGGAAATGTCAAAAATGGATTGAGAAGTGTTTCATGGATCAGGTTAAGAGAAAGGGAGAAGAAGTTTGCTGATATAGAAAACTGGAAGGAATGGCTGATACACCAGAGGCTGTAAATAAGAAGAGGCCAGGGAAGCTGGGACTGTTCAGCCTGCAGGTGGGAAGGCTCCATAGCATCTTACCCATGGGTAGGGAGTTGGGGGAGAAGAAGACAGACCCAGACTCTTCTCAAGTGACCCCCAATGGCAGGACAAGAAGCAACGGGCACAAATTGAAACAGGAAATTCTGTCTGAACATCAGGAAACACTTTTTTTTTACTGTAAGGATGGTCAAGCACCGTCACAAGTTTCCTAGGGAGGTTGTGGAGTGTCCATCCTTGGACATATTCAAAACCCAACTGGACACCTAAGCAACATGCTTTAGCTGACCCTGCTTGGAGTAGGGGGGGTTGGATGTCTTCCAGGGGTACCTTCCAGTCTCAGCTATTCTGTGATACTCTGATACAAGCTTCAGATGTAAATGAACTTAATTGTTTTTCTTGGACTCCTTCTTGCTAACAGATTATGGAAATTACATGAGAGAGGTTAAAGCAACAGGTTCAGTCATTGCCTCCACCACAGAGTGGGTTTGTTACGGCTTTAATGTAAAGACTTCCAGAGATGAAGTTACTAATGAAACATACTGATGACCAGCTATGCTGATGAGTTGATGGAATCATTGACACAAATTGGGTATATTAACACTGAGCAGAACAAGCATCTCCAGAATATAGAGGTCACATTCACTGCCTCAGGAGGAGAGGCTTGAGGCCCAGTAACCGACACGTAATTTCTACAGAACAGAGCATATAATCAATATGTGCTACACTTCTGTCAGACAGGAGACAGTAAGAGTTTGAGGAGCAAGACAGAGGACTGCCTTCTCCAAAAGAATACGCAGACTCCGTTTCTTGCTCCTAGGGAGTTTTCTTTTTATAAATCTGGCCATGGCATTTCAGCAATTCATGTGATACCTTAACCCAGCGCTGCCAGGGCACCACTAACCCATGGCCCTCAGCACCACATCTCCACGTGGAGCTTGGAAACCCCTCCAGGGATCATGGGGACTCCACCCCTGCCTTGGGCAGCCTAGGACAGGGCTTTACAACTCTTTCTGTGAAGAAATTTTTCCCAACATCCAACCTATACCTTCCCTGGTGCAACTTGAGGCTGTTTCCCTCTTGTCTTATTATGGGATCCCGTAGGGTTTGTCTCTCTACGTGACAAGCACTTCACATTAGTCAGCCTACTAACAATCCATTCATTCTGTTTTACATAAGCTGGCAGTGTTCTTTAATGCACAGAGAAATAAATAAGCCACAGACATTGCTATCATTTCTTACTACTTACACAGTTGACACATTAAAGGCGTTTGCCAGGAGAACTCACCAGACAGAGTCTTTTGTAAGTTTGGTGTCCAATTTCCCTTCGTCATCCAGAAAGAAGTCCAACTGTAAATTGGCATTGTTGTCATGGGCAGAACAATAGGTGGTAACGAGCCTTGCAGGTATCCCCAGGCACCTCAGAACTGTGGCAAAGAGGGAAGTGTGATGAGAAGGACAAATAGAAGGACTGTGCTCATGGATGACAAGAGGAGAGAAACTATTAATAACTGGAATGAAACGGGAAAACCTCAGTCAAATCAACCCAAGTAACCCCTCCCATCTGTCTTTATATAGAGTATGTTAAATATTTTATTTGGTCCTGAAATGATGAGCATTCAAGATGTGTAACGGTGCAAGGGTTACAATCTAAGCAGTTGATTACCAATAATTTTAGAACAGTCTTGCATAGTGACCTCACTGCAGCTTCTCAGGGCAAATCTGGGTGTAAATGGGTCAACTGCACAACCAAATGGGGTACGAAGTGAAATAAGTTTTAGCTGGCAAGAAATACAAAATACGTTATGTCTCCTAGTACCCATAACCCAGGAGAATAATGAGACTGTACTAAAAAGAAAATTAATAGAAAGTCTCTCTTTTCAGTTGATTTGGAGTTTTCCTGTTTGACACCTGCCATCAGAAGGCATCTGGAGAACACAAAGAAGAAAGCAGAACATTGTGGCTATCAAAAGGGAAAAGCTGCATTATTTGCAGTTGAAATGTCAGAGTTAGAGATTTGGAACAAAATCCATTACATAATTTATATTGATTGCTAAGTAATAGTATTGTGGAGTCAACAGTCACTTACCATAAAGGATCTTAGGAAAGGATTAAAAAAATAAAAACCAAACCAAACTAAACAACAACATAGAACAAACAAACAAACAAAAACCCCAAAAAACCCCCACCCTGCCCCTAAATCTCAGGCCATCACAATGCAGCAATGACAACTCTTCTCCCCATTTGATGATTTGGGAAATGTGGCAGTGCTATGGCTGTGGCTGAAGTCAGTAGAGCATCATTAGGCTCCTGTGTTTGTGGTGCTCCCTGGCTGATAAATAGGCAGAGAGCATGGCCCTGAGCCATGAGTGGGGCTGCAGGGTGACACATCATCCCAGCTTCTCCCGATGAAATATTTTGTCTCTCAGCCAAAAAAAAAAAAAAAAAAAAAAATCCCTACTTTCCAATTGAGGAGTCTACATGGTTCTGCAGAAAGCAGAGGGTTTTTTGGGTCTTTTTTGGAAAGAGAAAACATCTTTATTGAAAAATCCCATTTAAAAATAGTTCTGATGCTGCAACGTTGAGCAGCCCGTGCTGCTGCTGCTGGTTTTGTATATTCATTAGTGTCACCACTGTGACTCCCAATAAAGTGTAATGCTGCACATTCATTTCAAGTTCCTGGATGACAAATTACTTGGATGCACCCAATACCATATGTACCTATTGATTAAACTTAATTCAAGTGCCCTCCCAGGCTTCCAGCACATGAGCCATCAGGGCTCATTGAAAATAATTTGTCTGACAATTTCAAGATTAATGACCATTTTTTCAGAATGTTTTAGCATTTTTAACAGATGACGATCCAGAGTGTACAATATAGTAACCTTGGAAAGCTGGACTGGTCACAACAGTAAAACACTGGCAGCTGAGAAAGACTCAGAATCAGCTCCAAACAACGCTCTTAGTTGCACGTGGCTGTTGGGACCTTCACTGTCCTCTCCATGCAGCAGTCAGCAGCTGGACGTGTCAGTGGCCTTGCACCAGATCAGCCACTGGACATCGTTTTCACTTCATAGCACTCAACAAACTTGACACTTCAGCAATCCTTGCAGCAGTACAAAGTACCAGCTCTTTGATGACTTAGTCAGCAAACTGAGCCTAGTTTTGCCCCAGGTAAAACACCTCTCCATTTAACACAGCATGCTCCTGGCCTCTGCTGCACCACCCCAGTTTCACAGTGGCCTGCAGGCAAAATATTGCGTAGTGGTGATTTAGGGCCAGCGTGGGAGAAGTGATGAGTGTGTCTGTCTGTGATTTAGAGAAGCCCAGATGAGGCAATGGGCAGGGAAGACAAAGTGGCCCGTAGAAGCCACTGTGAGGAATTGCAGCCATAGGAAACATCTGCAAGAGCCTTTTCAAACTCCTTGTCTTGTGCAGGGGCTGAGGAGCATCAAGTACAGACAATGTGACCTCAGGCAGTGAAGGAGGTAGTTACCTCTTGGATTTTTTTGGATCATAGAATGGGTTGAAAGGGACCTTTAAAGCTCATCTAGTCCAATCCCACGGCAGTGAGCAGGGACATCTGCAACTAGAGCAGGTTGCTCAGAGCCCCACTCAACCTGACCTGGAATGGTTCCAGGGATGGATGTGGGTGATTGCTCATTATCCCGCTGCACCAGGAATAAAAGGAACCATTTCCTATGGACATCTTAAGGATAAAGCAGAGACTTTCTCATTCTCTACAACTCTCCAAAAGAAGATTGTAGGTGGGGGCCAGTCTCTTTTCCCTAGGAACAAGAGATAGGACAAGAGGAAAGAGCCTCAAGTTGCACCAGGGGAGGTTTATGTTGGATATGAGGAAAAATTTCTTCCCCAGAAGGGTTGTCCAGCCCTGGAACAGGCTGCCCAAGGTACTGGTGGAGTCCCCATCCCTGGAGGGGTTTCAAAGCTGTGGAGATGTGGTGCTGAGGGACATGGTTTAGTGGTGACCTGGCATTGCTGGGTTAACGGTTAGACTCGATGATCTTAAAGGGCTTTTCCAACAAAAGTGTTTATATGCTTCTACAGTCAGGCTTGCAAACATCTAACACTGCTTATAGAAGGGGAACAAATCTCATTTTTTATCATTAGAACTGACAAAAACTTCCCGATAAGATTCTGCACTCTGTCTCTACCAAAAGAGCTGACAGTATCTTCAGGCCCTAAAAGCTGACAGGTAGCCCCAACCAAACCAGTAAGAGCCAGCACAAGATCCCTGTGCTTTGTTTGGGAAATGCCTGCCAAGACTCCCTGCAGATGGGACCTCTCCAAGTAGGAGGTTAGTGACATTTAAGCTGGAGCCAAATATGAAAATAACAAAAGCACTGATAGATATCATTTTAATGCTTTCCAATTTCCAAAAGGACACTTACTGGTTTCTCTACTCACCTTCTTGCATACATCTGCACACATTTACATTATGTGCTGTGCAGATGGTATCAGAAACATTGAAGGCATTAGTCACAGGCAGTATTTTGGAAAAACACTCCAAAATACCAGGGTTTTCAAGAAGCCTCAGGTACTACAGGTACCTGCTGCCAGCCTGGCAAATAAAAGCAGAAAGGATATTTTGCCAGTGAAATACAATCATGTCTGGTCACATCTTCAAAGGTTTATCACTAAGCACCAGGCAAGCAATTAATAGCATTAATCTTAGAACAAAGAGACAGTATTAGGTGTATTCAACTTCTCACCATGAGGTGCTTTTTCCCTCTGAATGTTTCCCCACTGGACTAGCAAGCCGAGGAAGAACTACTCAAAGCAGCAGCTTAGGGGAAGAGAGAAAGGAAAAGGGAAAAAAAAAAGTGGGGGGGGAAGCAATGCCAGCTCCCATTACAACACACCAGCTTCAGGAAGGCAGCATTTGTAACTGGGGTAAAAATCTGTCCTCCGACTAGGAAAAAGTTAAAATCCAGTTCCCAACACCCTGTGTCAGCAAGAAAGGCTTTACTTACAGCAGCCACTATTTTGGCTGCAAACCCCACGATGGATTCAGCTTTCCTTTCTGTGAAACATTCATGCCAAAAACAGACACAGGCAATGTACTCTCAGAGGAAGCCATTGCATTGGCAAGAGGGCAACCACCTGATACCCAAAAGGAGAAACAGCTTCACACTTCAGCATGGACAAACTAACACTGAATTTGACTCGCTCCAGTTATCACAATAAGTGATAGTTAGGAGCTGGAAGGGACCTCTGGAGATCATCTTGTCCAACCTCAGGGTCCAGCAGGGTCACCCAGACCAGGTTGCCCGGGATTGAGTAAAAGCACATTTGGAATCTCTCCAGAGGAGACTTCACAGCCTCTCTGGGCAGCCTGCTCCAGGCTCTGGGACCCTCACAGGAAAGAAATTTTCCCTCATGTGCAGATGGGACCTCCTGGGTTCCAGTGTGTGCCCATTGCCCCTTGTCCTGTTGCTGGACACCACTGAAAAGAGTCTGGCCCCATCCTCTTGGCCCTTTAGCTATTGATGAGCACTGATCAGATCCCCCCTCAGTCTTCTCCAGGCTGAACAGCCCCAGGGCTCTCAGCCTCTCCTCATCACAGAGATGCTCCAGTCCCCTCAGCATCTTCAGAGCCTCTGCTGGACTCTCTCCAGTAGTTAACCTTGTCTCTCCTGAACTGGAGAACCCAGAACTAGACACAAAACTCCAGATGTGGCCTCACCAGGGCAGAGTAGAGGGGGAGGAGAACCTCCCTTGAGCTGCTAGCCACACTCTTCTTAATGCACCCCAGGAAACCATGAGCCTTCTTGGCCACAAGGGCACATGGCTGGCTCATGGTCAACCTGTCCCCCAGGACATTCAGGTCCTTCTCCACAGAGTTGATTTCCAACAGGTCAACTCCTCACCTGTACTGGTGCAGGGGGTTATTCCTCCCCAGGTGCAGGACCCGACACTTCCCCTTGTTGAACTCAATGAGGTTCCCCTCTACCCAACTCTCCAGCCTGTCCAGGTATCACTGAATGGCAGCACAGTTCTGGTCTATCAGCCACTCCTCCCAGTTCTGTACCATCAGCAAACTGGCTTAGGGTTCACTCTGTCCCCTCATCCAGGTCATTGCTGAATATGTTGAACAAGACTGGACTCAGAACTGACCCCTGGGGACCACCCTGAGATACAGGCCTCCAACTAGACCCTGAGCCACTGATCACCCTCCAGCTGAACACCTGCTTGCGCTACTTTACCTCACTCCCCATATGAGACTGTGCCTACATCATCTCCTAGCCCATGCTGACAAGATGTTTATAGTTGGTGAAGAAGTTCAAAGCAGTGGATTGTTCTTTCAATACCTCCTCCTGCTGCTAAGGGCACGGGGGTGCAGGGGTGGGGTGAAGAAACAGCCAGCAAAGGGGTCCTCTCCAAAAAATGAGCACATAGCCCTGGGCATATCAAGTCCTCGAGCACACCAAGAGTGAAACAGAGAAATCCACAGGGAGCACAATGCATGCAGAGAGTGTCTGAATTTTATGCTTCCCAGCATTTTTATTTAGAGCAGCACGCAACAGTGGGAGAAATGGGGCTACGTGGCCCTGATTTTCTCGGAGGCCAAGATGAGAAAGCCGTTTCTCCAGCACCAACTTTAAGTGCTTATTCATTCCCGCTTGTCATCGGTAAGCAAACTACTCCTCCATTCACTGCAGCCTGGCAGAATGCAAAGGCGTAGCGCAGAAGCCTTCACTTTTACTATTAAAAATGATGCTATTTTTGCCTTTAAGCCTCCAGTATCGCAAATCACATCTCTTTCACGTGCATCACCTCCAGCTCCCTCCTCTCAGCTATTGTGTCTTCCAGAGCTGTAGGTGTTTTCCTCCCGTAGCTTTACCTGCTGAGCGCAGCTGTGAGCAGAGTTGTGACATCTGGCTGCTCTGCTCCGGTGCGGCAGCCTTGCGAAGAGTTGCATGTGCGAGGCTGTGCACAACCGCTCTATTTATAGGGCAGCCCAATTAATAAAGAGCTGCACGTGGCCAGCAAGCCACGACTGACAAGAGCTGTTGCAACGACTGCCCGATTTGTGCTTAACCTCCCAAGCTTTCCACAGGAGCATCTCTGGAGAACCAACCGCCACGGCCGCTCTTCGTCGCGCAACGCCAGGCACCAGAAGCAACGCAACGCACGTTGCGTTTTCTTGCCCCCTCATCCATTTCCACCAGCAGTAAAGTTTTCAGTTCTGCTCAAATGCCAGACAAAACATCTTTAAGCTGCCAGCATGCTTCTCTGCTGGCACGGCCGAGGGCAACTCGGCAAAGGTCAGTGGCTTGAAGAATCCGCGCTACGTATCAGGAAGCTCTATGAGCATGTGATACTTGGAATGAGAGACCAATCTACAATTAGATGTTTCAGTGTTTGCTGTCCTGGAAAGAAGTTCACAGGCTGGAGCTGAAATAAAAATCTGGAGACCGATGAGGATGCACGCAGCCCAGAATCCACTGACAGAGGCAGAGCTGCCTGCTTCAGGCGTGCTTCAGCGTTACAGCTCGAATACCTCTGACGGCATCTAACACACAAATCGGTTTATCTGGAAGCTCCAAGTCAGAAATTTTCTAATTAAAGGAATCAGCGGGCAATTGGTGAAAGCATCCAGCAGGCTCGGGTGATTTCAGTTTGGGAGGAGGAGGAGAGAGAAGAAACACCCCGGTCTGAGGTCCCCCCCTGCCCCACGCCCTCCCAGTGCACAAAGGTCTCTGAATTACTAACTCAGAAGCAGCAAAGTGGTAAAAAAAGGTGATCTGTGTTGATATAGAACCTAAAATTTGCCAGTACAAAGGATAAATTAACAAACCAGGATGCTAACAACTCGCAAATGTGACAAAAGCAGTCAGGCTTGCAGACAGAAAGAAAATGAAGTAAAACAGTAAAAAAAAAAAAGAGTATTAGAGTGAATACTGAGCGCACACTTTCAAAATAAGAGCCAGTCACAATCTCACTGACAACAGTTTCTAAACACTGCCCATTTCTTAGAGCAAAATAATTCCAGTTTAAGATATTGGGTGGAAAAAAAGAGCCCCCACAGTTCAAAAGACATAGTCCTGTATTTGTTTCCTGCAAGAGAAAAGAGTTTCTAGCACAACAGAAATAAGATTTAACTTGTACTTTCACTTTCTAAAGCCACAAAATTAGTAGTCTATCCTAACTACAATTATTTTAGTATGAGAACAAGCTCCTTCTGGAAAGCTCCGTAAGCTTCAGGAGCTCAAAAAGCAAAAGGAAGCTCCCCAACCATACTCCTCTATGCCAGCCCGGCTGCCACAGGACAGAGGGAGAGCTCGTCCCATCACACACTGGAGAAGTCTGACCCTGGCTACTGGCAGCTCCTGAACCAGCCTCTCCCGAGCAAAGCAGCTTCAACAGTAAAATACAAACCAAAATAAGCAGGGAAACAAGGAATTTTAGAGCCTGTATGATGTTATTTTAAACTTCCTTACTCTGGCCTTCCAGTACCTGAAGGGGCACTACAAGACAGCTGGGGAGGGACTTTTTACAAGGGATTGTAGTGAGAGGAGAAGGGGTGAATGGCTTCAAACTGAAAGAGGGAAGATTTAGATTAGAAATTGGGAAGAAGTTCTTCACTGTGAGAGTGGTGAGACACCGGCACAGGTTGCCCAGGGAAGCTGTGGATGCTCCATCCTTGGACATGTCCAAGACGAGGTTGGATGGGGCTTGGAGCAACCTGGTGTAGTGGGAGGTGTCTCTGCCCACAGCAGGGGGTTGGAACTGGATGATCTTTAGTGTCCCTTCCAACCCAAACCATTCTGTGATTCCAGAAGGAAGGAAACTGATACAATTTTAGGCTACAAGGACTTCTGCTAAATGTCCCTATCAATGCGTGGGCTGCCCTCCTTATGGTCAACACTGATGAGGAGCTGCTGAGGGTCTGACAGATATTTTATCTTTAACAGGACAACAGCAAGGCAAATAAGGACTGGCTTTCAATGAAAGCATCTGCTCAGCAGTAATGTCATCTACCCTTTCTCTGAAACCAAGCACATGCAGCCTGCACACCAACAGAGTTATGGGAGAGCAACGGCTAAAAAGCCACAGTGACATAACCACCCCTGCCTTTTCCTGCAACCAAGATCTTGTGGCTTCTCTGGCACCACCAGGCCCATCTCAGATGTAGGAATAAACAAACTACACAGTGAAGTAGTTTTAAAAAAATATTTTCATTCTCAAGCTGTAATGATGGGGGGGAAGATAGTCTCTGCACACACTGTGCATCAAATTTGACCAAAACATGTAAGCTGGTATCCGTAAAGAGGAGATTTAGGACTAAAGAGGGGAGGAGGAAGGGAAAGCAGAGACATCGATGCTGTAGCTCCAACACATGGCACAAGATGAATGATACTGTGCTAGAAAATACAGAGCTCATTGAACCCCTACTGCAGTCTGAGAACAAGCCACGCTTTCCTTCCTGGCAACCAAAGTCAACTTTGACTGGGCAGTTTTCTCATCAAACAGACAGGTATCATGTCTCTGAAAGTATTTAAAGAGATAAATCACATGAGGGCCAGCCCTTCCAGGCTCCCTTCTGCCTGCAGCAGGCCGACATAGGCATTAGGATCAACAGACTGTTTTTCAAAGGACACAAAGAATATTTGTAGAAGTGTATTACAAAACAAACAAGTTTGTTTAACAGCAGCTACAGCTGGTTTCTCAAAATTGGCAAAAATAACTGGAACAACTTCCATCCAGGAGTGGAATGTCCAGGAATTTTCCCCTGCCCCTCCACCAGCAGATTTTGTTGGTATTTAGATACAGATTAAGAGACTAAAAAACAAAATACTCTAAACTTTAGAAATATTCTTAACATTCCTCTGCCATTTGGTCCATCAAATCTGCTCACCTACTCAGTTCACAGGTAGGGGAGCTGTGGACGCACTGGTACGTTGATGCAAGAGGGAGGAGGAAGATGCTTCCAGAAAGACCAAACAGGCTGTTTCATCAGGGCATTCTCCAAGGAGAAACAGCTGGAGTCTTGGGGAATCAGCAAGTTTTACCCCTACCTCTGATCCACACTGACAAGCAGCTGCACATGCATCCTTGCAGCCTCTTCAGCAGCTTCCTCCTTGGACTGGCTCGAGAGATCTGCTCCCACTACGAGGCAGCTCCATTAGCCACTGCAGGACATTGACACCCAGCTGCAGGCTCCCACAGCACCCCACTCGCCCACTGGCACAACTGGTCTCATTCTGCCCCTGCCACAAGGTGCACAGCAACATGGGAGTTCTATTCTGTACAACCTGGTTACCACCAATAGCAAATTTGTTGCAAAGGATTTTACTTCACTCAGAGGAAGACAAAACAAAACCCCAACAAAAAAAAATAAATCCAAAACCAAATCAAAACACGAAAAAACAACCAACCAAAAAAACACCACAGCACCCTGACCTGCTTTTAGCAATAGAAAAGCAACCTAAAAATGAATATTTGCTCTACTGTTCCATCACACTTTTTTTCCTTTTTAAATGAGACCAGGCTTGCAACTCTATCTCTAAACTGAGACAGGGGCATAGAGACAGCAGTGGCAGGCGTACTTGAAACATGCTGTCATCCTCACAATTAAATCCCAGTTTTCTTCCTCCTCCCAAATAAACACAGCTACTATGCTTCCCAAAAAAATTAAGCTCTGCCCTATCTTTAAAATCTGCTAAGTCATTTATGAAGTTTCTTACTTTCCATTTCTCGAAGCATGCAGCATACGGTTTGCACAAGAGTTGTTCAGGTAAATGGCTTTGTAGAAAGTTCCTTTCATCCGATTGCTAAAACATGGAAAGATCAAGTAACTGTTGCTCAATTACCCCCCAAACATCCCATTCTTCTGTGCAATGCTATCCATATTCTCCCTGACAAAAGCAAACACCGCTGCTGTTGTGCAGAATTACCAGAAGGGGAAAAAGAAAATATATATATATAAAATTAAAAAAAAAATCTGAGCAACCAGCTCAAAAAACAAGCCTTCCCAATGCACCAAAGGGGAAG
>WUAM01000162.1:5250722-5263694 GCA_024336885.1 Actenoides hombroni | reverse complement strand
TCCCTGGAGGGGTTTCAAAGCTGTGGAGATGTGGTGCTGAGGGACATGGTTTAGTGGTGACCTGGCAGTGTTGGGTTAACAGTTGGACTCAATGAGCTTAAAGGTCTCTTCCAACCAAAATGATTCTGTAATTCTACACATCCCACATTGGGTAATAGTTTCATGTTGCAGGTCTTGATAATAAGCCTCCTGTTCATCTTAGATTTCCTAAAAGAAACACGGACTGTGCCAAAAGACTCATTTTCTCTCTCCCAAACTTACCCTCCTGAGTCACTGAATACATTTTACCAAACCAATAAACAGTTAAGAGATTTGTGTGGAAGAGCAGCCAAAGATTTATTTAAAGACCATCTATTTTAGCCGTGTATTTTTTTTTCCCCATATCTTTACTATTTACTCCTGCACACCACAGACCCAGGCAGTATTTCAGTCAGTTTAACCTAAAAATCTCTCTCTGTTTTGTAAGAATCACACAGCACTGTGGAGCTCATCTCACCAATACCTACATGTGTTGAAGACACCGGCAAAGACCCAGCACTGGCCGTACCGCACGGGTTGCTTCGAACTGTAGTACTCCAGCAGAATATCCACACTTCCTGTCCAGGCTGAAGGTGCCACACCATTAGTGTATGTATTGTCCCAGGACCCAGCAATCACACCATTATCATCCCTGGAGTTGATCTAGAAGAGCAATAGGGATGTCAGAGACTGAATAATAAAGAGCTCTTTAACCCAGCAAAGGTAGGATGGGAGAGGCTGAATATAGCTTAGGCTGGAGGTAAGACAGAAATGTTTAATCGTGAAGGTAGGAGATGAATAGAACAATCTTGCTTAGCACGGATTCTCCATCACAAAACAATTCTGAAGGAAGGGCAGGCACTTAAAAGTAATGGTGAAATTAAATCACCACGCTGAGTATCCATGTTGCCAGTTTAGTGAGTTTTCTTACCATTAAACAGGCACACTGCTATGTATTTTTAATAAACATGATCAGTTAGACACTGATAAGCAAGCCCCAGAAATACTAAGCTGGATTTTTTCCTAACATCATATGTTTTCCTGTCCGTATCAGCCCAGAGATTTTAATAAAATCACTCCTGATTTACAGCAGCTTGAGAAAAGAACCAGTCCACTGTTATTTTTAAGAGTAGAAACTAATTTCTTCGGTCCAGCACACATGAAAACAAGAAGGAATTTGCTGCGTAAGTTTTCCCCTGGTAAGATTACACAAAGCAAGGAGTTTTGCTGACTAATAGCTATACTGATAGACATTAACGAGCAATACATCTCCTCGCTGCAATCTGAACCAGACCAGTTGAGGCTGTGCAAAAAGCTCATTTGCTCTGTACCTTTTAATTATGCTAATGC
This sequence comes from Actenoides hombroni, assembly GCA_024336885.1. NCBI lineage: Eukaryota > Metazoa > Chordata > Aves > Coraciiformes > Alcedinidae > Actenoides > Actenoides hombroni. Next base: position 5,262,326 of record WUAM01000162.1, on the reverse strand, counting down.
CAAACAGCTACACGCCAGCCAAATAAATCACAATTCTCATTTAAAAGCTTTTGGCTGGATTAACTACTGTTTTATAATTAGAAAATCGACTTCCTGTGAACCCTAGGACTGAATCAAGATAAGTATTCAGAGTCATAACCAAAGGGTTAAGGGGTTGTGCCCATCACACTGTTGTGGGAGACATGCCAAGGAAAGAGGCACTTCAAGGACAGGGCAGCATGTTGGTCTTCAGGCTCTCCTCTGGCTGTAAAGAGAGGAAGAAGGGAGTGACTCTACCTGCCCTGCAACGTCAGGAAGCCTCAGAAGGATCCCAGCATGTGGGCATCTCCTCAGATTTCCTCTACCACATCTCAACTTGAGCAAGAACAAGGGTAAGGATCACAGGTGGGACTTCAGCACCTCTTGGCCACTTCTTGCTGAGCTCCTGATTAGGTGCTTCCATTCTGAGTGTGGTAAGTTTTGTGGCCCCCCATGTTTAAGAGAACAGCTCTCACAGTGTTTTCTTCTGGGGCCAAGGTAGTGCACAGGAATGTTCTCAGCCTGATGAGGCTGTTTGGGGCTCAAAACACCCACCACTGCAGTGTCTTAAGACCCTGTTGACGCTGGTGCTGGAGACCTCATACTCTCAGTTCCCCATCCCAAATCCCACCCATCATGCTGCCTTGCTGTCCATGGCAGAAACAGCTTTCTCAGTTAGCTCAGCTGCTGGAAAGCGAGCACGTCCCACAAGAAATGCTATCATGCCCAGAGTGCAATGTCTCTAGGTGGCTTTCCCACCAGGTAGGTACCTTTCTCAGGAAAAGGCAATGAACTGACATAAATATTTCATTTTTAGTGGAGCAAAATAAACCACCAGACCCCGGAAATGAGAATGGACAGTTGATCTGGCACCTGTTGGAGTGAGCGCATCGGGGCACAAGGGCCAGTTAAATCAGCCTGGCTTTGATGTACGAGTCACTTCTGACACCTGCTAAGCACCATTACATACCACTGCAGAGGCAACACGGCAGATTTTGATTGGGTTTCCACGCCCAGAAAGCTCCAGTTCTGCCTTGTCCATCAGGAACAGGCAAGCGTCCAGAACGTCTTCTTCAAACTAGACAAAGGAAAATAAACAGGGAAACAGAGGGAAAACAGAGTCACTTTTTATTCTGGAAAGCAAAGGCAAAGTGATTTTTCACTGTTGTTATAACTGCTGACCAGCTTCAAAATTAGCTGGTCAAGTCAAAGCTCTGCGTTCAAAAATACAAGTTTTCTTCTAGAATAATTGCCCATGTATGGCAAAAATAATGTGAGAGGTCATGAGGGAAAAGAAAGTGCAATTTTCAATTCAATCTCAGTCTGGTTTCCAGAAGGTTGAAATGACAACACAGCCTTTCTGACAGGACATAAAATTTTAAGTGCTAACAAGTATATAATAGGAAGATATTATAATAATAACTACAAGAAGCTAGTCTGCTGGTGAAGGACTTCATGTCCTTCACAGATTCCGGACCTGTTAATTTCAGGACTTCTCTGACACAGCCAATGCAACGCTGGGAAGTGGAACAGTAAGTGGTTTGCCAAAGTTAATTTGAAGACACTTACATTTTAAAATTATTTTTAAAAATCTGCTTAGAATTGGCAAGCCAAAAGTTGATTATACAGATTAATCCCAGTCTACCAAACTTAGACATCAAAAATACCAAGTGACCTGAAGGAGCCTTCTTCAAAAATAGAGGAAAAAGGTGCAATTTCTCCCACCCAGTGTGAACAAGCACAAGAATGAATTGAGGGCAGAGGTGCCTAAATAGACCAGAAACCATTTGTCACAGAACTCGCTCTGAAACGTATTTCATTTTCTTTAGGAGAAACTGCATAGCAAAGGAAAATACCCCTGTCCCCTGGAAAACCGTAGGAGGCGGGGAAACACGCATTAATAAAACAAGTATCTCTTGTAGATACACAATCTTCTATTAACATTCAAGGCTGTGGCAGAAACTCCGTGGAGCTCGTCCCCTTGCCATGTTAGGTTTTATGTTCTGTGCTCGCAGCCTTAAAGATTTGATTCACACCAACAGGGTTTTTGCTCTCGTGCTGCTACTAGAGCTGGATTCATTTTGCAACTGCCTCCAGCCTGGCCTAGGGCTCCTTGGTAGATAAGGAGGGTCTGAGTTTTGCAAGAGCCCAGACCAAGCTGCTGCTTTGGCAGAGGAGGAGGAAGAGTGAGGCCAGGGGGCTGAAAAGGAAGCCACAAAGAGTCAAGACTGATGCTGCAGGGAAGGTGGGAGCAATGGAGGTGGCATCCCAGGAGGCGGGTGAGCTCTGGCATAAGCCAAGAAGGCAGAGGCACCACCGTGTTTCACCACCGTGTTTCTTCACCGTGTTTCACCACCTTCAGCCATTTCCTGGCCAAGGAAAGTCCTTTTCTTTGCCCCTGCCTCGAGTCTGCCTGGCTCTCATTGCTCAGGGTACCATCACCAAATGGATCCTTTCCAGCAAACATCCCCCAAGGCAGCAGACCTCTCTCATCATCATCCACACTCGCATTGAATTACAATCTCCTGAGCAGACATTCACTAGTGAGTAACACCTCAGTTTGAGCAAAACCAAATTATGGTGTTTGGGCAAATAGGGAAAGAAGGATCAGTGTGTCCCAGCGACCTACTCCTAATATTGTATCATCACTCCTGGGAAGCTGAATAATTGCCTGGACTCTCCAGTCCACTCCACTGGTACATGATGGAAATAATCTCATGTGAATGTGACACCCTCCTTCCCAAGGAGAACCCTCAGAACAGAGAATGTAAACCCTGGGCCCTCAGAGCCATCCTTCCTGCTTCAAGCTCACTTTTCTTCTGGTCTGGCCCAATGATTTATCACTTTCACCAGGATCAAAATCTGATTTCAAGTCATCAGCGGTGCCTAGGACCTGAGTTAAATCAATAAGAAGTTTACCCTGTAAATTAAATCTCTCTCATCTGCAGTTTATGAGATGCTGTCAATCTGGCCAGCATATACAGAAATAATAAAGAGGAAAGAAATTGCTGTCAGGGTTGTTGCCTTCCACCATAGCATTTACAAAATGACATGAAATAACTGGATTAACAGGAGGTAGGACAAGCTGTGAAGCCTGGCTGCCTTACACCACTGCAGCAGTGTAGTCCTTCTTTCACCACGCAGGGTTTAAAAACAATAAATCAAACCAAATCAGTCTCGTTGCTGTGAAATCTAGAGGGAAGCTGAATAGAAGCATAGCACTTGTCAAGCTGAACTCTCCTGGAATGTCAGAGGAACCAGAGCAGCCGTGGGTAGGTGAGCGAACCTGGGCCAGGCACAGGCACTGCCTGCTCAATGCAAACCGAAGTGGAAATAAACCAAATTCAGGAGCAAGGAACTTCAGCAGAGCCACTTGGGAAAGACTGCAGATGGAAAACAGGGCCTGAGAAGCCACGTGGGGCACAGGGGCTGTGTGTGCCCACAGAGGTTAGTGGGCGTCCTCTTTTGTGCTGAGCTGTTTTCTCCGGGATGACCTCCCATTGAAATCAAAGCCAGTGGGGCTGTAGCACCTTTGGTACCGGTTGAATTTGGGCTGTATTTCTCACAGCCAGTTGCAGAGATGAGTCCTTCCACTGCCTCTAGTCTGATCTGACCAAACCTATGTGCTGTAAAGTTCCATCTGCAGGGTGGGCAGCTGAGCTACCGCAGCTCAATGTGTGGACACGAGACAGCTCGCGGGGGCAACAAAAACTCTATGCCCACCTGTTTTGTTTTATTTTTCTCACAAAACAACCAACGTTAAATGATCAATACAGCATCCAACTTCTGACATTTCTCAGCTAGAGAATTCCTGTGTGCCTAGGTTTTTTCCAAAGCCAAATTTCCCCTGAATCCCCTGTGGGCTTTTCTGAGTGACTGGCTATTTACGCTGTCTTAGAAGAAAGGAATCGCAGTCATGTTACAAGGAACACCTCCATCCTCATTCATTACAGCCCTGTTTTAACTGGTCTGTTGTTTTTTTTTTCTTCCTTGGTCCATTTTTCTTGCCTTTCCTCCTCTCATGTTGATGCTGCTCATTAAAGACAGCAGCCGTGAGACTCATCTCCCACTAGTAACCCAGTTTTGAACTGTACGTTCCTTTTTAATTTACAACCTGCATTGAAGTTTCCAGCTGTCATTGTTCAAAGCAATTTTTTAGCCCGAGAACATTACCAGGCTCAAGTCTATCTGTATTTTTCTATATGACCGTATAACTTTAGCACCTTTATGACTGCATGTGGCCTTATGCTTTTCACTTACACTGTTGCACAGGGCTATATATCATAAATACAAAATGCATACTTGTATGACATAGCCATAATATAGGTCCTTGCTTCTAGTACTTTTACTCACTCAGAGCAATGCTCTTATTCTTAACATCCAGGATTGCTGGAAAGGAGGGAGATGCCTGTTTTTAATGGCTGGAATTGTCAGGGTAAGATCAGGAACACCGTGTCCTCCATCTCACTGAAAGCAAGGAACCCGGGAGAATATCTCTCCATTGCTTTGCAGTTGGAGAAGTCTTTTAAATCCATGCAAAATGATGGATTCCATTAAAGCTCTTGGCTTGGGCCCCTTTCGATGCATCTGCCACAGTTTTCACACAGGCGAGTGATAAAAAAAGGTGCAGCACAGTGTAGAAATCAGGTCCTCCAATTGCAGGCAACACAGGAATAAGAGTGCCTGACAAAAGGGTATGGAACAGCCCTACCCCATCCCCCCAGACTGAGCTACCTCCCAGCAAAACCAAATAAATAATGCAGTTTCTCTAGGGAGGCTGGTGATTGTGTCAGGAAGGTGCCAGATTTGCAGAATATAAGCTCCTCAGGCCAAGCCACCATAGGCCATTAATTTAGCATCTTAGGACCTAAATCCAGCAACTGGTTTAAGCAGCACTGCCCACCTCCAGCCCCTCCTTCCCCTCTCTTGCTTCCCCTTACCCCCTTCTCCTTACCCCTATCACGGAGTGAATCCCAAATCCAGGGATGGAGCAAGGCCAAGAAATAACCCAGGAGGGAAAAAAATGGTAAAAAAAAATAAATCAGGAGCTGCTTATTCAGCTAGATCAGCTCTCCAGTCTGATTCACTGACACTTGCAGGGGGAAGGAAGGGCCAGGAGGGGGCATTTTTGGTCAACTTAAATGCACACCCAGCTTGGGCCTCAGGATTTGGTTCCACATCTCTTATATCAGAGGCACCATCAGTTTATGGATTTGCTCTCCCACCCCTTATTTCAGGGTTATTTTTATCTCAGCTGGGATGACAGTCAGGCCCCGCAAACAACGGAGCCGACACCACGGAAGTTACGGTGCAGAGGCAGCAACTCCCTAAGGGAAGAAAAATAAGAAAAGAAAAAAAACCAAAAACCCATGAAATTGTACCCTTAAATAAGGAAACAAGAAAGGTGTGAGTTCAAAGAGCTCTCCAGGGCAAGCACACTGGCAATCCATCCAGCTCAAGCTTTGAGAATGTCTTTAGCTGAGGGAAAGAGAGCAAAGCGAGAAGGCCCCTTCTTGCAAGGCTGTGCTGGGGAGGTGCCACGAAAGCTGAAGGGATCCATCACCCTTTTAAGGTGATGCTTCAATACTTTCTTCATCCTGCTGTTGTGAAAATCCAGGAGGTGAAATGAGCAGGGTTCACCATGGCCAGTAACTGTCCTTTGGAGCCCCTCTGAGTGACAGCTGGGGTTAGTTTTGCTGCTTTGGATTCTGCTCATTAATGCTTTTTCCCTATTCTCAAACAACTCTTTCATCTCTAGGGATTTTCAGGCTGGCTCATGCTTATAGATTGAGGTAAAATAGGCAAGGAAGAGACAGGAGTCTGATATTACTGAAGGCTCACCGATACCACACACCAGCTCGTCCAGGGGTGTTTCCCACAAGCTGCAAGAGGCCACTGGAGACTGATGCTGCCAAGTCCAGGGCAGCAAAGGGAGAGGTTTGTCACCGTGGCAAGGAAATTTAGAACTCTGGGATTAAATCCCAGCTTGCCATAGGAACCCTGTGACAAACTGACCTGAGCAGATGAGAATAATTTCCATTGAGCTGCTAGAACTAAAAGGAAGAGCCAAAAAGTGATACGACCTTTTGCTGAAAAAATGGAAAAAAAATAAAAAAAAAGAAAAAGAAAAATCTCTACTCTTACACAAATCAGTTTGATCCTGAGGCAGCAATAACGTAGCAGCAGAAAAACTGCTGCATGGTGGAAACCTCAGCTAACGATTATAACTTTCAACAGGAAGCCTCTTAGTATCTGAAATATGCCTGTAAACCAAAATCTTTAAATATTAGCTATTATAAAATTGCTTTTCTGGACTAGGCATATACCCACTTCATACAATTTTAAAATTACACCCCTTGTTCTTCTGAAGGAGAGGCCAACAATGCACTCCAGAGCCCACAGTCTCAACCACAGTCTGGCTGTCAGTTAAATTCACTTGCTGTCCTGCTGGGAGCTGCTGGAGAAGGTCTAAATAGCTCACCTGACCATAACTCCAGCTTCGGACTTTTATCTCGTTGATGTCTCCATGGTAGACAACACCCACGTCATTCAGGATGTATTCTTCCCTTTCCTTCTCGTCATCCAGATACACGGCATCCTCTGCAGCAGTTTACCAAAAAGAAATGTTATCACAGTCACTTTTTGTATAGGAGAGATAAAAAAAAAAAATTAAAATCTTAGTATATAACACAGTCCTCTTGGATGATGAGCGCCCCTCTTCCATCAAGGAAAGCACTACTTGCTTCAGCAGAGAAGAATAAGGTGGTGACCCTTCTTGGGAATATGATACGCAACATGAAAGATGCAAAAATGCTGACAACTGCTGCCCGTCTTCCCGGGATCTGTAAAGGATGATTAAGATGTCACATCTTATCAGGAGCTTTCTGATTACTGTGTACGGCTAATTCAAAAGTTGGAGCACCGTGACGCAACTCGGCGTCCGCACAAGCAGATCAAAGAACGGTTTCAAACCCATTAATGTTAATGGGAAACAGACCAAGTTGAGAGATCTGAAGAAAAATCTGTAGTGCATTAAAAAAAATAAATAAATACAGTTTTTATAGGTTATTAACAGAAGGATTTGATTGTTTTTTCTGTACTGTTATTGACTGGAGTATCCCTCCCTCATGTATCTTAACTGACCAGCCAATATGAGGGGAATTTCAAGCGTCCAAGTGAAAACTGGAAGCAACTGGGAGAGATCTTTATTAAAACATACACAAAAGCCATAGCCTAGGTTAGTCTTAAATCCAGTCAAGAGCACACGCATGGACCCTCACTTGGCAAACATGATTCACGTAGGTAAATAATCCATTATTAACATTCAGAAATAACCCTGAATGACATGAAACTTTTCAGATTCTTCCTGGGTAAGTATGAAGCAGTTTGTGATTCTGTGACAGTAGGGAAGTCAAGGATTTCTTTCGTGTGCCAATGCTGGTATTTTGAGACTGACACAGCTTAATAGTATGGGAATTAATTAACTGGAGAAAATCAGTAATGTGGTACCAGATAGCAAATTAAAGGAAAGCAATAACCTCTGATAGTTTGATACAGGCAAGTACAAAACTACCACTCACCACTAGCACAGTGAATTTCTTTACTACAAATTACTAGAGGATCATTTCACCTTTTAAAGCCTATTGATTCGTTGTATTTTGTTGAAATGCAAATCAGATTTGTACTCCCTCGTAAACCTTCTCCCCCAAAGCTTTTTCATTTGCCCATAAAACTGCAATTTGGCTGAAAAGAAGCTAGAATCTGGAAAAAATAAAAATAAAAAAAATCAATGGCAAAACCCTGGCTTCAGCTAGCTGAAAAGTATTTTGCCAGCCTACTCACCTAACCCAGCTGGAAGTTTTGCTTTCTCTCAGGATATATTTATATCTCCATGTCTATACGTACAGGAGAGATCATGCAAAGCTCTGTAACACAACGACCTCTGCACTGGCGTGCAAGGAATGATGGGGATGCAGGTGATAGATGTAAGAAGCCTTCACTGCATTTGAGGAGATCAGTGTTTGCCATTAGGCTTTTGACAGGGCTGCTGTACAGGCTCCGCAGATGAAGTCTGAATTTCAGCACATGAAAAAATGGGAGGTTTTATTGGGCTTTCCCTTAAATGGGTAGGTCTGAGACCTCACATTTGGTGGGGTGCTGGCATTCACCTGGCTTCTAAGGGCTGGGCCATCACGAAGTTTCTTTAGAGGGTTGTCTGCCCGTGACCTTGTCAACCAGGCACAAAGCAGAACATCACGGGTTGTTTATATTCAGAGGCTACCAGGTGAAAGAGAGCATTAAAACCTGACAGCAAATCAAAACCCTGCAGTGTGCTTCTGCCAGTAGAGACTCTCATACTTATGAAACTGTGCATCGCATGACTTCGTTGAGATCCAGCTCCAAGCCCGAAACAATATCTGCACAACCACCCACCAAAACCACTGCAGATCCTCAGCTGGATCTGCCTGACTTGCTGGTTGAACAATTCCTATGCATTCTCTCGCTGAGCTTTGGACTTCATCCAAGCACATCCATACAAACGGTCCAGAGAACACCCTGAGAGAAGAGCTCACACCTTCTTCTGCACAGTTACGCATCCAGTGAAGTGTGTTTACATGCCTTCCTGACAGCTGTTGTTTGCTTTCAGGGATTAAAAACATCAATATTGATCTGGTCAGTATCAACTGAGATGCTTATGTTATTTTGAGGCTGCATGGTCTTTGCTAAATCAGAGGAAAATTGATTAACTTCTCCGACAATTATTTTAAAATATTTGTATTTTTTGATAAAGTAAAAAGGGCTTCTGTGTTTCCCAGAGAAGCCAGCTGCTTTGATTTTTGACAGCTTGCACTACCCTCGAGACTGTTTAGAAGAAAATACAAGGCATTTGTGACTACTTTGATGCTAAGCGTGCTCTACATAGTACAACTCCTAATTATTCTGGTCAAGTGGAGGCTCACATCTGACAAACAGAAGAATTCCACAGAAATGTGCTGGATTTGGTTTTCTTTAGCAGCTTAAGGTGGGTTTTTGTTTTGTTTGGGTTTTTGGTTTTTTTTTTTTACTCGCTTTTTCTATCCTGGGAAATTACTGAGAGCCTAGCAATGCTACAAAAAAGCAAATTAGCCTCTGTGCCTCCCCGTTTGAAGATGGGCAAGGTGAAAATACGCTTCACGTGCAGACAGCACCGCAGGTGAGGAATCCCACAGCATGCAGCCTCCTGCTGAAAGAGGGGAGGAGTGCAGAGCAGCCCTTTCAATCTGGGAAGGTGAATGGGCATGAGAGGACCCTCCTCAGTATGGGGGTGACCACATCCCCAGCACAGCGACTGCTTGGAGTTGGAAACGCCGTTTCTTCGCGCCCGCAGCGACTGCTGAGCACAGCGGCACCAGCAGATGGGGGGGAGGTGGAGGCAGCAGGATTGCTCTGAGCACCCAAACCTGCCTTCAACCAATGCTCCTGGGGGAATCCAGGAGCAAGAGGCTGGAGCTGCAAAACTCCCAGGCTTCTTGCTGGGAAGAGGACAGTGCTGAGGCAAACACAGAGATGCAAGAGCTAAATATCATAGAAACATAGAATTGTTTTGGTTGGAAGAGACCTTTAAGATCATCCAGTCCAACCATTAACCTAGCACTGCCAGGGCACCACTAACCCATGTCGCTCAACACCACAGCTCCATGGCTTTGAAACCCCTCCAGGGCCAGTGACTTCACCACTGCCCTCGGGCAGCCTGTTCCACCTGTAAGAGAGCCACACAAGTCAATGCAAGGGCTTTTCCTGATGAGCACCAAATATTCCCCAGCAGAAAGTTGCTGGGACTCAGCATCTCCTTAGAAAGAGCTGACAGCACTCAGATGAAAGGAGCCCCTCTCTGCTTTCATGTAGTCCAACACTGCTAAGAGTTAAGTTAAACTCCCAGAAGTTACCCTCGACTACTTGCCAACTCATATCTTCTCTTTCAGAACTGAAGAGGGCTCTTCGTGCCCAAAAGCACATCCGTTTTTCCTGACTCTGTCAGCTGGCTGAAGAAAGGATGCTGCTTCTCCTCACGGGCTTTACCTTTCTTACTGAGTAATGCAAATCTCACCAGAGTAGCTGAAATCTCGGTCCCCTAGGTTGCTGAGTTCCCAGGTGTTTGGGGCTGGTGTTTTTGCAGGATCAGGCCCTGCATCTGCATCTTTAAAGTACTCTTAGTGATCAGCCTTAAAGGCAGCTAAGAGGCTTAAAACAGAAAAGCACCCAATGATTTTGGAAGCGAACTACTCTGTAGCTTGGCTGGTAATGTATTCAAACTCTGAACAGCAGAGAAAAACCCCACCAACGCATCCCTGGCTGGGAAGATATGTCAAAACTGAACTACACTGAGAAAAGGAGTAATAAGAAAGGGCACAAATGCCTCTCTCTTAGAGAAAAGCTCATTCCGAGCCACGGCTGCTTCTCCAGGATGATGAGTCGGAAAGCTGCGCTAGGTGCTGACAGAGCCCATACTCTGCTCCCTGCTATAACAATCCCCGTTCTGTCCTGGCATCAGCCTTCTCTCTTTTTAATGAGGCTTTTCACTCAGGATTTTCTGCTTAGCTATTAACCCAGCAAACAAGGCGAGGAGATTTTCAAACTGTTCTTTCCTCTGCACTTTAACTGCCTGAGTTTTTATACCCTTTTGTCATTCCACTGAACAATCTTTTCCAGCCAGGGGATAAAGCGTAGAGAAACAATCCCTGGTTTTCTAACACACGGAAAGGTGGGGGAAAGGCAGATGTAGGAGCCAATTAGCCCAAACTACCTGGGAGTAAAAGTAGGGGCGAGAAAGGAGAATAAATCCAAATTGGAAAGAAACATGCAGAAAATGAAAAAACGACAACAGTCATCAAGGGCCAGGGCCTGAAGTCCCTGAGACACACCCAAACATGTAAGCTGGGGATGAAAATGTGGAGCTCTAGGTGTTCCTAACTAGCACCTTGAATCAGCCTGTGTGGTCCCCAGTCACACCACAGTGGGGTAGCCAAGCCCCACACATTGTGGTTTTTCTCCCCATTAGGGCTGCACGCATCCCTAGCTGTCTGTATGCAAGTCATGAGGCAATCTGAGGCAATTTAAGGAAATTTTTCTCTGGGGTTTATCCCTTTCCAAAGAGGAGCTGAGCCACTGCAGGGTCACCGTGCTGGTTAACAAACTGGCTGCTGAGCTACCCAGGGCTAGAGCCAAGGGATGCTCTGCCTAGGGGTGGAGAACTGTACCTCCCTAGCTGGAGCTGCGACAGGCTGATGATGCCTTCACAAACCTTGGACAGGATGGGAGAGTTGGGGGTGTTCAGCCTTGAGAAGAGAAGGCTCTGGGAAGACTTTCTTGTGGCCTTTCAGGTCTTATATGGGGCCGACAGGAAAGCCAGAGAGGGACTTTTTACACAGGTATGTAGTGATAGGACAAGGGGTAATGGCTTTAAACCAAAAGGAGATTTAGACTGGATGTAAGGAAGAAATTCTTTACTGTGAGGGTGGTGAGAGCCTGTCCCAGGCAGCCCAGAGAGGTGGTGGCTGCCCCATCCCTGGCACCATTGCAGGGGAGGTTGGCCGGGGCTCTGAGCAC
>WUAM01000162.1:5236729-5249449 GCA_024336885.1 Actenoides hombroni | reverse complement strand
GGCTGGATGTGGCACTTAGTGCCATGGTCTGGCTGATGTGGTGGTGTTGGGTCATAGGCTGGACTTGATGATCTCAGAGGGCTTTTCCTGCCTCAGTAATTCTATGATTCTGATGAGGATTTTCCAAGCAGATGAATAGTGAGTGCTTGTATTTTACCACTCCCTTCTCCTCTCAACCCCACCAAAGCGATCGCTCCAGAGGGACCGTTTGAAGCAACGTTCACATTGAAAGATTAAAAAACCCCCCCAACATTTCTATTTAGTCACTTTGTGGCTACCGTTATTTGCCGTGACACTCAACACTGCACTGAGAACTCTCTCACACACTCGTGTGCGTGTCACAAACCAAAGAGACAGAACGTGCTTTTTAAAACCAGCAGTTTTCAGTTTTCGGAGCGTGGGTTGTACCTGCTGGCTGACAGCTAAGCAGATTTCAAAACTCCTTAGGCTTTGGGGGAACACAAGAAGGAAAAAAAAAAGAATCAAAAGTTAAAGCTCCTTCCAAGCGCACGGTTCACACGCTCCCCGCTTCAAGCCGACGGTGGCAGTAAGAGAAGTTCTTGGCAATCACACATCTCCATCGCACATCTAATCTGTTACATCATTGTCACAGAGAAAATTTTGTGCAGCTGCTTACACATCCAAGTTTCGGGACGGAGCTTAGATCGCATCTAACAGTGAAAGAGCAGCTAGGGAACATTTTACCCACGTTGCAAAACCACAGCACGGTCCTTCCAGCGCTGGAGTAGCTGCAGCGGACGCCCGAGGTTGGCGGCTGAGCTGGGGGAGCTCCCTGGGGCTGCTGGGGCTGGCCACAGTTTACCATACAGTCAGAGAGAAAATGCAAGAGGAAAATGCAAGCATGGGTAGAAATCGGTTTTCCTCAGGTATAAACCTCAGGGCAAACCCAAAAAAAAGCCCTCAAATGAAGACAGCCACTGCAAGGGGCCGAGGATAAAACGCGGCTTGATTAGACAGACCCAGAGCGAACAAGTCGCGTTCACAGCACTTCATCTTTTTTTCCATTATTAGATACAATTTGACGTCACTTATAGAATTTAAGAGCTCATTGTAAAGCAGACATTTATTACAACAGAAGGATGGAATCGGTCCAAATGCAATACAGCTACACTGGAGCTATTAAATCTTGTTATAGTTCACTGGGCAGCCAAATAGTAGCTTGAAGCAACAAGAGGAAAAAGAGAGGGGGAAGGAAAGTAACACCACACCACAGCATGTGTGCACCCCCCCACCTTTTCTCCTTAAATATTCCAGGACACTGTACTGTCTCTTTGTATTTTCCCTTTCTATTACTCCTTTAACACCTGAGGAGGAGACTTAACTCCCTCCCTTCTGCTTTATAAGCGATGCTCGGTGCAAAGCGAGCCAGCCCTCTCTTCACATGCTGACTTCAAGGGGGCGAGGTGAAGTCCATCAGCTGAACTTTGGTTGGAAAATTAACGTTTCAAGTCCTGCCATGCCTGGAGGTTATGCAATAATGAACTAATAAAGAAGCCATTAAAAGAACTAATAAGTGCACTGAAGTTGCAGATGAGTTCAGAGGGAAAGACAAACCAGCCTCTAATCCTTGTGCTGATACAGGGGATAGAGATGAACATTACAAAGAACACATCTGAAATTAAAGGCTTAAAGTTTCCAAGTTGCCTGCAGGAACAGAGCGGCCAAAAAACCCATCGCCCCGCAGCCTCGCCGCAGAGCCAGGCACCTCTGTTCAGCACAGCTAAAGGAACTGGGCAGACCCTGCTTTGAATGGGTTGCTCTTAGCCCAAGTCCCTCTGCGTTCCATGTTGAAAACAAGTAGCCATTACACTCACACATAGAAATACACAGAGATGTGCAATATATAGTTTTATAGGCACTCAGATATAGGCATACCTATACATACACGCAAAAGGAAACAAAAATAAAAGCAGCACTGACAACGCAGCAAGTGCAGTGCGTCGGCTGGAAAACAAGACTGAAAATTGCTGGCAGCAGAGCAAACCACAGCAAAGAAAAATCCCCGTGCTGCTCGGGACGCGCAGCAACGGCCAAGCTCCTTCCTCTCCATCGGCCGTAGGCACCGCCTCGCAGAGCCCCGCTCGCTCTGGGCAGCACTGGCAGGGAGATGGGATGCTGAGCAAGTTTAAAAACCCCAAACCAAACGTCTCTCATTTCCAAGGGAGCCTCCCTGGGAGGCTGCTGCGTTGCTACGGCGTGTCTCTGGGTGCCGTGATTTCCTGATGGAATTTGGGAGGAGATGGAGCAGAGATGAGCTTGGCAAGGTCCCCACTGGCTGGACGAGGCTTTGCCTGTACCAAGTAGTAAAAAGCCAACAACAAATTCTGCCACGCTCGTAGCAAACACGCTGGCAGCAGCGAGGCATGGGAGAAAGATCAAGAGACCGAGGGTGAACCAGAGTCAAGGGATGACCTCACCTATCTAACTCAAGACAGCATCCCCACCATCCCGCTTCTTTCTCTCTCCATTCATTGCTACCCTGGAAATTGCAGCTTTTTATTACGACAACAAGAGCTCCTGCTCTCTAATCTCACCAGTCACTAAGCATGAAAATAAGACAGAAAAAAATCGAGGGTAAGAAATTTCTGAAGCTGAGGTGCAAGAGCTCTGCAAACCGCTGGTGACCAGCTCACCCAGGGGGTCTTCGGGCACCCAGCTGAGCACTAACCCAGACCTACCATGCTCAGACTTGCTCTGAAGACAAATGGCCTTTTGGCTATAAGCTGCTCAAGAAACAGAACTATTGATCTTTTCCAAAAGAAAAATTTAGGGATTAATGAAAACACTCAAGAGGCAGAAACAAGGAATCTCAGTCTCCAGATCATTACAAATGTAAAGGCTTTTGCTGTCTGACATCAGTTATCCTCACTATGACCCAAGCCTCCTCTCCTTCTTGTGCTAACCTCAGGAGAGGCAGCAAATGGTTCATGAACTATTCCTCAATTCCCCTTTTCCATGTTCAAAGATGTCCATGATGCCTCTCTCCCTTATCTTTCTTCTTCACCCCTTCTCCCACCAATCCACAGCTCAAAGACCGGTGTGAGCCATGGCAGTTCTAAAGAACAAGAAGGATGACTTCATGTCTTTCCTGTGACTCTTGTTCACGTACCTCCGCACGGTATTTGCCAACAGCATGAGGCAGTTGATGGCCACTCAACCCAAAACCCATGGCAGCTTTATCTCACCTCCCCCAGAATGGCAACCACATCACTCATTCCCCGTTTCATAGCTTATTCATGGGCCTTTGCCCTCATCTTTTCCAAATTATAACCCATTTCAGATTGTTCCTCAAGGTTATTTTTTAATTTTTATCTCCAAATACTTGTAGATCCACTAAACCTGTTTTTGAGACACAAAAAAATACTATTTGGGGATTTGAGTGAACATTGGATAGACTCTGGATTGCCCCCTCAGTAACTCCCTCGTCAACAGCCACTCCACTTTTTCAGTAGTTACAGTCTAGATAGAAATAACATTTTATTACCCCATTTATGCAAATATCATGTAGAAAAGGGAATGAACATTCATAGCTGGCTTTAAAAGACTATTTCACGAAGGGAAACACTGTGTGATTGCAAAGCCAGTGTTACAGCACAGTAATACTGGTTTCATTAGGCTGAGATTTGCTTTGCCTACGGGCAAAATAGGGATCGAGAAAATAAGTCCTACTCCATCATCAGAAGAAACTCGTAATGACACCTAAAATTCTTGCATGGGAAGCAAGACAAGTGCAGCAGTGAAGGCTGATGAATAACGTTGTAATTGAGATTGAAAGTAAGAGGCCATTTTGCACAAGAGCAGTAAATGTTTAATACCTCGCTTGCGTCTTTCATCCCCAACACCACCAGATTAACAAGGTTTCTGCGGCCGGGCAATTTCTTTGGAGTTTTGATCTTGGAAATAATTACACTAAATATTTCATAAGTGCCTTTGCAGTCTGGGGACTGAGGGGGGTTATTAAAGAAAAAAGAATTGCTAGCTGCTCGCAGATTGCAGCAGGGTAATGAAAGTGCACAGATAATCAATAACCATTTTCAGTTCATTATTCAGCACATTTTGGGCTGGTGTTGTTTCTTCCCCTCTACCGTTCTACGTACAGAGTGATGTAGCATTTTTAAAGCATCAGCTCTTACTGCTTTTGCAAATCATCCTCAACACTGACCACACCATCGAGCCCCCAGCCTCTAGTAACACCTCCATCATGCACAGGCTTCCAGAGCCTTTTCAGCTGAGCAGGTTGCAAGTTGAGGCAGAGGAGGCCAAACTGACCTACATGTCAGGCCAGCACAGTTATCAAAGAATCACAGAATAGTTTTGGCTAGAAGAGACCTTCAAGATCATCAAGTCCAACCTTACTCCCAGCCCTATCAAAAACCACTAAACTGTGTCCCTAAGCACAACATCCAAACACCTCTTAAACACCTCCAGGGATGGTGACTCCACCACCTCCCTGGGCAGTCCATTCCAATGCCTCACAACCCTTTCTGGAAAGAAAGGCTTCCTGAGATGCAGCCTGAACCGCCCCTGGGTCAACTTCAGGCCATTGCCTCTGGTTCTGTCCCTTGTCACCAGGGAGAACAGACCAACTGCCCCCTCGCTACAACTTCCCTTCAGGTAGCTGTAGAGGGCAATAAGGTCTCTCCTCAGCCTTCTCCTCTCAAGGCTAAACAGCCCCAGATCCTTCAGCCTTTTCTCATCAGACACATGCTCCAAACCCTTGACTAGCTTTGTAGCCACCTCTGGACCCTCTCCAGCACCTCAACATCCTTCTTGTAGAGAGGGGCCCAAAACTGGGCACGGTATTCAAGGTGCAGCCTCACCAAAGCCAAGTACAGAGGAATGATCCCCTCCCTGCTCCTGCTGACCACACTCCTCCTGAGGTTAACCTCATCTAGCAGCTCCCACTGAATTCCTGCAGGCTTTCAGCTGCAGATGTTCAATCCAAAATGTGGCAATCGCCGACATAACAGAGTACGGGACACTGCCACATCCTGCCCCACACCAAACCCCAGAAAGAAACCCAGGAGAAAAGCAACTGCGGGCGGGTGGCTCACGCTGGCACCGATTATGGTCGGAGCAAAGCCTCAGGGAGCATCTACTGTGAGACAGGGAGCATCTACTGTGAGACAGGGAGCATCATCGCGCTGCCCGCGCCACTAACGCGGGCTTGGCCGCAGAGAACCGCCGAGTGCAGCTACAGCACTGGGACAGGTCTACAGCATGAAGCCCTGCTCATGCAAGGCTCTTCCCCACCCTGAAAGACTCTCCTCTTGACAGAGTGACTGTGTAACTTCCAGATCCAAACGGGCACGTCTCCAACCTCGTGGTATCAAGCTTCTCTTCCTGGGCCACTCCCTCCCAAAACCTGATGCGCCCAGCAGCGGAAAGCGTGAACTTGGACTCTGAGAAGGTACTTACGCTGGCACCAGGGGTTGAACAGGATGTACGTGTCGGTTGCTGAGTTTCTGGGTGTCCGAAGAATGCCAAAGGGGGTCCAGACAGCAACGTACAGGCGGAACTTCCCAGCGATGCAGGTGGCAGAAGACATGATGGACAGGCGAATGGAGTTGTTCTCCTTGTGGGTAATCTTGGCTCCCCACTGGCCGGGTTTCAGCACATCACTTACTAGGACTGGGATGTAGGTGCCTTTGTTTTGCTGTGGGTAGCGACCTGGGGAGAGAGGTGAAGAGGTTCATCTTGTTTTGACAGTTTCTTAATTTCCTGGTGGTCCTCTGGCCCTTTGTCTTCTTTTCAACAGAGGTGGCACGTTTTAGTGGGTGGAAACCACCTACCTAGAATCATGGAATCATTTTGGTTGGAAGAGACCTTACAGACCATCAAGTCCAACTGTTAACCCAGGTCCCTCAGCACCACATCTCCACGGCTTTGAAACCCCTTCAGGGATCATGGGCACTCCACCACTGCCCTGGGCAGCCCAGGCCAGGGCCTCAAAACCCTTTTAGTGAGGAAAGCTTTCCTAATATCCAACCTAAACCTCCCCTGGAACAACTCAAGGCCGTTTCCTCTTGTGTGATTGCTTGTTTCTTGGGAGAAAAGCCTGACCCCCACAGTACCTCTCTCATTGCTCCACACAGTGCCTGGTCACATGGCAGGACAGTCACACAAACACATGCGACACCTCCCAGCAGGCAGCCTAGGAGGACACCCCCACCCATTTCTCTCCGTAAGTTTAGGTAAGAGCCTCTTCCCCAGTTCAGATGCACCCACCACCCTTGTTGCTAGCATGTAAGTGCCTGCTGCGGCACAGACATCAGCCTTGGGGCTCTTTAGCAGAGCAGAACCATGTTCTTCTCACTGCACTGAGAAGCAGAGACCAAGTGCAAGTCCGCACAAATGGAGGAAATACAAATCAGCCCACCAGCAGATACACAGCACTCAGTTCCTCCCCAGCATCCACTCCTCATGGATGGAGCTGGGACCAGTTCTGGACACCCAGGGTATAGATAAGCACATCTGGGCTGTGTAGCCAAACTTCCTCTACAAGCAACAGGTCCCAAAGGATGATGCACCTCCAAAGTACCACACGTGACAGGTCACAGTAAAATGAATCACAACCCAGAGAAGCCTGTTTTACTCTGCCAGCTGTAAAAAACATCTAGACCGGTAGGCTACATGTAAACATGTACACTGCCAGGCTTCAAAGTTGTGTGAGGATCCCCCCTTTGAGCCTGAGGTAGAGCCAAACTCTATCTGGAAGCCAACCAGCAGCATAGACAGAGAAGACACTTGTGAGAAGGCTGAGCTCCTTATCTCATTCTCAAATCTATTCTTCCTTTCATATTTTAGGCTGAAAGTCAGGCTCTCTCCTTCAAAAACAGGGTAATGAAAAGCAACGATGGCAGACAGAGACAGACTGCTATCTTTTCCATTTCTACTCTTTGAGAGCTTCAAAATTAAACTCACGCAGGCGCTGATTTTCCTACTCGCTTCCTTTGCCACAGCTGATGTAGAGAGAACCCCAGATCTGAACGCTGCTAGGCTGTGGGAAAGGACAACTCCTGCTTTGAAACCGAAGCCTGTGAGCTGCCACGACATCCGTGTTTCTGAGAAATCCAGGGCTGCTGCGCTTCGTCCAACAGATCGTTCTGCGCACGTGGATTTCTGTTTTGCAGATGTTCAGTGCACTTAAATAGCCCACTTTGCCCAGTCGGCCAGGGATGCTGTAACCCTTGAAACCCATTCAAGATCAGAGAGGGACGCAACAGAAGGGAAAGACCTGCAGAAATAAAAAGGACTAGAATAAGAGAGCAAAATCAATAGCAAACAGTAGAAGATAAAGCCCTGGACACTTCAAATATAAGCCATCAAAGGAAAGCTGGCCTAGAGAGAAGAGCCTATAGAGGTGACAGAGATGAGAGTCTTGTGCCCGCTAACAAACGCGATCTGAGGGCTGAACACATTCTTGTTCTTTGTAGCACGGCTGGGTATGACCCAGCTTGCCTCTACAGTTGATATTTTACTTCTAGTTTTGACATAATTGTGGTGGTTTTGGTTTTGGCTTGTTTTTTTTTTTTTTTTCAAAAAGCAGTCCACACAAACAAAGCAGCAGAGCAAGCCAAGTAATTGAACTGATGTCCTTGGGAACCGCTAACGAGAGCTGCTTTTAAAAGTCCCTCCCTTACGTCCTTCAGCAGGGGTGGGTAGGAGCTGACATCCTTATCTTCACTAGAAGCTGCACGTCGGCACAGGAGCTCATCAGGGACAGAAGGAGATGTGCTGTGGTGAGAACTCTGCACCGCCAAGTCTGTGTGCACCACGCGCACGTGGGGAGGCGGCAGAATCACTCCCCAGGAAATCACAGAATGGTTTGGGTTGGGAGGGGCTTTTAAAACTCATGTCCAACCCCCCTGCAAGGAGCAGGGCCATCCCCAACTAGAGCAGGGTGCTCAGAGCCCCGGCCAACCTCCCCTGCAATGGTGCCAGGGATGGGGCAGCCACCACCTCTCTGGGCAGCCTGGCACAGGCTCTCACCGTCTACCTTTGGACCCAGATAGGAACCCCGAGACCATGAGGCCTTTCCAAGCCATCCTTACAGAAACCCTGCCCCTGGCACTGCACAGCAGCTTTGGCAAAGTACCAAGCCTCTGGTATTCTCACTTTTCTGAAGCTCTAACATGCAAAACTCCATTTTCCCTTCCAAACAAAGGTCCCTCTCGCATCCAAAGCCAGGAGACACCCTACTATACCTGTTGCCTGACAAGGGAGCATCTGTAGCTGCTGCTGAGGAGAACACGAGGTCCTTTCAGCCCAACATCTCTGCATGCCCCACACAGATGCCTCCATCCAGTAAGAGAGAGGTCACTGCATTATCCTGCTTACCCGTAAGGAGAAGGTGCTCTGGGGTATTTCCTGCACCCCTGCACACACAGCAGAGATGCCAGGGAAGGGATATCCTAGAAGTCAGGATGATTTGCAGACGTTATAAAGAGCAAATACAAGAGAATATCTTTTGCTCCTGACAGACGAACAGCGTTCAGTGCTCGCTAACGGCTGCATAAATCCTGACCCCACGAGGGTGCCTGGGAGGATGGGCAGGGCCCTCAAGAGCACAGTGAGCAAGTTCCAATATTTTCTTTGAGGAGAGGACACATTCTCTAATCTTCTGAATCTAAAACCAAAATGCAAATGGAAGAGGGAATTGTTACTTCTGACAGGAGCTGAATTGTAATCGCACATCCAGACACCTGACAGCATCAGGCACACTCCTCTCACATACACACATCTGCTGTCTCGATACTAGAGAGCTACAAGGCTGAGTAACTTTGGCATTACATGCTAAGGCTGCTGGCAAAATAATCTGTACGTAGGTTCAGTGCTATGCTTATCAACATCGTAGGGAAGTCCTCAGAGGATGGCTTGGCCGTTTGACTTTTATCTACGTCTTGAGCAGACATTTCTGGCTGCAGTGGAAAAGTAGGGCCAGCTTTGGCTCCTAGCTGGGATGTCTGTGCACTCTCTGCAGGGTGTCTGGTGCTAACCCAACCCACAGAGAGGCAGGAGGGTGTTTGGTTGTGTGGCAGGACCAGGAGCCATGTAGAGAAGATAAACTCTTTTTATGCTGACAGGAGGGTGCTTCTGCCAGCAGCATCAGCTGGCTCAGGATCTCTCCTGCTCTGATTTGCTCCAGGAGCTGGCAGCCAGAACCACACTCTGCAGCCAGTTCTTTGTGGTTGCCTCACTCCCTGATGCTCACGTGTGCTTTGGGTGTAGGAGGCCCTGGCCCTCATAGGAGGACATTTCACAGCCAATTGCTCTGTGAAAGACAAAGTTGTGGCATGACTTCACACTGTTGGGATGTCCCCGTCTGCTCTAACAGCACACGGAAATGGGAAAATCCAGCCTGAGAACTCAGGAATCCTGGAGGTTGCTGCACTGTTGCCACCAGGCACGGGTGATTTTTTATAGGCTCCTTTTGCAGCTTAGACGATGTCAGGCACTGACTGGGAGCTGCTGATGGTCCTGCCTTTGAGGCAGGAGAGACTTCAGAGTGACCCTCTTTCATGGGCTTCCAACTCTCTGCATTTCCATGCTAGGTGCTGGGCTACGATACTACCAGAAGACTTCTTTCTTATGCTACCTCAGTTTCTGTAGTTATCCAAACTGGGCTCCTAAAGATCCTGCTCACTTCACAGAATCATAGAGTTGTTCTGGTTGGATGAGAGCTTTCAGATCAAGTCCAACCATTCCCCCAGCACTACCAGGGCACCACTAACCCATGTCCCTCAGCACCACATCTCCATGGCTTGGAAACCCCTCCAGGGACGTTGACTCCACCACTACCCTGGAAGTTGCAGCTCAGCTCAGCTCTACACCTCCTGAGGTTTCCAGGCAGTGAGGAAAAGAGGAGCAAAAGAGCTGCTGTCAATATGAAAGGAGCTCAGGTCTTCCTCCATGCTGCATCTATTTATTAAAAGTAAATAAACAGGAGTGAAGTAAATAAACATGGTGAAGCACACCATGACTGAAGCATATGTGGATATGGGCGCGTACGGGGTGCCCCCTGCCCCTCACACACACACTTTACAGGGGCAAAAAGCAGAGTGAGGTGCCTTTTAAATGTTGCTGAGGTCTATTTGTGCAGCAGCCAACGAAGGAGCCATCTGAAACACAGAGCCGTGGCCACGCACACACGCGCTCGGAGGGGGTATTTTTAACATGTGCCTTTGCTCTTTAGCTTGGTAGCTGTGGGCCCGTCAGGCATGGAGGCAAGCTGGGCTTGGCAAGCTGGGCTTAATCCTGGGTAAAACTGCCACACCAGCCAGCGACTTGCAGAGACAGAGGGAGGGCGAGGGGCTGGCACAGCAAATTCAGCCGGCTAAACACCCGCGCTCCTCCTCTGGTATCCAGTTCTGCTGCCGCTCCTTACCAGTGACTAACAGGAACCAGGGCTTGCTCAGATGATGCTCCTCCTCCTCTTCCTCCCTTGCCTAGTGCCTGGGAGCCCCTATCTCCATCTAGTTTAGCTTGTCCCTTGCTGCCCAGTGGACAGACACCTTGCTGTACATGTCCGTGCCACTGCCGAGGTGGTGCCCAGCAGAGGGACGGGTGGGTGCTCTTGGACAGGTCCTACACAAGGCAATAGATGTTTTACCTTCAGCAGAGAGGAAGGGAAATTTGGTAGCACAGACATTAGTGGTACAGTGAGCTTCAGAGGACATGCCCTACCTGGTGGAAGTTGGATACCTCAGAAGATAGAAAGGTGTGCAAAGCTATTTCTCAGTAGTCTTTTTGGGAGCCCTCCTTAAAAGATCGTTTTTAAAGGAGTCAAGGAATCTGTCTCCCTTTGGGAAATACCTTACACAGAGCAAGGGTAATAATTTTCCTGTTAGGTTCATTTGTTTCACCTTGATACACTCTTTCATACAAAGGGTAAAGGATCTATTCCAATGCCAGCCCTGAAAGTATAATAATTGTGACAGGTTAATAAATAAATCTGAGCTGGAAGCCACAGGTAGCGTAGCTGTGTAGCAGAGGTAAGTGTTATTGCAGCAAGGAGCCTGGGGATGGGTGTTAGAAGATTGGGACCATGTCTTATTAATCACTATGAATAACTACAACAAATATCAGGAAAGGAGAAAGGAAAGAAAGACAGAGGGAGAAAGGAAAGAAAGACAGAGGGAGAAAGGAAAGAAAGACAGAAGGAGAAAGGAAAGGAGAAAGGAGAGGAAAAAGGAGAGACGAGTCCATACAAGATGATGAGACAAGACCAAACAAAAGGAAAAAAAAAAAAGTGAGAAAAAACAAACAAGAGAAAAGAAACAAAAGAGAAAAAGAAACAAACAACAGAGAAAGAAAACCCAAACAAACACAAGATAAAAGAACCCACAACAAACAAAAAAGAAAAGAGGAGAGATGTTCTCATAAAACCCCAAACAACCAAGACAGTCAAGGAGGAGACAGAAATTTGCTTTAATAGCCCAGCCAGGTTCCTCCCACCCTCAATGCCATCGCCTTCAGAAGCACCACATACAAACTTGTAAATGTGGGAAACCCAAATATCTTGAAATAATTGGTGCTCATGGCTCCAGTTAGGACTCCTTAACATCTGACCACCCTGTCCCGGGAGCGAACATTTCTGGCACTTCACAGCTGTAAAACACACATTGGAGTCATGCACCTTAGCTATTAAAACCATTAAAAAAATACAGCTAAATTTTATGAGCCACTTGATGCTCATGCAGCAGTGCAAAAGGAGAGCTTAATAAATATTCCTTTGCATGAAATCCTGCACCTCGAGGGACTCCATCCTCTCTGCTCCTTTGGGACCTGGCTGGGAATTCCAGAGGGGAGGGAAAAAAATACCCCAATGCTTTTGTTTAGAAAGTGAGGTTTGTTTCCTGCTAAGAGCTGGCAAACAGGTCTCACCTCTGTCCGGAGGCAATCTCTAGAAAATGCATTCCCCTGCTCATCAATCATTCTTTCTCCCTCAAAATAGGACTCCCTGTTTAAACCATCAGGTGTTCCTGTATCTTTCCTCCAATTCTCCGTTAAAGAGGGACAGAGTGATTTAATAAACTCTCAGCCTTGGGTTACATACCAACACCAACAGAGTTTTCCCCCAAACAAGAGTTAGTTGCTCTCAATGACAAGAAGGTTTCTGAAAAAATCAAGATCCAACTTTTTCCAATGAGCAACTTTTTCTCAGCAGCAGAACCCAGCTCGACATCCCATTCAAGGTGCTGGGGGACACCTCCTGTCCCAGACATTCCATTAGCTACCACCTGCCCTGCCTCAGGGATGCTGGGGAGAGCAAGGTGACAGCAGGAGTAGCAATACTTCCCACTAAGACACATTTGCTGCCTGGCAAAAGGAACAAAACCTCAGCCCTCCTGGAACAAACCATGTCCCAGCACTGCTGTGAAATAAGGGAAAGGCTGTGGAAACTGTAGGACAGTATGAAGAGCTCCATTGCTTCTGGCGTCGGTGTCCTGAATTGAATCCCTGGTTATTTAGTTGTAATCAGATGCCCCTCTGACTGTAAGTGGGAATTTGGTGTCACCTAAATAAGTTGTGGGATCAGCTCTAATAGTTCTGAGCTGCTTAGCTGTTTAGGCTAGGTATTAGGAACACGTTCCTCACTAAAAGGGTTTTCTGGCCCTGGCCCAGGCTGCCCAGGGCAGGGGTGGAGTCCCCATGATCCCTGGAGGGGTTTCAAAGCCATGGAGCTGTGGTGCTGAG
>WUAM01000162.1:5199163-5222133 GCA_024336885.1 Actenoides hombroni | reverse complement strand
GCAATGGTGCCAGGGATGGGGCAGCCACCACCTCTCTGGGCAGCCTGGGCCAGGCTCTCACCACCCTCAGTGTCAAAAATGTCTTCCTTATAGACAGCCCTTCCTTCCAGTCCCCACAGAAATGCCCTTAAATGGCTTCAAAGCTTCCACCATAAAGGGGTATTCAAAAAATGCCACCAGAGCCAGGGCCACTCTGTTCCAATCCCGCCCCTGCCAGACATGAGTTTGTGAGGGGAAAAAAAAAAATTATTAAAAAAATCCAGCAAAACACAAGAGTCAGTAAAGCTCTGCAGCCAGAGGAGAGGGCGTGCCAAGATCTGTCACATGCAAACTGATCACCCAGGTGCTCACAGAAAAGGGTTTGCTGTGCTGCGTGCCAGAGGCTGGATGGGAAAGATATTGTGCCTACCACTACTGTAGCTACACCAAGCACTCCTTGCCAGCAGCTGAGCACTGGGAATCTCTGCAACAGGGGGATTTACTTCCCTTCTTCCTTTTAAAAATATATATATATATATTTTTTTTTTAATGCATTTTTATATATGTCAATATATTTTACACTATTCCTCTCGTACCATTTACAGCCCAGATGAGCGTTCAGATGCACAGGGACATTACACTACAGCGTATACACAAATGTACCTGCAAGGACATCATCCTTGATCCCCATAAAACAGACTCTTCCCACTCTATCTTCTATACAGAAGACACTGTTACCTCTTCTCCTGCCTTCTCAGAGCTTCGCTCAGGAGCTTGCACCTTTTCTTCGATGATCAAGCCTGTCTTCCCCCTCCCTCTGCAGCAGTACTTGGCTCCTAGAAACTGATGTTCCTCTTCTTAGAGTGCCCAGCCTCACCAAGGCTGCAGGCAGAGGAGAGCAGATTCTACTAGAAAACAGGAATAAAACATGTTAGTTTAAACAGAGGCAAAATTCAGGAATGTTTATTTGGTGGTTCCGTTTGCATCTTTTGCTTTGGGTGTTTTAAAACCCAAAACCAGTTAATATACCTGTGCCTAACAGCTCTGCCTACCACACACAGAGGGGTATATTTTGAGTTAATGCTGAAAATTTGGACAGCCCAGCTCTGGAACATGGCACATGTACACATGTCTGTATGGGTGAAAGATGAGCTGCTATTTTGTCTCTCTCTGCCTCTGCCCTTCAGATGGTGGAACGTTTGAGGAAGGAGGTATAGGCCTGGTTTGCAAAAGATATTGTTGCAAATGTTTCTGTTGCGGGAAGGGAAAAATAAATACATATTTGTATGGACTCTGCTAGGAAAAATGTGGATTCAGAAATTCAACTCTTCTCTGAAAAATTGTTGTTCCAGACCTCAAGCCTAGAAACAAACTGTAGCTCTGTATAAGCATCTACATCTGAGCTGGCCACCTTCGGCTCCCGTTATCCTCCCCACAGATCCAGCCTGGGCAGTGATTCATCTCCTCCTACAGCAGACATGTAAATAGGTCAGATGAATCATGGCCTAAAAGTGCCTGTTCCCCACACTGACTGCAAAGGGAGCTCGGGGTGATGGGTCCCACCATATGTGTCTACGCTGCCGATGTCTACGGCGAGGTGAGACGAATCCCAGCCTAGGCACCGAAAAAGAGAAGGACTTTATTTTGGTATTTTTAGTGCTTTCAAGTGCTAAATTATCCTTTGCTTTTATGGAATATACCGCTGCAAATCATTATCGGTGATACATAGGTCAATACACTTTTTTTTCCCCTCTCAGAATATGTGGCTGCCACTGCCAATTATGTAAAATATATTTCTTACAATAATCATCAGATTACAGCAAAGCACATACGAGCTCATGAGCTCAGGCTTGGGAAAACACAAGGTATCTTTTTTGCACTCGTCTGGTGAAGGCGTTTTGCTTCCTCAGACATAAATATAACTATGTGTAGTAACTGCAGCAAAACAAGAAAACAATCATGTTGTCTGTTATGGAGATATAAGCCGGGTTCCCACTCCTATTCTTGCTGCCCTCTGAATCCAAAGCGTTCAGTTGGTTGGGTACCAGAGCTTGCCCTAGTTTCTTACAGAAAGAGTAAGACTGAAGCCAGGCTAGGGTGAGGAGGTGTTTCATGAGAGCCAATATTCACAGGCTGCAGCTAAGTTTACTTGTTTATATTTTGCTGGAGTTGAGACCTTAAAGGATGAAAGAACATCTCTCAAAAATAGGGTGGAGAACTTCTCTGCTGGGGCCAGCTGACCCAGAAGCTGATAGACACACAAAGGCTGTGGACCTTAGATTTTATTCCAACCCCAAAAGAAAAGGACAGGACTTCAAAGCAAAGCCCTAACTACCCAGAGACCTACCCAGGAAAAAGCCATTTCAGATAAAACATTTGCCTGGATACATTTCACCACACGTGACATATGTTTAGGCCAAAGAAAGAGACTTTTCTAAAGCAACCACTTTGGTACAACTTTGTCTTCTTAACCCCATGTACCCCAGGAGCAGCTCTTGGCCTGGGGATCAACCCTCCTTAGTCCATCAGGCAACAAGACTGAGAAGAGGGACTGTAACTTGAAGAGCAGGGGACACAGATGATTTGCACGACCTCCTTTCAGAGATAGCTGACAGATACCCGCTCCCTTCTGAGCAGCCATTGTATCTAGAGACAGGCAGAGCAAACAACAGATTCAGTCTGGTAAAACTTTATCACTCTTGCTGTTTACTCACCAAGCTGCTTGATTTTTTTCCAGCACATCAGCCCCCTTACACCGAATGCTGATTCCACAACACCGAAACAGCCTTAGGAAAATGACAATTATTATGGAAAAACAATTAGTAAGAAGTTAGCAAAACACATTTAGATATGATTTGCTCATTTTAGCTTTTAAATTTGCAGGCAGGCTGTAGTCCCCAAGTACTGGCATGTCTGTGGCAGGACAGGCTTGGGGAGCTCAGGGAAGGGAACCTTAAAGTTCCTACAAAGACCCAGCCTGAGTTTGAGTAGCTGCAGCTCAGTCCTGCACCCAGACTGGCTGCTGCAGAGCTGAGGTCTCAGCTCCAGAGGAGACGGCTTGTCACGTACGGTGCCATATGCAAATGAGGGTCATCTATTTGGGCTGCACCCAAACTACCATAGCCCCTGGACAGAGTGGAGTCATCTTGGGTACATCCAGGCCAGAAATGATAAGCCGAGGAAGACCCAAACCACCTACAAGCATCTGTGCCCTGCATCCCTGAAGCACTCGCATCAGAGACCTGGTACAAGACACATGAGATGTCCCTACATGGAACCATTTGGACCGAGCAAGGTTTAGTAGGTCCAGCTCTGCGCTGTGAACAGATGAACATCCTCGCTGTAGTGCTACGCTGTTCACGGAGCATTGCTCCTCAGCCAAGAAGCTACATCAGACCAGAGCTCTTCTTGCATCCAGGGGGTGGGTAATAAACAGCCCGGGCAATCCCAGCATGCTTAGTTAACAGTTGGTTCTAATTAATTTAGTAACATATGTGGACATGCAATGTTTCAATCTTAATGTCACAAAGCGTTTCAACATTACCGACACACAATGTTTCAAGTATGCTCAATTACAAGATTTCTGGAATTAAAGATTTCCTAAATTTCATTCCAGAGTAAAACTTCCTGTTCCAGTTCAGAGCACAAATACATTTTAAAACGTCTGAATGTCTTCTAGAACAGCTTTTCCTCTTAATAAAAACACAGATGTAGTGTGTAGGCCCATGCACAACAAAAGACTCGAGAACATCTTAACTTCGGGCGTGTACATAATTCCATCTTTAGGCATATGCCTAAACCCTGTAATGGGCTCAGCTCAAGCAAACCAAGGCTGTTTGTACAGAAACACTTCAGCTGCCTGTTGATGTTGCATTTCTGCAACATGATGGTGCAGTTTAACGAGCCTCTAGAGCAACTGCTTCTTGACACGTTTCAAAGACGGTTGCCAAAGTGGGTTCTGGATCCTTCCTGCAGTTCCAAGACTGAGCTTGTCTTTGTGCAAACAAGCGGAGCAGTTGCTTATTTGAGGAAGCGAGAAGTAGGTCCAAATGTGGATTGTAAAACCTCACAACTGGTTGGCTTGTTAATGGCGGATGTTCTGGAGGGAGAAAGGAAATTGAAAGGATGAATCATTATCCAGATGAAGTTCAAAAGCAACTTAGAAATAGTTTCATAATCGCAGATGTGTGCCAAATATACCCGTCCAGCACAAGCTGCAGGCTTTGATTTCTGTGGAGTCTGCAAGTTTTGTCCATTGCTATTCCCACTATAACCTTTTGCAGCGTGGTTCGAAAAAAAATGAACCTAAGAAGAAATTAATGCCTTCAGAACACTCCCCATGCCTGCCTCTTCCCATAGCACTGTGCTGCACCCACAGAATCGCCGTCAAAGCGCGCAGCGGAACACAAATGCTTTTCCCATTGTAGCAGTGAGCTCGTGGCCGGAGCAGAGATGAAAGCCAAGAGATACAGCATCAGGAGGGCAGCTCCAGCAGGCACCCACAGCAAGGTAAAGCTGTGCAAACCCTGTCAAAGCCGTACAAAGCCTAAGGTCAAGAATCACGGTCAACAGGTGCCCTCTCCACTTGAGGTTTATCCATCCTCTCCCACAGTTCCACCTCTGGTTCTGTGCCCCTAACAGAACAACCACTACTAGGTTTTAGGCTGTGAGCCTGCAAGAAGGACAAAGCTCTGCAGGCAGATCTCTGTGCTTTGACTCCTTGATCTCTCTCTGGCTTATTTCTCTCTCAGCTGTAATCTCCACAAACTTTTTGCAGCTATCATGAGAACGATATGATCCTTCACTCTTTTCCTTTCAAGCCCCTTTCTTCGACAACCTTACACTGCTTTTGATTTCCTTTCAAAACATCAATGGGGGAGCATTTACTACTTCACTAACAGATTGGAAACTCATCCAGAAAGGCAGTGCAAACAAAACGGGAATTGATTTACCTTTCATATTCAATGATCATTTTCTCAGAAAGGCCCTGGGGATTCTCCATCTTCAGGCTTGTAAAAAAATTATAGTTTGTTCAACTCAATCAAAAAGGAAGGGCTCACTGGCTGTGGCTCAGATGTCTTAACCCAGGTGCTTTGTTTGCCTGGGATTCCTCCTGAAACTATGTAGTCCCTGTAACTTCCTTGGACGATTCCTTGGAGATGTGCATGAAAATGGGGTACAAGCAGCACATTAGGAAATGATAAGAAAAGTGGTGGTAACGTCAGGTTGAAGACATAGCCAATATATTTTCATCTAAGATCATAAACGTGTTTCAGAGGCATCTACTGGAATACACTGACGGAAAAGGGTTCATTCAAAGTCCTGTCCCTTAAAATGGCCCATGTCACAGTCTTGTAGTCTGATTTCCTATCTCTTGCTTGCAAGTCAGACAGCTAAGCAATAAAGAGAAACGATACCATATCACCATAGAGAGCAGTTACTAGGTAAGGATAGTGAGAAGAAAGTACCCTGAACAAATGGCTTTTGAGCAACCAATAAGATGAATTTGTTTGCATTATGCCACACTTGAGTCCCTTCCAACTCCTTACATTCTCTGACTCCATGATTCTGTGAAATAACAATAGTACCTCTTTAAGAAACGCAGCTCAAGATAAAATATGTCATTTACAGACCTAAAAATCAGCAAACCCTTGGAACATCTAGAGAGGCCATCGTTGCAAGTCTTACCTAATGAATACTGCTTTAAGGTTGTGTTTGTTCTCACAGAAACCACAGCCTTTCATGAAGGCGACAGAAATTTGAGCGCAGAGCTTCAGGAATAACGCAAATCGTGATCTAAACTCACTGTATCCATGATATCTTTTAGAATGAACTCCCGTCAGAACTCTTCATCTTCTTCACAGCTCTGAAGGCTGAAAACATTACATCTTCTCAAGGCTTTAACCACGCCAAAAAAAGAAGTGCTATCTCACTGTAATAATGTTGTCTTAATTATGTACAATACTTAGCACTAGGTTTACACCAGATGAGTCATAGTAGAAGCTTGTACTGTGCTGTTTGACTAAATCCCACAGCACTTGGAGCTCCCTGCAGTGAACACTTCCCGGCTTGTGCTCAGCTCCTCTCTCAGACCACGTCTGCTGGATCCTTCGGGGGAGGCTGGTTTGAAGGGTGCTGCAGTAGGATGAGCAGACACTGTGCTTGGAAATAACAGCTCAGAGTCAGGAAGAACATGCCTGAGCAACATCTTGAAAGTTGCTCAGGTATTTATGCTTCTCCAGTCATGTCCATTTTGAAATCATAGAATCGTTCTGGTTGGAAGAGACCTTCAAGATCATTGAGTCCAACCATTAACCCAGTGCTGCCAGGGCACCACTAAACCACGTCCCTCAGCACCATGTCTACATGGCTTTTAAATACCTACCTTAATTAATCTGGATCCTAGAAATCACAGGGTTTAGTTTTATTCCTTTCTTTTTAACAGCAGTTTATCTTCCGAGTAAAAAGTGCCCATTTTTCATCATCTTGTGCTGTTTGTTGTAACAATTCAGACAATGCCAAAAAGGCAACCGAAACACTTGTAGTCCCCGTTTACTTGCCTTACCCCATCTAATCCTTTACTAATAAAAATAATCCCATAGAAGCAGATATCTATCATTTAATGGACAATTTTTACCACTGGATTCTCCAATGAGATAGCACATTCTGCTGGGCACCTCTTAATTTGTGCAGACTGCTTCTCCTGCCTATGTTCCCGGGCTTGTTGAGCTCGGTGAAATCCCTGGTAAGCTCTGGACCTTCTACCAGGCCCCCTCCACATGCTCATCCTCTCAAAGAAAAATGGCCATTCTCAAATGAGTCGTTTCCTTGACAATTCAGCTCTCTTCATCTGAAACACATGAACAGTACCACTTTCAAGCCTTCATAAATCGTGTTGGAAACTTCACAGGAGAAACACTACTAGGCAGATCTTTCTAAAGGTAAAGTTCAAGAGCAGCTGGACCCGCATCAGAGGATACTGCAGTCGTCATTCACAGTCAGCAGGAGAGGGAGGCCCCACCCCAGGTTCTTTGAATCTCTGTCTGGAAAATCACGTAGGAAATTTAGAGTTAGGCACAGTAAAAAACTGTTCCCATCTGCCTCCCCTCTTTCACCCAAGGGATATGCAGAGTGCCTAAATACCTGGCTATCACAGGTCACTGGGAGACGGTTGCAGGAGCCTCTCTTGATCCAAGTGACAAATAATCTATTCATTAAACATCCCTGTAATGAATGTCCTGCTACGGCACCTTCCAAGATTTATTGAAAGATTGATTGACCTCGTGATTTATCGAAAGAAGTAAAACACTTCATGCTGAAACAACAGCTGGTTATAATACTTTAGCAGTATCAGTCGATACTCTAGAGACATACGCTTCACCAGGAAGCTTTTACTCTTAACACATTATTTAAATAGAAGTTGTTTTTTTGCCAATTTAGTACCTCTAAACTGAAGTTTATTATGTTTGGGCAGTAGGCTCTTCCTAGTTAACGGCCAGTGTCTTTCAAAATGTAAAAACTGTCTTACCAAAAGCTTTACCCAGAAGTAAATAGAAGGAGTGGTGTGGACACCACGCTATCGTGTGGTGCAGCGAGGATGCATCCAAGTGAAAGGACAAACAAATCATTCGGCTCACGGAATCATTTCATTTCCATTTTAGCCAGGAATGCACTAAATAATGCATCATTCCACAGCCACTCAAAAGGTCACCTTTTGGTCTACAAGCAGCTGCAGCAGCTGCGCTCCCCTGAGACCACGCTGCGAGCACGGAACAAAGCGTGAGAGCTGATGACAAGCTCAGGGGATGCAGGTATGGGACAGGTTTCTGGAGGCCTCCCAGCAGCTCCAGTTGGCAACCCCTGCCAAATTTTCTCTCTCTCTCAGTTTTTACTTCAATCTCAAATAAACTGTTTCCTTCCCCTCCCTTTCCTGAGTAAATTAGTTGTATGTAAAGTATGTGAAAATAAACAGCCAACTCAGGTTTTGACACCATGCAGGGACAAGTATCCATGGAGATTAGGGACCTTGTATTCATCATTGATTTCCTGTCATGTTTGACTGGCAGGTACAACAAAGAGAATAAAATAACCCCCCAGGAAGGCACTCTGGGAATCTGAGTTCAGCTTAGAGGCTCCTGAGTCTCTTACTCCCAAACTACAATGCAAGAAAGCTGATCCTGCGACAAAAATACATCAGCAGTAGAAGCATCTGACCCACAGCTGGTCCAGACATAGCCCTGGTATTTGAGATTTTCATCCAGTAGATCTGGATGAAAGAAATCGGTGGCTGCTTAGATATTATCTCATTAGCTGGAACCCATAAGATCTGCTTCCCATAACCTGCTCCACAACAGCAGAGTTCTCCCGTGGGATTAATCACAGAAAAGAATCCCGTGCAGTAGAGATGAAAATAAACTCAGCTGGGCCAATGGAAAGCTGTCCTCTCATTTAGTTGTGATTTTCTGAAAATTATCATTTAGGATGAAACTTTGTTTGTCTGGTTTAAAATCCAGGATTAATCAGTCGGGGAAAGTTGACAATTCTGTCTCTGCATTTTGTATCTCCCATGGGTGTTTTCCAGCATTTAAAACAATTTCCAGAGTATTACTGCTAGAGGTGGGAATGAACAAGGGGCTGGTTTATTTTCCATTCAGGCAAATAAAAAAAAAGTGACATTCCAAAAGGTTTTATAATTTTCAGCATTGCAACCAAACGTGATGTATCCGAATAAACCTGATTCAGACACTTGTTCTTGAGATGCATTAACAGAAGCTACCAAAACCCATTTGTTTCACAGTGAGATTGCAAACATGGGTGATAAGAAACCATATATTTTCTTCATTTTAATAAGAAAAACTCTTAGAATCATAAGTAGAGAAACCACCTGACGGAAATCTATATTTATTTACACACAGACACACACATTTACCATGAACTGCACTGAACATGATGACAGAACACCACAGCATCAACCTGCCCATGTCTTTTGTTTCTCCCTGATTCTCTAGAAATTTCAGAATTTTTAGGATTTCATCTGCAAGTTTTCAGTGACTGCTAGAAACTCATGCCTTCCAAAAAAGCAATTCAATCCTCCGTGGTCTTAACACTCCCTGGTAGATTCAGCAGCCTGTTGATGCAGCAAATTACGTCAGAGGTGCCAAAAATCCACCCGTGACGCACTGGTGGAATTGGGACACAGCTTCCTACCACCCCTCCAATCCTTTCCCACCATCCATAGCCTGGCGAGGGGAGGGCACAACCCAGCTCATGATTTTCATTGTGCACCGGTGTGGGGAGGGCAGGATTTGACACCTTGGCCCTTTCCATGCCTTGTACCATCCTGTGATGCTACCACTACCAGAGTGATGGTGGGCATGCACTGATGCATACCACATACCTGTGTATTCTTGCCCACACTGCATCTTAGAAATGACAGAATTCTGCAGTGAAAGGAAGGGGCAGCCCTAGGAGCTGGGGAAAAGTGCACAGGGGCAGCTGAACCTCCTTTCTGGGTCATTTCAAACCAGCCTGACTTCCCTCCACAGACCCACTGTAACTCAAACACAGTCTCATCATGAGAGACACAAACCCAAAGCAAAGCAGACGCTGTTGGATGGAGCCCAGCCTGTCTGGAGCTACTTTGACACCACTTGTTAGCCACAGATGCCAGGTCTCACTTCTCAGGCTCGGCCAAAGGTGCTGGATTTTGGCTCACCAAGCCCGACCTAAGTGCAGCTTCACCAGCCCGAACCCTCAAAGTCCAACTCAGCTCCACTTCCACGCCAATTCTCCACTTGAAGGCAGCTTCCCGACGCCTACTCCCAGCAATCAGAAGATCTCCTCCCTGCCTTATCATGAGTGTGTATCAGAACACAGCTCTTCGTGTCTTATCCCACCCCTGGGTGGTGGCTGCCTTTGGTGCAGGGGGCTGAGCTGCAGCCCCAGCAGGAGCTACGAACGGGGCGTTTGCAAGCAGAACGAACATTTCTGGGCTATTTCTGAAGCTTCCCGCCTCGCACGCGGCACGGGGTTTTGCTTAGATGCAAAGCTCAGCTTGAGCTGTCAGCCACAACATACTTCTCTTTTTCCCTGTTTTAGAAAAGGGGTTTGTAGAGGATGCACTCGGCTCAAAACTCTGGAGCCTTAACGACATCGGCTCTGGGGTGAAATATCAGAGAGAGATGAAGGGATGTGGCAGAATGAGGTCTGCACTATAAAGCAAGCCTAACTTATGTCCAAATCCCAGCCTTGTTGAAGTACAAACACTGGTGTCCTTTGGCTGTACTGGACTTGGAATCAAATCCCCACAGAGCCTGATAAGAAGTTGTGCAGGTAAAAACGGGATGAATTTTCTAACAGTATTTCCTGGCTGTTCCAATGATTCCTGCTGACAGTTTAGCAATAAGGACCAGAGTCTTGGACAATAATTCATGACCCATTTCTGAAGCCAAGATAATTTTCCCCATACATCTTTCAGCAGTTTTGGAGAGAAAGGATGCTAAATAATATTTCAACCAGATAACCACAGAGTTTCAGCAGCAGTTTTTGCAAACCCACAGAGGGGAGCTTGGCAGCTCCTAAGTCAGGGCAGGTGAGAAGCTGTAGAGTCTTAACTATTTACTGCCTCTCTACACACCCCCTGCTCACCTCTGTCCCACGTGAGATGAAGGCAGAAGGCAATGCAATTAAAACCACAACAAATGCCTTCAATTCTGACTGCACTCCTCCCTCCTTCCCCACTACCAAAAGGTATTAAGATGTTTACATATCTTTAGTCAAATCAGTGTCATAAAAGACAGAGAGATGAATTCTGAAAGGGAAAATAAACAGAAAAAAACCCAAGACCAGGATATTTACTGTCTCACCTTCTCACCTTTCTCCAGAGCTTAAATTGGAATTAGTTTTGTGGCTTGGCTAATTAGACTACACGCTGGTATTTTAAAATGATGATTAATTTTTGCCAGCTCCTTAGAATACAGGCTTAATTCTGGTAATCACAGCTGCTCATTGCTATAGCTCGTTAATGCTTATTTAATCTTGGAGGCCCCAACTTCAAGTCTCCATCTCTGGTTACCTTTAAGGAGGAGTTAGACACGCATCTGTCAGGGACGATGCTGATACCGTTGCAATTGCCTTCAGAAGGAAAAATGGTTTAATGATCTTTTAAGGTCCTCTTCAGGGCTATTTTTCCATTAAAAACATAACCTGATTGCACTACTTCAAGAGAATTTACCCTATTTCTGTGGGTCTCACTCTCCTGCTTCTCTTGTGTCTTAAATCCATTGTCTGTAGCCTCATTTGGCCATAAGAAAACCAAGAAGTGTATCTTTGAGAAACTAACCCTAGGCCAGATCAACAGCTTTCAGGGGACAGATGGGGACCATCAACTCTGTCTCTCTACTGCACTGTCTGTTTTACATGATGGAAAAACTAGGACATTCGATACTGGGAGGAGAGGGGTAAAACAGAGTCTCCCACCAGGGTTTCACAGCCCCAGGCTCTGGGACTCTCCACCAGCAGCCCGCTTGGCATGGCAGGTTTGATCTGGATCTGGGCGAAGGCTGCTTTTCTGTCTGGTTAGTTGTGGCACCTCAGACACAGGTAAGATCTGCTCCGACATAAAATTTATGGTTGCCATTTCCAGCCTCAGACAGCCTTCGGATGTTTGAACCCTCTCTGGAAACACCTGAATGATTCTTACAACGCCAGCACCCTGCACCGTGTGACCACTGTGTCTACAAATCCCTGCTGGGGACCTGTCTGTCAGGTTTGCTCTTCTATCAGAGTCCGCTCTAGAAAGAACCGAGTGCCCCCAGGCATTTTTGACAAGACTTTTTGAGACAGGTCCTGTAACAATTATGAAGCAGTTCACAACTCACACGCGCGTATTTTTGAAGTGTAAAATGTCCCAGAAATTCCTGGTGTACTCTCCAGAATTTCTACCTTCTCTGCTGCTTTCCTCACTTTTTTCCTTATTTCCATTCTCTCACCCCTTCAGTAAAGATCAAAAGTAATTCTGTTGTTCTGTTTGATGGATCAGACCCCTCTAGGCTGATCTCTGCAATGGCATACAGATCTGCAGACATATTTTTCTGGAAAAAGTTAAAACCCCTTTGAATACTGTTCTGTACATGATAATATTTTGTCTGTTCATTTTTTAGTCGCCTCTAGAGTGAAGCTTTATGTTTTTCATTTGAACATAAAGATTTCTGTTATGCCTCAGATGTACATTAGCAGTGGGCAGAGCAATGCCAAGCGGAGAAGAGGAAAAGGGCTGAGAATTTCACCTCCCATCAGAAAATGATGCACCCAAAGCAAGCTATGGAGGATGAGCGCCCTGGGCTGACACCCCCCATCTTCCCACCACTCATTCCTGTGGCTTGATGTAGATTCCAGACCACCCACCCCATGTAAAACTCCCCGTGCTCGAGTGCTCTGATCCCAGGGAGACTTTGAAGACCAGCACATGGACCTGGCATGGAAAGGGCCAGAGTTTTAGCAAACACAGAGTGAATTGGATGGAGACACTGGGTTTGTAGCCTGCAGACCAGCAGTAGGAGATGGAGCAGAAGATTAAGGAAAGAGTTCCCCGGCCACAGAGGAGAAAGAGCTCTGGGTTGTCCAAGGCATGTGGATGTCAGGGAACTGCCTGGACCTCTTTCTGCGGTTTGCAGCTGCCAAATATTTATAGGAACGTTGCTCCCCATGGGCACAAATATTTGCTCATCCTTATGAGGAAACAGTAACACACAGACGTATGTTTTGTAACACTGGATTGTTTATAAACACACTGGCTGGGAAAGGATTTTAAATGATTTTGGTTTATATTTTGCTTCTCTGAAATTAATCATGGTAAACCTGACTGCATCTGACAGCCAGATAGAAAGAATTCAAAACCTTAACGCCTGTCTCTACAATAAAGCAGAACAAACGTAATTGTCTGATTTCAATTCTCCCCGTTAGAACCCTCTGACTCCTTAGATAAAAAGGGTCTGATCCTCCCCCATTGCCTGCATACAATCCAAGGGACAGGGCATTTCTCCAAGCGTATACGACCAGTGACAAAATCTGGTCAGGTGAATTCAGGAAGAGTTTTCTTAGTGGTACATCTGTGCTGTAACCTTCTAGGGGGAACAGCAAACATCCCTACACCCTTTTGGTACAACGCACCCAATACCCAGCCCCAGACAGACGCGTGTGATAGTACGGTGCTAAAAAGTATTCACCACAGGCAAGGTGTCAGAAGTAGCAAAGAGGTGGTGGAGGATAAGAATTTCCATTTTCTGATCTTCTGGCAGATGTACTGTCAGCAGTGGGCTTTCCTCACCATCCTCTGCCTTGGGATGCTCAAGTAGGTTGGCTCTTGATTCTGGCTAAACATTCAAAAAGAATTGGGGGATCTCAATTGCAACCTTCTACAATACAAAAAGAAGAAAAGCAAGTATATTTGGACTCAGATGAAGTTTGTTTTGATAGGGAACAGAGTACAGTACAGTTCAGCTGCAGATAAAACCTAACTGGTCTTAACAGCATCCTGCAAAGCTGCTAAGGACCTATAGATGGTCAGCAGGATCCATATGAGCTAAACTTGCATTTCATAGCTGGAATCAGAGCCACTTCATACTGACAAAATAATAAAACAGGCAGAGAACAACGAGACGCTCCAGCACACGTGTCCCTTTTCCTAAACCACACATAACAAAGGCTTCAGCAATGCAGAACTCAACCTCCCAGCTCCAAGTTTTATTGGCCATCATCTCGCCGGATTTGGAGCAACAGCTCTGAATGCAGTAAAAGACATTCATTTTTTCACATTATTTCTCCACATAACCAACAAATTTATTACTGCTATAAAAAAGGATACAATTTTGAGATCCTCAGTGTGCCTGACTTGTAACGGTGCCAAATACGCATCTCTTTTCATTACCATCCAGGGATCACTATGCCCACACCACCCTCATCTACTTTTTCCACGCACATAGATGCAGCTGATGTTGGACCACCAGCCATCTCGGTTCTGGTCCAAGCTAATAGCTTAGGACCAGAGCAATCAGATATACTGAGAGGCTGTTTCCAAATTAGAATGGAAAGTGCTAGACATCCCCAACACAGCCTCCCACTGGGCTATTTCAATATGGTGTGAACTCTGTGAAAATCTTGTGGCTACCCCACCTCCCTGGTTGAGAGTTACAGACACTTCTGTCAGTTTGTAGAATGCCTGCAAAAGTAGATATATTCAGAAGTTCAGAAAACGATCAAAGAACTCGTGAGTGGCACCTCAACCTTTGGGATGTGTGTATTCTTCAACAGGCTTTGCACGTCTTCCACCTCCACGGAAAGAAAGTCAATCAAAGGGCAGCACAACACGTTCCGGGTGGCAATGGTCTGAAGAAGTCACAGGCAAAAAAAAGGGGCAGAAATTAACAGGGCATCAAGGCATTTGGTGAGCCAAAGTTTGCTTCTGCCAGGGAGGAATACTGTCCTCCCTTCATCTTGCAACCCTTGCTTCAGGTTCCTGTTGTTAACTTCAGAAAGTGCAGTTCCTTAGGAGGGACTTGAGCTGAGACATGAAATGACTCAACAGAATTAGTTGTGTTCTGACTCAAACCAGGACAGTAACTCTTGGACCAGTTGTTTCCCTGTCCTCCAGGATAGCCAGGCTTCAGATGCTTTTTGGAAAGCCCAAAAGGACTGCTTGGAAAAAAACATTATTTTTTTTGACTTTTACGTAAATAGATAGAATATAATGTGTCTGAAATGAAAATGTCCATGTAGTCAGTGCATGTGAACCATTCCAATTTGCCACCTGAACGCTGCAACAAAGTTTTCTACCAGGTAGATGTACGAGCAGGCATCAGGAAAAGGGATTTTCTGTAGCACAGTTCAGACCATGATTTAGTGGTGGACTTGGCAGGGCTGGGTTAACGGTTGGACTTGATGATCTTAAAGGTCTCTTCCAACCAAAACGACTCTGTGATTCAAAGAAAGCTGTGTGCAAAGCACAGGAGGTTTGCTCAGGTTTTGGGGTGTCTAAGCATTGACTAAGAACAACAACAAAATCAGAAGTCACCTTCAAGTCACCAAGCAGCTCAGTCTTGTGACTCTACCAGTCTCTGTCACAGCACTCCAGCACAGGCAGGATGAAGAGTCCAAATCTCTTCAGCTGCTGCTTGTACAGAAGCTATTTCATACCTTTGAACGGCTTGGTCTTCCTCTCTGTATTTCTCCCACCCCTCCTCAAAGACTCCCCCTGTGAGCTCCAGAAGCTGCTACACAAGTACTTCTCTCACCAGTTCCATGGTTTTTCTGGGGTAATTTCCTCAGTCCTACATCAGTGGTCTCTAGCAAGCCCTAATAGCTACTGTTCAGGCAGGGATACGTTTGAAGGCTGTATCCCTTCAATTACCCTGTTTCAGAGCAGGCAGAGACAGCGTCGTATCACAGATCCCCCACGTGCAACATGGTAGATCAACTGACCTGAGCTACTCTTGTTCTTGGCTTCTAGTCAAACTCTGGCTCTGCTCATTTCAACAATCTTTTGAGCTGCAACTACCTCAAAGGACGTCTTGCTGGCAGCAAAGTCCTCCAGTTTACACCTGAAGTCTGGTTCTCCATTTCCCATCGCAGTCTAAGAAGGGCCTCTGAATCACTCTGTCTCCTCTGGAGAGTTGTAGGCATGCCTGTGATTTTCCAACTGCAGGACGTTCGGAGCAGAGGAATTTCAAAAGCCACATAGAAATAAGAAAGTGCTGATTTACAGGTACTCTACGGCAGGAAAAGTGCGAGCATTTCCTTCTTTAGCTTGCTACCGAAACGTGTCTCTTTTACTTCAGGATGAAGAGGTTTCTTTCAATAACTAC
Source organism: Actenoides hombroni (assembly GCA_024336885.1). Classification (NCBI taxonomy): domain Eukaryota; kingdom Metazoa; phylum Chordata; class Aves; order Coraciiformes; family Alcedinidae; genus Actenoides; species Actenoides hombroni. The sequence continues at coordinate 5,206,294 of WUAM01000162.1, read as the reverse complement.
ACGTATACAGGATAAATTCCCTCCTGGTCTCCAGGTCTGTGGCTATCCGCTCCCCACTCTGCTACAAGCATGATTAACTCACGGTTAACCAACACACCCAATCCAAAACACCGGCGAGAAGACACTCAAGGCCAAAACTATCTGTCACCTGAACATCCCCACTTGACAGACATCTCAGGCCTGGTTCAAAGTCAAGACTTTTTGCAGTCACCTTTTTTTGAAGTCAATTTATCACCCAGGCTGTGATTGCCCATCAGCCCTTCCCTTACCTGTGCAAGTACACTTACAACTGCTGCGCTTCTCTTTACTCATCACTTGTTTTGTTTTCAAGGTTACGTGTTTGAAACGAGTTACGGAACTCCACGTTGGGCTCACAAATGACCGGGATGAAAGATAGAAGCATTTGATCCCACCTTTTTTACAAAAGAGCCCCCAGGGTTAGATGCAATAAAAGCTGGAGCCATAGCCTCAGCTGAAATACTCAAAAGCGAATCGAGGTGCTTAACGACCACCCTAAATTCCTGTGAGCGCAGAGCGCTCGCTGCAAGTAAAGCGGGCTCTTCCGAGAGCATGAGCTGAGCAACTGATATCACAGATGGTTTTTAACATGTTGGTCCATAGCCTGAGAAATGCAGTTTATATTTTTAAAACACGGATGCATCTAATGAACTCGTTCAAATATTAGGCTGCAAGGCAAACACGAGGTGAGAGTCGCAGAAGAGAACGTGATAGGATACAGACGTAGGAGCCCGCGGTGGGAACGCGCTGTGAGCCAGCTCAGAGAGTTTGGGGTCAAAATTTAGTGTTGCCTAAAAACAGAGTGTTCATTTAACCCGTTACAAAGATCCGCAAAGCTACAAACCTCACAGTTCAAACCTGTGAGCAGGGCTGAACTTCCACTAAATTCTGCCACCCTCTAAATTTGGGGTTCATCCCGGAGCTCTCACGATACACGTACAAGAAATACATGTATGCACTGTTACATAGGCACCTTTCACAACTTCAGTTGTGCCTTAGAGCAGGAGGATGCTTTAAAAATGCATTAAGCTTGACAGCTGGAAAAAAAAAATAAATTAAAAAATGAGCACAGAGTTGACTTCAACTACTGAACCTCTGCCGTGGGAGATCTAGACCGTCATTGCCAAGAGATGGAAAAGCTGGTAGGCAAAAGCAGAGTGTTTTTGAAATATCAGTGGATTACAAAAACATTAACTAGAGGTGGCCCACATGCAAGGCTTGACTCTAGAAATACGAGCTATGTTGCAAGAACAGAATAGTTTGCTTTAACCAGGGCTCAGTGTTACCTCTCTCTGTGGGCTGGTAAGTTAATATGAAACCACTTCTGACCAAAAAAAAAATAAATCCAACACTAGAGTTCCTGAAAAACTGAGGTTTTTGTCTTGACACTCGTGAAATGAGAAGCTTGGTCTCCCACCCACTGTGACCAATGCCAGCCACATCACTCCTCACACCTCCAGGGTGTTTCACCCCTGAGGTCGCAGGGGTTTGTCACTCTGCTGTGGGGCAATGCAGCCGGGTTCTGCTGCAGCACATCTCCAGAAACAGGCTGTGGCAGCACATCCCGAAAGAATTACTCATTCCCTGGGGCAAATACCAAAAGCTCTTCATCTTAAGTCTACCAGGACCCCAAACTAGCAAGCGGGTTATTGCTTTATCCCCCTGCACAGCAGAGAATGTGTTTAGGAGCTTTATCCTGTCACAGCAGCTGAGCACAAGCTAGTCCTGTTCAAATCTGCTGATGTTCAGACTGGAGATAAGAGGGTTGGAACCATGGCAGACCAAATTCGGGGAGGCTGACAGTGCCTGGAAACGCACACATACAGCCTTTTACCTGAGGTGCACTCGTTTCCAAAGCAAAATTATCAATCCCACAGACATCAAACTCAAAACAGGCTTTTGAAAAGAATTCTAAATAGCAACATTACATCACTGCAGCTATTCCTGGGCTGAAAGATGGGGAAAAAAAAGGAAAGAGTCAGAAATATCACTATCAAACCTTTCAATTAAAACACCCTGCTCTTACCTCACCACGCTGTCCCACTTGGGATCAGCAAAACCAGTGAGGTTGACAGGATTAGGACGCTCCCTTGGAACGTGACTATCCTGAGCAAACACCACGAAGTGTTCATTCCCTTTGCCTCACACAGCTTCTTGGCATGTGTCTTAATACAAAAGTCTTCTGCTCCCCACATTGGTGTAGAACAGGAGTAAGGTCACTGAAATGCAGGCATCTCGTTTTCAGGTCTCTAATCCATGTGAGAGTCCCAAGACACGGGGTTTTTTTGTCACTCCTGGGGCCTGATGATTTCATAGAATCATAGCATCATTTTGGTTGGAAGAGACCTTTCAGATCACCAAGTGCAACTCTTAACCCAGCACTGCCAGGGCACCACTGACCCATGGCCCTCAGCACCACATCTCCACGGCTTGGAAACCCCTCCAGGGATCACGGGGACTCCACCACTGCCCTGGGCAGCCTGGGACAGGCCTGGAAAACCCTGGAAAGGAAGAAATCGCTCCTCAGATCCAACCTAAACCTCTCCTGGCACAACTTGAGGCTGGTTCCTCTTGTCCCATCACTCATTCCTTGGGAGCAGAGCCCAACCCCACCTGACTCCAGCCTCCTGTCAGGGAGCTGTTGACAGCCAGAAGGTCTCGCCTCAGCCTCCTTTTCCCCAGGCTGAACAAGGCCAGGTCCCTCGGTTCCATATGTTACCGACACCTGCACGTAGACCACACGCTCCAAAGCCACCAGCTCATGTAAAAGGAGGTGAGTTGCTCCTCAGCTCAGTCACTGTTCCAGTACCAAAGGAAATCATGGGAATACACTAAAGGTATCCCACTGGGCTCCTCAGCAGGGTATGCAAAACTACACAAGTGACCAAGTCTGCTAATGGCCTTTGGGGATTTTCTTCTCAGACTTGGGGCAGGCGGCACAGGTAGTTACTGCAGCTCCATGCTGATACTGGTCCCCCCCTCACTACAAGACTAGATGGAATCTGAATGGGTGAGGAAGCCACACCATTCACCAGAGAACTGGGCCCAACTGCAAAATTAGGTCTTCCCTATTTTACAGCTAGTAAGGCAGACACTTTCCTCAGGAACCACCTTCTGCTGGTGGGCAGACACCTTACTGCAGTCATCTGCATGAGCTGATTTAAACCAGCACATGGACCCCCTTCCAGTGTCAGCACGATTTTAGAACCCAGAGCTTGCTATTTAACAGGTCGTCATGACACGACTTCTCTACGTGCCTGTAACACTCTGGTTCCACGTTACTGTTTCCTTTCAGTCGCCATCAAACAGCCCCTTCTCCACACCTCCAAAAAAATAAAAATAACAAAGCCAACCCCGCTTCTTTTAAATGGCAACTTCATGCAAGGTTCCAACCCAAGGTTATTTTTTTCTACCAGTTGTTTCTTTGAGAACAGATGGCACTTGCAATGGTTCAGGATAGATCCTATTTTTAAGTGTCATATGTTTTTACTCTTCTGCAGTGGACTCAACAATCACAGGAAAACGCCACGAGAGCTGGGTTTTTTTTTACACAGCGAACAAACCGCGCTGTCTCACGCCGCACGCTCGGGAAATTATCTCCCCTTGCAAGCGCCCAGCAGCCAGGGTCTCCGTGCCCACCCTTCTGGTGCAACGCTTCCTGCCAGCACTTGATAAGGAACAACCTGCATCCGGCGGTGCCAACTCAGCAGAGCACTCAAACAACAACACCAGCAGCCAGAGAGGGCAAACAAGTTAGGTTACCACGATGTGATCTCCAGCACGGGACGTCGCAGGGAACAGTCCCACCTTCCACTGCAAAATTCAACGCCATGAGAATGTCCCAAACGTTGCTTCCTTTTCTTTTTGGTGGTTTTTTTTCCCCCGTGTGTATTGTATTTTGGCTCCTCCAGAGCAGGAGAAGCAATGGAAAATGGAGTCAGGAACTGACACGCTATTTAGGTTTGTTGTTCCTTATACTGCAAATTCAAAGGATAAAGTCAGCCTTACTTTGCAAGCAACTGCAAGCTCAGTCTGCCTCTATTTTGATCCATCTGCACGAGAACCCACTCTTGTAATGGAAAGCTGGCTAGCAAAAAACCTGAGCTTGAGCTTTTAAACCCTGCTGGAGAGATCAAGCCAAGTTTTGGACCATGCTAACATGGCTAAGCAGCTGCTGGGTCAAAGCTGGCTTCTGTCAGAGCTCATACAGATTTGTAAAAGCCTGCATAGACATTTCTCAAGTAGTATTTGGAAGAGGTCATATGAACAGGGGAAAAAATGCTGTTGTGAATGCTTAAAAAGGGAAGACACGCAGCCACGGTGACTCATTCACCGAGGAAACACAAAAGCTGACATCTGTAATCCCCTGCCAAAGGCCTCTGGGTTACGCCTTCCACCAGCACCAGCAGCATCTCCGTTTTGGTTCATGGTCCCCATTCCTTTCCATTTTGTTTCCCCATCAGGCTGAGAAGCGAGGCAGTGACAGCTCAAAGGCAGTGACAGCTCAAAGGCAGTGTCACCCAAGGCACCCCTGGCTGAGTCCCTCAGTGCCACCCACCCCCGGCTCAGCAAGCCCTGCAAGGGACCGCGCCGGGACAGCTCATGTCAGTGGCTTGAGGAAGGGACCATCAATCACCCTGAGATGGATCCTCCTCAAAAAGACTTTGGAATTCAGGAGAAAGGAAAGCGGAGTCACAATCTGGGGTCAGACAACGTACGAATCCAAGCAGGAGGAAAAGGAGGAAGGGGAATTTTTCACACGCGTGCTTTCCATCCACCAAGTTGGTGGGGAAGTCTTTGGCTGTTTTCTAATAGTTCCAGTGATGAAGTTGTTCATCTGGGATGCTGAAAACCAGGGTTCTCCTTCCTAATGAAATAGGAGCAGGATTTGATCTTCTTAAGAGAATTTCCCACCTGCCAGGCTAGTTTGAATTCCTGGCTTTTGAATCCCTCCTGGCTCAGCTTTTCCTAACATACTTAAACCAGTCTCTGCTCCCCACTAAGAGCCCTGGCTGGTACGATACCAAGCTAAGGAATCCTACTCTTTGGCCCCATGAGTACCTGTTGTTTGCCAAAACCCCAAACTGATCTTCAGCTCTGTTTCCACCCTGTCTCACAGAACAGTGTGAGATTTTTAGATGCCTACAACGTTTGGAAAACCAGAATGGAAACATTTCTGAGAAACTTACCATTTACTTACTTCTGCATAGCTTCTTTAAATCAACACTTCTGGTAACAGAGAAGTCTCAGAAGGAAACAAAATAAGACACATTCCTAGAAAACTTGAAGCTGCTTCACCATAAATATCATAGGCAAAAATAATAAAACCTCTCGGGTACCCTTCCAACCAGCTTACACACTCCATTCCCTTAATGCCAAAGCTTAATGTGTCTGCCATTAGGCTGAGTCCCCAGGGTATGTCACAGCAAAGCTTGAGTGAGCACATCTGAGAATTGCCAGTAGGATAAATGGCCTTCTGCTCTCACACACGCTTGTTTTCTGGCTGTTTTTCTACAGTGCTTAAAATAAGCCAGTCTTGGCAGATACTGATCTCCATACTAGTGGTTTTTTGTAGCACATCACTTTGAACTTGTGGGGCTACTTGTCAAGGAAGGTGCTCAAGTTCAGGAACAAAGTCAGACAAGAAATCATGTAACAGCAGAGAGCAAAAAAACAGAACCAAAGACTCATGTTCAGGCAGCCTGCAGAGGCTACTTCCCTCCCTTTCAGAAAGGCCAGGCACAGAGTCCACATTCCTCAGTTCAGACAAATAGTCTTGCAAATTCTAGTCCCCAAAAGGCAGGAGATGCCTGTGCAAACCCTAATTCTTTCCCACGGATTGTGTACTCCAGGATCCATGGTTCAGTTATACAGTATTTTCCCAGTTTCCAGCCTCCTTCAGTGTATAAGATGAATTCTGCTTTGGACACAAAAGGGGCATCTTAAAGTGGACTCTGGTCTGATAGGACTCACAGTCCAAATTAACGTAAAGGAGAATAAAAGGAAATGAAAAAGCACCATCCATCTTGACTGAGGTGAGAAGTCCAAAGTGAGAAACTACAGCGTGACCACCTACTTGAAGACTGTCTTAATGCAAAACACACACACACATGGCAGAGAAAGAGGGTGGAGGAACAAATCAGGTGCTTGGGTGGCTGAATTTCAATTGGGCACATCTAAACATTTAGCTTTTGGTGCCCAGACATAAAAACACAAATATACTTACGTTGAAAATTGATCCAGACAAATCCTTCTGCCACCAGATAAAAATACACGCTGCCAAATTTGCAGCCTGGGCTACTCTAACCTTAACTTCTCTCCCCTGTGAACATAACTCATACATGGTATACTTAAATTGCCCAAGGCACTGAATTAAAAATACCGGTTTATTTACAATTCTGAGGAAATGATTCACTGGAACCATACGTCAACCTTTGCATTAAATATTCATCACTCAGTGGTTTGCTCCTGCTGCCATGAGGCAATGCAGTGGCAGTACCAGTGCTTGGGTAACAGTGACAACTGCCTTAGAATTACTGAGGGTACCCTCCTCTGGAATAAATTGCAACTTTTTTTTGCCAGGAATTTTGAAAATCACTCGGTTTTTTTGTTTAAGCAGCACTTTGTCCTAAAGTTCACTATCGGGTATCGAAGCCTCTTTGATGCTACAGTCATCCAGGGTGCTCCTGGGGTGGGTGAAGCTCCAAAGGCTTTGGAGGCACTGGGTACTTCCATTGGAGGTCTGGAGACTACTTCAGAGGAGGCATCACCTTCCTTGAGGGGCCACCCTGAGCCAGATGCTCCCTACCACAAAAGAGCTGCACTTTTAAAATCAAGTGTGAGCCCACCTTGCACACCATACTCCCAGCCTTTGAAGACATCAAGCGTGCTCCTTTTTATGTAAAATAAATACATATGTACCTAGGTAAAAACCTATATTGCTTCACTCACCAGTGAAGTCCCAGTAAACGCATACCCATTTCATCCAGTCTCAATGGAAGATACTCCTCTCGTGCTGGACTTGGAGCTAACCATGTAGCTGGAGAGCCTGGAAACATTTCTTCTAGGTTTTAGTTATTCGACAAAAATATTTTTATCCAAAGCTTCTTCCCC
>WUAM01000162.1:5188265-5198551 GCA_024336885.1 Actenoides hombroni | reverse complement strand
GAGCAGGGGGCCCAGCAGCGCAGTGTCCAGCCGGGCTGGGAATCTCTCCAGACAAGGAGACTCCACAGCCTCTCTGGCCAGCCTGGCACAGCCTCCCACACCCTCACACCAAAGAACTTTCTCCTCCTGTTCAGATGGAACCTCCTGGGTTCCAGTTTGTGACCATTAAATGATGCATAAGATGGTCCAACTGCTGCCCCAGCACTGCCAGGTCACCACTAATCTGTGCTCCTCAGCACCACATCTCCACAGCTTGGAAACCCCTCCAGGGACCATGGGGACTCCACCTCTGCCCTGGGCAGCCTGGGACAGCCCTGGACAACCGTTTCAGTGAAGAATTTTTTCCTAATATCCAACCTAAACCTCCCCTGGTGGAGAAAAAAAAAAAGCCCCCTGGCACTTACTCATCAGGAAAAAACATCCCTTTAAAACATGACCCCATTCATCTCCTCTCAGGCAGCTCCTGCTGCCAGAAGGTAAACGTCCAGGCTCACAGCCCCGGCTCCAGCGATAGCAAAACCTGATTTCCCTGGGCACTGGCAGAGGCAGAGCAAGAGCCGAAGAGATGCCCATCGAGCTGTGCCCTTGGCAGGCTGCTGCTGCCCAAGGCAACAGCCCACATCACCTAAGCTCCCAGCTGGCCCCGTTTCGCCCTCCCTTCCCTGGCATGTCTTCCTACGACTCTATTAGCGCCTCGAAACGAGTCATCTGGGCCCCACCTAGGGTTGTAAGGGTTGCCTTGACTCACGGATCTGCAGACTAATTGCAAATGCTATCCAGGAACATTAAAGCCCCCACGCAATTGTGACAACTTCGATATGACTGCTTAGAACAGTGCCCACTTGAGTCATGCTTTAACTCAGTCATTAGTATTTCCATGGAAAAAAGGCGTATTTCTCCCCAGCCCCATCTCACAGAGTGGGAAGCAACGCAGGAAGGATTTATCCCGCGTAAAAAGAAATTGCTGTTTACGTGTCAGAAAACGGCCACGGAAAAACAGAAAAGCATCAATTATTCAGAGAGGCGAATAAACAAAAGGGGCATTTTTCCAATTTTCAAAAAGAAATAGGTTATCTGCAAGCAGTGGCTCTGTTCCACACACACACCCCCAAAGCGACGGCGATGCCCTTCTGCGCGCGGAGTACACGGATCCAGCCTGACGCGCTGGTTTGATCGCCGCGAGGACGAGCCAAACAATGAGCTCTGACAGCCAAAGAGCCTGCAACTCCAGCGGATGCCAATTCAACCTGTAGAGAAATATTCTGCTGTGCCTTTGAAAGCCTGCCCGAAAAAAAAAAATGGAAGGGAAAAAGTATTTCACGCTTTTTCAAGAGAAGTTTTCCCTTTCAGTCAGGGACCTGAAGACATCAGCTCTGCTTTTACACATTAATGTGCCATTAGCACACGAGTTCGGGGCAATTATCTCGGTGAAGGGGATTAAATACAAGACACCAGAGTGAGAAAGAAGCCCATAAATCTTACAGTTAAATTATTTACCTCACTGTTGCAAGCCAGACATGCCTGTTGGGCGGGGATGAAGATCTCTGCCATGCCTGCCTACGCGCTCAGGTTGTCAACACTGGTCAGGGGCTTGGCCTCTCTGTCTTCTCCACCACGTTTTCCCCTTACGAGCTGGGGTGAATAGCCCATCGTGCACCACAGATGCCTACTGATGTGCCAGGGCAGGTTTTCCTGCCAAACAGGGTCCAACCTGAACTTGCCCAACATCAGGAGGAGCAACAGCCTCCCTGCTCCCAAGACAGAGTGAACTCACTGCGGATTTAGCTCTTTTTTTTTTTCTTATTCTGGCTGGTTTTAATGAGGCTGTGGAAAAAAATAGTGAGTACAGATAATGAAAACGGTGCTTTGTGTGGAGACTTAGTTCAGCATTAGTTTGACTGAGGGATAAAATAGCAGACTGTGGATGGTGGGGTTTTCTGCTTCATCTATTTTTCTTAAGATGGTGAACAGCGAGCAAAGTGCTCATTAATGGATAGCGACAAGTAGTTTCCTGTGGTCTTAAAACAAACCATCAATTACAGAGAGTGTTTTCAGTTCTCGAGGCTAAAAAGCATTCAATACCATTCAGCTGGTTGCATGTTTTCTGGGTGATGAAAAATCCAAGACGTGAAAAAAACATTTAAAAAAATACCCAAACAAACAAGGAAAAGAGAGAAACTGTTGTGCTTTCTCCAGACCAGCGTGCCTTCAGCTCAGGCCACGTCAGGAGCAACTGAAGGACCTGGGCTTGTTGAGCCTGAAGCAAAGGATGCTCAGGAGAGACCTTCTGGTTCTTGACAGCTCCCTGACAGGAGGCTGGAGTCAGGTGGGGTTGGGCCCTGCTCCCAAGGAATGAGTGATGGGACAAGAGGAACCAGCCTCAAGTTGCCCCAGGGGAGGTTTAGGTTGGAGCTGAGGAACAATTTCTTCCTTTCCAGGGTTTTCCAGGGCTGGCACAGGCTGCCCAGGGCAGTGATGGAGTCCCTGTGATCCCTGGAGGGGCTTCCAAGCCCCCTGTGGAGCTGTGGTGCTGAGGGACATGGGTCAGTGGTGCCCTGGCAGCACTGGGTTAACAGTTGGACTGGATCTTCACAGTCTCTTCCAACCAAAACAATTCTATGATGCTATGGCTCTTAAAGGTCTCTTCCAACCTAAATGACTCCAAGTGCCACCGAGCCGTTCCTGTCACACCAACACAAAACACGACGCACACATCCAGCCACGGCCACTGTTGGCAAGTCGTGCACGAGACAGCTCATCACTCATGGAAGTGTTTTCTCTGCTCCCAGAAAGCTGCAGCAGGGGCTGGTTTTGCCTTGGCACATGTATACTTGTTGGACTCACAGAAAAGGCGGAAACTTCCGAAACACAGCAGAAGGTGGCTTTCTGCAAGTTTCTCCAGAAACCTGACTGCTCTTGAGGCACTCATTCGCTTGCGCTCTTGTGCTCCCTTTGTGTGCTCCAATACCCCCCCACACCCCCTTCCCTGCTGCGTGCTCATGCCCTGACCGATAAAATAGGGCCTGTCAAGTCATTCTGGATTGAGACTGCCCTTACTATTCCGCCCAGAGGATACCGTGCCTGGCAGATAGAGCAGTGGCTGGTTCCACAGGAGCTCCAGGGGTTATCTCGCTGTAGCGTAACCACAGGGCCAACCACAAAGAAAATATTTCCGCCCGCGTAAATATTTAATACAAGCATTATCTTCATGGAGAAGGAAAGATAGAGGGGGACCCCTCTGAGACTATCCTGGGGCATGCTAACTACAACAGACCCAAACTCACTGCGGCTGAGCTCGCCCGTAGCTGCTGCCTCTTAGCGCCGACACCTCCCCCTCTGTTTTATGACCTTACCCAGGGTGAGGTTACTGAAGTCAGGAAAGACACATAAGGACTCCTATTAGCGTGACCTATCAACATCTTAGGTCAGATCCCAGGAAAAAAACCCAAAACCCAAACAAGCCTGCACTCCCTTTCCAGCCATAAATTATGAGCTTAATTATCCAAATGTCAAACTGCCCTTGCAAATAAGTGGGAAGGTCAAATCAGAGCAAGTTAGACCTTTAAAAGCCCATTTCAGGAGCCAGTCCTTTTCACAGCAGACGCATAAGTACCTTACAGTCAGAACCCACTGTCACTCTTTGCAAGTCGCTTCTACAAGAGCTACAAACAAGGTGTGAACTCTTCTTCCCACGCTTGGAGCTGTTAAGGAGCCTGTGATGTCAGGGTCTGGGATACGTATTTGTAGGAACACAGGATTTCAATCCCAGGACTTCCCTATGTGAACATCTATCTGTGAGGAGCAGGAAGTAACCAGCTCTCACTGTGGAGTATCATTCAGACTCCTTGTCCTGGTCTGGGGACCGTGACACTCCTCAAGAGCAACCACCATTTACACTCAGGACAACCTGAGCCCCGAGTAAACCCATCAGAGTGTTTCACGGTTGGACTCGATCTTAAAGGTCTTTTCCAACCAAAACAATACTATGATCCCATTTCCCAGGTGCTTTAAGGGGCCATATGACTGACTGAAAGGATTTCGTCACATCTGAAAGTAAGAATAAAGTCCCTTCAACCAAGGCCAAAGGGCTACCTTCTACCATCTCATGGGTGAACAGTCACCACCTCTGCTTCCACCAAACCTTGCAGCTTGTTACAGCTTAGATGCTAACCCATGAGAAAAGCCCAGAACACAGAAACACGGCACGGAGACCTCACAGCTTTAATCCTTCATGGGATTAGCTCATTTAAATTTTATGAGATAGAAAGAAAAATAAAAGATACACATGAAAAGACACCTGGTTACATCACCTCAGCAGTTCCATGAGTGTATTTTCTTGTACGCTCTTTTCCCCCTTTCTTTTTTTAGCATTTCTAGGGATCTCAAGTGAGCCAAAGTGTCCTTTACTCTGTCACGCACAAGAGAAGCTGCAAAACATGTCACAGAAGTTACATCTTTGAAGAGCCAGGCACAAAAAACAGATTCTGCTGCAACATTAAACATAAATTACACAGCACAAACCCTGAGCTTCCCCCCCAGAGCTGGCACCTTGCTTTTCTTGTCTCCAAACATTCAAGCACCGCTTGGATGTGGTTTGTGTTTCGTGCACCCCTGTCATCCATTCTCCAGGAAAAAAAAAACCAAAAACAACCATAAAATACATTAACTCTGGGGAAAAAAGTGTTCATGTAACAAATGAACAACAGAGAGAAGGAACCTGGTGAGAAATGCTGGCGTCAGATATGGGAACATGAGAAGCCAAAAGGGAAGTATTGTGCAAAGTGCTCTGAGTGCCCAGGAGCAGTGAAGGCAAGTTGTGCAAGACCAAAAAAGCAGGAAGAAACACATAGTCTCTGTGCATGCTTACGCTGAGAGAGGAAACAGATTGCAAAGGGACATGCACACACACAAACTTCTGTCAAGAAGAGACTTAAACTTCAGATTATTTTGTTTTATTATTACTTTTTCCCCCCTGGTAGCTTTTCCTTTCCCCTCCTCACTATGAGTTTCTGGGTTTGACCAGCTGACTCAGTCCAAACCCTCACACATCTGGGTGTGACCCTTTTCTCACAGATGCTGGATGTCCAGCTTTCCCTGATGCCAGGCAGAGGATGCAAATGGTCCCACCCCGAGAAACCACGGCATTGCCAATTAAACTGAACACTGCTGCTCACCTCTGCAAATCCAACCCACCCCCTCGATAAAATGGACACAGTGCAGAGGTTCTTCAGGGCAGAGTGCAACAGGGAGGAAAAAACAGCTGTATTTACCACATCTTTCTTCACTTTTTAATTAGAGGGGAAAAAAAAATAAAAATAAATGGAGGAGACACTGGAAGCAAAAATCAATTTGCTGCTCTTGATTTGGCTTTTTGTTTAGTGACAATTTGACTCCCGAGACTAAATTATCTCTGGGGAAATAATTTCACTTACTTCAAGGCAATTTCTCCAATAGATAAGTTGCTTACCTTTCTTTCTCAGGCCTGTGTGCTTCCCCTCTTTGTTCTCTGAACCTGAAAATATCTTTAATTTCAGGGCATTTCTCCATCAGCCCTTCAGATGAGATCTTCAAAGTGTGAAGCATTTTCTCTATGCGACTAAGCTTCTTGCCATACCTATAACAAGTTTTAAAGTAAATTAGAAATTAGCTGCAAAACACCAGGGAAAAAAAAGATTTTGGAATATGCAGCATTCTGATTAGAAGAAAGAGCAAGTGAGACACGCTGACTGATTTGAAGTCTATGTGATAGGAAAAAAAAAAATGACCTCTCATCAGACCCATAATTCATTAATACAGTTCCCCACCTCCCATAAATTGTCATTTATTTCTGCTAGGTTTTTTTCCTTTATTTTTCCAGGGCTTTAACATTATTTAGAACGTAACGTCAAAATAAATTTGGGGTTTAGTTGAATCTAAGCTGTTTGGAATTTATGTTCTACTTCTCATTTTCAGCCCTGGTATTTCTTTGTAAGAATCCCATTGGGAAGTAACCAGAAAACCGTTTCTTTTTTTTCTTTTTTTTTTTTTTCTTTGAGGATCTTAAAAGTCACATCAGAAAGATGAAATGACCATCAATAGTTCCCAGGGGGAAGACTGGAAACAAAGGAGATTCATGAGCAGTTCTTAATGCACCAGCTTCTCCCACACATTCAAAACCCACATGAAAATCAGAACCTGCACAATAAAAGCCCTTATGAGCTTCTGCACCACTTAAAAATTTAAACAGTCTTCTAATGGAAAAAGATAACCTATTAAAGGCAACAGTGACCATCTACCAATGTAATGTTCATGCTGCTCAGGCGGCTGGGGCTCTCCATTTGGCTATTAAAGCCCTTCCTGCTTTTTTCTTTTGTGCAGCACTGAGATGGAAGCCTGAGAGAGGTGTCGTTTCCCAGGTGGGATCTCTGCTCCCTCACTTGCCTGTGATGCAGGAACCAGGAGACACTGGGATGCCACTGCCAGGCAATGGGGATGAGGTGCTGATGGCAGCAGGATTACTGGGAGCTGATCCCCTGGCATTGCCATTCCCATCTCTGCTGTCCTTTGCAATTTGTGTTTGCTAGTCCAATTTTCTGCTTCCAGTGTGGGCAGCGCTCTTCTTCGTTTTTAACTCTGACTCGCATCACTTCAAGGCTAACCATGGAGCAGTCACTATAAAAAAAGCTCTGGAAGGATAAAATCCACATCTCTCTTTACCCCGAGAAATCCCCCGAAGGAATACTCCCACCCACACCAAGGGGATATCACTGCTACTGGAGAGTAGCCCTCATCCTGCTGAAATGGGACTTGAGGAACAGCAGGAACACCCGTCTCACCTGAACATTCAGGACAGTGTTTCTGTGGGAACACATCCACCCCTCACTCCTGAGGCAGGCCGAGTTCACGCGTGGTGAGTTACTATGGCTCGAGTGATAGAATCATAGAATAGTTTTGGTTGGAAGAGACCTTTAAGGTCCTTGAGTCCAACCCCAGCACTGCCAGGGTACCACCAACCCACGTCCCATCCCCACAGCTTGGAAACCCCTCCAGGGATCACGTGGACTCCACCATTGCCCTCGGCAGTCTGGGACAGCCCTTGACAGCCCTTGCAGGGAAGAAATTGTTCCTCAGCTCCAACCTAAACCTCCCCTGGGGCAACTTGAGGCTGTTTCCTCTTGTCCTTGATGAGTGACTCCATCCCAGTGGAGAAGCAAGCACAGGATGGCTGAGCCCATCCAACACTTTGCTTCCTCCGTTGAAAGGGGACAGTCCTACACCCTTCCCATCACTTAGACACGTTCTCTTGCTTACCTTCCACCAGCTCTGGTGCTTGCTGGGAGCCTCTGGGAATTGATACAACCCAGTAGTCCAGCAGTAACTTATCTCAGGAAAAGCAATGGAGCTTTCTGCCAATATAGGGGTGAAACTGGTTCAGTAAAAAGTTTTACAAGCTGCAGAGTCAGCATGAGACTGCACAGCTGAGAGCAAGAGTATGGGTAGGGAGGACAAGGAGGAAGAGGATCTCTCCCCCTTAGTGGATGGAAGTTGTTTGTAAGACTCAGCCATAACATGCAACATCACCTTTGGGATCACGCGGAGGTTGTCTTCCGTCACTATGAAGACATCCAAGCAGAGTGGTGAGGAACGGAGAGTAAAAATTCTTTGGAGCACACTGACAGAACAAAAAAAGAAAACCGTGTGTGAATAGAGTTGTCCAAACATACATTTTCGTGGAAGAAAATTGCAGGATAAGTATTTTAGTAGAGAGGATATTTTAATCCTTTTTTTTTTTATTATTTTTTTTTTTAAATCTGCCTAACATTAATCACAAACAAACACTTGGCACAAAGGATAGACTTGTTAGTGAGTCAGTGCCTTGGTTCTTCCAGTGAGAGGAAGCACTGAAATCCAGCATTCACAGGCTGGATAACAAGCTGTTAAACAATAACAGGGAAAACTCCTAACCTCTCTAAGGAGGAACAGAAAAGGGAAGAGGAGAGGGAAAGGGAATAAGAAGGAATAGATCATTACACACCACAAAAATAGACCACAAGTGTCTTTTTTGGGTTGTTTTTTGTTGGGTTGTTGCTTGTTTCTTTCCAGTTCTTTGCAGGTTCCTTTTCAAGTAAAGGACGTGACTTTTAAACAGCCTGTAACAGCACTGCTTTGCACTTTCAATAAAGACTTGGTAAAGACATGAACTCCCACATGGCCCACAGCCTTGTCCTGCGGCAGAGACGTGAAAGGGCTGTTCTGGAACTGAGTGCTGCGCCCGCAGCCAAACATCTCCCCCCGGAACCAGGCAGAGCTGGGGGCTCACCCAGGAGCAGTGCGACTGGTGAGGCATTGACGACCCAACAGCTGGTACCACCACACCTCGGAAGCCCTCAGAAGTTGTCCCCAAACTGGGAAGCAGGCCTGTGAGGGTAGAAATTATGCTGTCCAACTGTACACACTGGCCCATCTGCAGGGAAAAAATCATCACAGTAACAGTTCAGAAAGAGAGATGGCACCCTAAAGTTTCTCTCTGCAGACCTCTTTTGTGGGTTTCATTGCATCATTTAGGCAGGAAGAGACCCTTGAGATCATCAAGTCCAACTGTTCCCCCAGCACTGCCAGGGCACCACTGACCCATGTCCCTCAGCATCACAGCTCCACAGCTTGGCAACCCCTCCAGGGATCACGGGGACTCCACCACTGCCCTGGGCAGTCTGGGACAGCCCTGGAGGGGAAGAAATTGTTCCTCAGCTCCAACCTAAACCTCCCCTGGGGCAACTTGAGGCTGTTTCCTCTTGTCTTTTCACTTGTTACATGGAAAAACAGACTGCCTCCCACCACAATACAATCACGATATGATCTCCTCCTCTCACACCCCAAAGATCAGCTCTGCCACACCACACAAAGTGCCCGTGGGTGGTCTGCAGGCATTTACTATTTACTGCACTCTGAGGAGGTCCAGGCTAAGCAGCAGCCTGGCAAAGCGCGCTATGTTTTAGCCACCACATGACCCAGTTTCCAGCAGCTCTGTCAAGCACTTCTGTCACCAGCGACGGGGCTGAATAACGTTCAGTGAAGCAGGTGATGAGTTACGTGAAACCGGCTTCCAGAGGAAATTAATTTCCACGGAGAGGCTCTGGCTCCTTGAACTTTGTTTTTAAAAGCTGTGTTTTATTGCCATTTAAGTTAATGCAGAAAGGTAGCTGACAGGCTGCTGCACCCTCTGCGTTATCTCTCAGCCACCTTCCTTCCAGCAGCAGAATAGGAACATCCGCTGAAATGAGCTTCCAGTTGCTCTCATTTTGCTGTTTCCCCACCTCCTGCTCTCCTATTGCCAGGAGAAACAACCAAACCTACTTTTAATACAATGCTGCGCATGGGGCGTCTCTGCCAAGACCATCCTCGAGCAGAACAACAGATTGCAAACAGTACTGCATGCTCAGCCCTCTGCTTGGGAACCAAGGTAGGGGATAACATCTATATAACCCCCACTACTTCTTATGGGCGCTCAGTCTCCAAAAAAACCCCTTATTTTTCTGCTTTTATTCTGCCAGACTTACCACAGTGGATCTCCCACCAGGGTTTCCATCCCTCTGCCCTGTGCTTGGCCTTGTCTTTGTATCCTGGAAGATTCTGGAGGCCCTCAACTGAGATCTCAGTCCAGATAGTAGGATAAAAGTAAAATTAAGTTTATCAATCTGAAGAATGTAGTCTCCATATTACATCTATATTTTATCCATACTATAAAATTTACCTCAAAATTTAGAATAAACCACTTTGTGGAACCTGCGTATGATTAAGTAACACGTTCACACCCAGGGAGGTTACTGCTTCTAACAGCACTTACCTCAAACATCTCAGTTACATCATCTGTTGGCTCTCAACATGCTCAAAAGTATGACTTGCTACATTTCAAAGACGTGTGGGAAAACGTGGGAAAAATGCAAAAGAATCTTTTATTGTGGAGTGGCTGCTGTTCCACGCTGCAAACCAGGCACGCTTACCTCTGCTCGGGATCCTTTGCATGAATATTGCTGGAAAACACACTTTGATGTGATCAGATGCTTCGTAGCAGTTCCTCACCAAACGCATCAGGAAATAGGAAATGGGTTGAAGCAAAGACTTTACAAGATGAGATTGCCTCGTGGTATTTTCTGTTGTTATTTTCAAGAATAATGATGAAAAACATGAAAAATTTCAAGGCGCTTTAGTTTACACATCTTTGAGGTCCCCTGTGCTTGCAGAAAAAAAAAATAATTTAAAAAAATCAGGTAAAAGCATGTGCAAACTGAAACATGAAGAGACCTTTG
>WUAM01000162.1:5138834-5160564 GCA_024336885.1 Actenoides hombroni | reverse complement strand
GATCATGGGGATTCCACCCCTGCCCTGGGCAGCCTGGGCCATCCCTTGACAACCGTTTTGGTGAGGCAACCTTTCCCAACATTCATCCTGCACCTTCCCTGGTGCAACTTGATGCTGTTTCCTCTTGTCCTGTCACAGGATTTTCGCTTGCCTTTCTTGACATTACCTTGCCATCTCACCTAGAGCTGTCATCAAGGCCTTAAAATAGCCCTGGACCCAACAACCCTTAAGAGTCCACCAAGGAAATCAGAGACAGGAGATCAGGTTCTTGCAGCAATTTAACATCCATCAGCAAAAATATCCAGAAGAATGTAAGAAAAATTAGCACACCTCAGAAAAATGCAAAAAGGACTTCGGCATAATCATGTCTTGGTGTCACCGCACCAACTTCAGGGAGGCTTAAGGCAACCTAAAACCAGGGAGGAACAGGGACAAGATGCCCAAATACCCCGTACAGAACCACCACGTACCAAATCCAAACCCTCTGATCTGTCCCAGATGCTGCTTTTAGACTCAGGAGAGCTTCCAGAAGCCAAAAGCTAGGATCTCCAAAGCTACAACCAATTAATTCAGTGCAGCAGTTCCTCTTCACCTGGAGAGGGATGGCTGCTGTGAAACGATCCAGCAGCGATGGGGCAGGTGGGAACCCAGCTAGTTCCCTCAGCCGAGCGAACACGCCATTCCAATTACAACCCACTGCCAACACTCCCGCGGTGGATTTCAACCCATCCTGGGAAAATGGGAACATTTAGCCCGTTCATATATGCTGCCGATTATGGCTCTGTATTACCAGCAGTAAATCCTGCTATCCCAGAGCGTGGCATGTGTCTAACAGCAGGGCAGCTTCCAGAAACGTTGGGGTCTATTTCTGACACCAGGCTGTTGTGAATCTCCAGTCCTACTGGCAAGCACTGGTGTCCAGAGAGCTCTGTCTCAAGTAGAGCAGTATAAAGAACGAGGAAAAAAAAAAAAAACCCAACGCATGAAGAGAGAAGAGACAAATCTGACTAGAAATACAGGTAGTTACTGTATGCATCTCACTCGTGAAGCCCATGGTGTTTTCCTACCAGCAGAGCAGAAGAACAAAGACTTTCTCTAACACATTCCCTGCTGGGCCCAAATTAATGCAGCATTTTCTTGTTACGCTGCTGCAGCTGAAGCCTGCCCTGCCTCCCCTTTCTCTCTCGAGCTAACTAGGACAAATCAGGATCAGCAAATACAAATCCAGATCTGTATGTGCGCTCTCTCAAAGCTGGCATCTTTCAGTTCTGTCTTCTCGAACAGGCTTAGACAAAGCTCTGTCCTATCACACAAAACACACACAGGCACAAAACCTTCCCAAACATCACCATTGCCAAAAGGAAGGAAAATCTCCATGAACCTTCTGGACACTGGGCCTCCCCCGGAGCCCTCGCACACAGCTCTACCAAGCCTGCTGTCACAAAAGGTGGTTCGGGCAGGAAGAGGCGAGGAGAGTCAGGTGAAGGCTTTGGCGAGGCTGGTGACATCCCTGGCCCCAAAGACAGCCCTGCAGCTGCAGACAGCCCCTCATGCCTGCTGCCTTCTCTCCAGCTCCTCACCCAGGCCCCCCAGCAGCTCCATAGGCAGCAACTGGGCAACCTCAGCTTGGTGCCGGCCAAATCTCGTCCTCTCTTCTCCGCCGGCTGCACTTCAAGCTCAGAGGCTGAGCCCTCCATCCTGCATCTGCTCTTCATACCTCAAATGCTGCTACTTGCCAGTGTTCTGGGGGGTTCTGGCTTATGAATTGTGATTTATTCTGCTGCCCTCTGAACAGAAGGTCACTCTGCTCCTCCCAGACACGTCTGGACATGGCCGTGGCACGCAGTGAAGGCAGGACCAAAAAGAAGTTTGTTAAACTGAAGGTGCTCAGGGAAATCTAGGTGCACATCTGGAGAGCTGCTAATTCACCTGATGCTTCTTCCTCAGTACCTTATAAGTAGATTCCAGTGTCAAATATAACCTTGAGCATTGAGGTTAATCAATTTAAATAGACATTAAAGGGAAAATGGTGAGTGAATACAGAAAGTCTGGGATCCCAAACAGTTCCTCATTCTTTCCTCCTCCTTTCATCACCTTGAATGTTGCAAGAACTAATGATTTAATTTTTTTAAGAGCTTTGAAGGTGAGGAGTGCTGGGCAATTACTAAATATGTTTCTTCCTTGTGCTAATTGCCAGCTCCTCTAGCACCAGCCTGTCCTTGTATGACCCTAGCCAGGTGCAGCTACATCACTCAATTCTCTGGCTTATCTGCTCCTAAAAGCGTTATTCTGAAACACCCAAAGCTTACCAATTTGGAGAGTCTTCTCACCACTGTAAGACTTACAGACGAGGTCTCTAACAAGCAAACCTTGCCTGCTTGCTGCTCCTTTTCACTCATTTACCACTGATTTTCCACACTCGTATGGAAACAATGTGATTTTAGAGCAGACTCAGATGAGAGTAAGGCCAGTAGAGGATAGTTAACAAGATGAGGGGAGGGAGAAAGAATAATAAAAGACAGAGGCTGTTGTAAACCAGCCCAGCAAAATTCCTGTAACAGGTGCTTCGCATCTGGCTGTGCAGTTTCTGTAATGCCCAGTTAGTCATCCAGCAGCTCAGGTTCTAAGGGACACAGCCATGGTGGGGTAACACATTATCATTCCCAGCTGCCTGCTTCACCTTCCCTGTGGAGATCACCTCCCAGAGCGTAGGAGGCTGTGGGGTGTAAGGGCAGCCCCAGTTCTCAGCCCTGTGGCTTGGTGCACACCCATGTTCAGCAGGAGCGCGAGCTGGTGGCCCCACAACTGCAGCAACTGAGGCATCAAAGTGTGTTTCCATCTGGTGTCCCTGTTACCGGGCCAATAATCTCCATCAGAGGTACAAGGCTCGCAGCCAGGAGGGTCACTGTACATACGCCTGAGCTAATTTACCTGGGAACCTTCTGCCAAGAACAAAAGCAGGAAAAGAAACTCGAGGAGGTAAAGGTGAGGAACTCGTCCGAGCTTCTAGCCTGTGCTGTGCACATCTGCTAAGTCTCCTAGAAGCCAGGCTGAAATAATGCACTACGGTGCTGCTGTAGGTTGTATGTGAGGAAAAGCACCTACCAAGCCAGCAGAGCAATAAATCCCCACACAGGTCCTCGGGTGAAACAGGGGTGGGATGCGCAGGGTCAGCTGGCACTATGCCATGGAAGGGGCAATCGGTGGCCAGATGCCACCAGGTACATCCCAAATTCACCTCTCCCCAAGCAGGACTGTACTACAGCAGCCAGTCTTCAGCAGGAGGTGTACACCCAGCGCCAGGTAGAGTGGAGAGCTCAGCACCGGCCACAGCATCGCGTTCAAACAACAGGTCCAGGAGCTCGCCCAGCGCATCGATCGTTTACAAAAAAGCCTCTTTCTCAGAGAAGTTGCCCGAGATTTGAGAAGTGTCTGGAGAGAAACTTCAGTCAAAATCCTGCTCCCAGGCACCTTCGTGCTCACGGTGCATATGCTGCAGCCCAAGCCCTACTCTCTAGATACACAGACACACAGAACATGCCCTTTTCCCCCCCCGGTACCAGATTTTCACTGATAAACCTCCACGTGTTTGCAGAATTTCCAGCAACGTTTTAAGCGTTGGGAATATATCAAAGCTGAACTGGAAAATGCAAAACTCTGCAACCAGTCGAAGAGTTTTGAGCTTTAATTATGGAAGACAGAGCAGATTGAAGGGAGTGGGTGGAGGGAAGTCTGGGAAC
The DNA here is from genome assembly GCA_024336885.1 of Actenoides hombroni. Classification (NCBI taxonomy): domain Eukaryota; kingdom Metazoa; phylum Chordata; class Aves; order Coraciiformes; family Alcedinidae; genus Actenoides; species Actenoides hombroni. The sequence continues at coordinate 5,156,824 of WUAM01000162.1, read as the reverse complement.
ATACAGTACCGAGCGCTACGAAATGTTGCAGGGAAGTGGAAGGCTGAAGGGCAGCCCCACGTGTTTTAGAGATTTAACGGTAAATGTTATTGCTCTGCACATGTGAAAGACATAACATGCATTTTTTTCAGCCTAACCAGCTCACTTCAGATCGAGGCAAACAAGGAAGAATAAGTATTAAAGCTCCAGAAGAGACACACAGTGACTCACAGTTGTGCATCTAAGAAGAAAACACAAAAATGGCAACTGCCTCCAGTTGCCTTTGCCGCGTTACAGCTCACTGCCTTCCTTCGCAGCGTACCACTGAATTCACAGACATCCTCGCTTACCAAGTGCTTAAACCCCACTATTTTCCTTCATTTCCTTTCAGCGGCAACCTTTCTGCCTCCACGTTTTGGAATCCAGACTCCCTGGCACCATAGCTTTAGCAACTTTCAACTGATGGCAGCAGGAGGCCCCCCCCCCCGCATCCACCACAACATCTGAGATGTTGGATTGCAAAGTCAGAACCTGAATTTCCACAGGGAGAAAAAAAAAAAACTCTAATTGGGGTTTCTTTTGCCAGTGGCGAAAAAAAAATAATATACATTTCTCAGCAACAGAGAAACAACACAAATCCCAAGTGCTCCAATTCACAAATGGTGCTGGGATTTCTCAGGCACTACTCCTCTGGGTACAGCAGAGCATCAGTAGCAGTGCAGAAGATGACACCCATAGCTACAATGCACCATGAAATATGTCACCTGGCAAAAGAGCTCAACCTGTAGGGAAAATACCAACCAAACAGGCTTGAGGCATCCAACCTAAGCCAAGCCTGAGGTTCATTTTAGGAAGCCACTGCTTTCCGGAGAAACTTGGTTTCATGAACATCCCCTTTCCATCCAAGCTGTAATCGATGAGAAATTTTGAACTAAAACTTCCACTTCTAGCCCTAATATCATGATTTATCGACTCATGTCCCAAAAAGAGAAGAGCACCATGCATGTTGCAGTGCCATTTTTGTCCATAGCTCCCTCTGGAAATTACAGAGCTGGCAGTTTTAGCCATCTGACAACCAGCACTGTTTGTGGGCATCGATGCCCAAGTTGCTCTGAATCTGAGCAGCTGCTTCCTGACCCTTATCATCGCTCCGTGCACAAAACAGAAACGAGAGGGGCTCTTGCAGAAGTCCAGAGGGAAGCGGAAACCAAGCGCTGAGAGGTGGTGGGACCAGAGGGGAAGCAGGCGTAACGGTCTGGGAGAAAAGAGAAGTTTGACAGGTCTTCCTGCTGGAGCAGGAAGCTGCTCTCCCACTCCGTTGCAACAGCTTCTCAAGCTGCAATAACAAAGCGAGAAGGGACAGGAACATGGGAAGGGAGGAAAGACAACTCTCTGACTCCTGTCACCCTTGAGCTGATAAACTACCCGGGCATTGACTTTTTGTCCCAAGCAGTTCGTGCAACTGCAGAAGCTGCTTCAGTGGTGTGCAGGACAAGATCCAGCACAGGGACATGGAGCTGTGGGAAATGCCAGTACCTTTTATCTTCCTCCTTTAAACAGTTACACAATCCCAGCATGGTGAGGGCTGGCAGGGTCCTCTGGAGCTGATCTGGTGTCCCCCCCTGCTCCACCCAGCAGGGTCACCCAGAGCAGGGGGCCCAGCAGCGCAGTGTCCAGCCGGGGTGGGAATCTCTCCAGACAAGGAGACTCCACAAATTATTTTAATTTACCAAAACTTAGCACCTGGGAGCTCCTTTTGGACCACGCTGACAATCCGGGTGCTTGAAGAACCTGGCTTAGTTAGAGGCCCCAGCTCCTCCCAGCACTTCCATTCTTTTCATGCTCCCCTCTGAGCAATTGTGCCCTGGTCACCCACTTGCCCCTCTGCCAGCTGCTTCATCTGCAGAGCCATGTTCATGTCAGTCATCAGCTGTAAGGCTCCCTTTGACCACAGCTCTGCTAAAGTTCCACAGAAAGGGAGAAATGTAGAATATTTCCTGGCATAGAAATATTCCACCCCGAGGGTGGACCCAGCCCAAAACACTGCAGGATCTCAGTTACACAGGTTTATTTTAATTTTTGGACTTCTCGTCCCACTTCAGAATCCAGTTTCCCAGCCAGCCTCGCTGAGCCATCTTGTGATGCAAACGAATTAAAACCCATCATCATAAGCAATTGCTCACCAGTTCTGGGAGGAGGGAACGACAAGCGCGCAGAGCCCGGGAAGAGCTGCGCTGGGACCTCACCGTTGAATGAGTATTGACCACCCACCCCTGGGAGGGAATTTGCTTTCCCTGAACTGGGCTCATTTTCCTCAGGCAGTGGGGTTTAGCCACACACAGGCTATCACCTCAACGTGCTTCAGACTGAAGTGGGACAGAAGCCTCCATTAAACATGGGCTAGGGGAGCTCTGAACACATCTTGGGGAAATTTTTTAAGGAATACATAATATGGCTTTTTAATAACACTTTCAAAATTCAAAATGTTTTCTTCTCTACAGTATCTCATTAGAACTACAGCTTGTCACCCCCTGCTTTCTGTCTCCAAACAGATCCCCAGCAAGATTTTGCTTTCAGCATTGACCGTTGTTCTGACATCACAACCCACACCTTTAACATCAGAGCTGCGATGGTCCTAAGTAAGTGAATTGCTATTTTCTCACGCCAGAAACAGCTAATTCATGGGTGAGAGCTGGTATTAAAATCAAGGGTGAGAACCTCTTATAAAATATGAATGGCTTGATTTCTGAGAAGTTTCAAAACCAGTGCAGGGCTACAAAAACATCAGTTCTGTTACCAGCTTGGCCTCAGACTACGTATGTCACTCTAAGCGGGTCGCATCAGCTCTCAGCCCCTAGTCCTCTCCTACCCTCCATTTGTACATATGGATCTCCAAGGTGGGGGCTGCTGTAGAGCTTGTCTTCACAGCTAAGCCTTCTGGGGAAGAGTCATTCAACAGAAGGCAGCGACAGCACCCACACTCTTGTGTCAGCATCAGCTGTGCTCACCAAGTTGCCAAAGCTGACCCTTGTAGGCAAGAGGCTGAAGGGGAAGCGTCGGCCTGAGGCAACACAGTGGTGCCATCAGCTCACGACCTGTGCTAGCTGAAGTTGTACCCTTCAGCACCTCAGGGATCAGCAATACAAGGTCAAAAAGCAAAACTCCATCCGAGCTCATGGGCTGGTGCACAAGTTAAGATTAGCCATGGTTTGCTTTGTGGCCCTTGTACAAGAAAGTCATCTTCTTGACGTTGCTTGTTGTCCACAAGCTCACCTAGAATCTCTACTACCAGAGCACACGTATGAGAGTGCTGCTGTACTCTCCTGGTGTGGGCCATGTGTCTTTCAGCACTTGGGAGTCCTTCCTGGCATGCAGAAGAACTCCCTCCCGGGAGACACGCTGCCTGTTGCCCGGGGACCATCGATGTTCAGGTGGTTGGAGAGTTAAACCAGTTGAACAGGCCACAGGCTGCTCCCACTGGATATGGCTCCTCTGCTAGGAATAGTAAGAAATAAAACCTGAGATGTATGGACTTAAGATTTACTACACCATTTGGCCTCAGAGTCACAGAATGGTCACAGTTTGTTTAATAACAAAGATACATGCTATTACATCCCCCTTAAGGGACTTAGAGACCTGTTCCTGACGCACAGAGTTCTATGTATCGGTTCTCAGGGAAAACATTCAGTGGCTTAAACATCAGGAAGAGCAAAAAAAAAAGGAATCTTTTTAGAAATAAAGTAATAAACCTATTTACCCTCGCACTTTCCCTGAACTCTTTCTGCTTTGTGTGTAGGACACAGCATCAAGGAACTATACGTCAAGGTTGACCTGATCATAAATGGGAAGACCGTCTTAACCTACTCCGAGACGCTTTGCGAGCCGGGTCACTCTAAGCTTATTTTCTGTGGAAAGAAGAAAGGAGGTAATTTAGGTAGCACTTTAACTGTCTGGTGGCTACTGACTACTCCAAGCAGGCTGCACCCGCTGTGCTGTTGAACGCACCAATACCTCGTAACGTTGTTTGCTTCTGCAGCATGTTAAAGGATGACAGAAACACCGTAGGACAGAGACATTTTCATTCCAGAGCCTGCTTTTTCCCCCCTAACCTCTTTGCTCGCTTGTCTTTTAATCACAGAATACTGCAAGTGCATGGGATTTTGAGTCCATACACACAAAAAAACCCCACAACAAAACAGCTGGTAGCTTGACCCCATCCAAGAGCAGAGGGGTTCATCAGCCCTTTCTATAACCACATGGTTGTTGTGCGAGCAAGAAGCATGACAAAAATAAAGGCAACTTCTGTAAAAGAAGTGGCTGAGCAAACAAACATGTTGTTCTGAACATGTTCTTCACTCTTCAGCAAGTAATGCTTCCTGTCTTTAAAGGCAGTTCTTACCTCACTTTAAGGGGAATTATGCTTGAATAAGGGTATTTGGACCAAGATGCTATTTAATACCATCTATGGTTTGCATCTTGCTTCTGCTCCACACGTGCCTCTGTGGCAGGCGCGTGATTTCAGCTTGTGCCAAACTGCTGCCGGGGGTAGACTTGCACTAGCTGGTTTACAGCAGCATTAGCTGCCCCCAATAACAGGTCCATCTATGGTCCCAGGTGAGCCTGGGCATCTTGAGGTCCCTTCTGGCATGGCCCAAGCCAGGCAGTGCCAAGCTAGCCACGGTACGTCCGGAAGAGCTATGGTCATGCCTCTGCACTGTAACATCCAGGGATCTTAAATGGTTATTTTGAAATCCTTCTTACACCATGATCATCTCTTTAGGCTCATGACTTTAAAGTAAACAGGTAGAGTTTACTTAGAGTAACAGGGAAGTTTCGGAGCTGCTAGAGCACCAGTTAGCTTCAGAAGTTTCATTTTCCTCTCATGTACTTGCATCTCCATCCTGACAACGCTGCAGTAACTCATGTGCAAGGGCTATGGGTTTATAGACCACGCACAGCACTGCTGCTGAGACAGCCCCCAGAAAATCACCAAGACGTTCCACACGGCATAGAAATATCACAAAGAATGATAGAGAAGTGCTACATGAGCAAACAATTATGTAAATTCTTTAAGCCAGATAAACAAACAAACAAATTAAATTCAGAGGTTTCTCCAGTTGTGTATTGAATTACAAGGAGGGGGTCAAAAGCCACCCACAGACCTACTGAAAAACACTTATTCTGCTAAAGTACTAAATGACATCCTTTAGAGAATGCATTAAGGAGAAGCATAGCCAGTCCCGAGCTGAGCACAAACTGCTAGTCACACATTAAGCCACAAAGCCAAAACCTCCTGGGGTTTCCCAGCCCCTTAATCTTAAACTGGCAGGTGATTGTTTCTACTAATTGAAGTAGATGATGATATAAAACTGTAGTTGGTTGCTTAAATAATACCATATATCTTCATTTAGAAGCATCCCTAAGTTAATGTAAGGACCTCTGACACACACTTTTTAATACCCATCCTCTCGTTCAGTGGCTGGTTTTATTTCGTAATTAAGTCACAGGGGGAAGGAGGTGAACTGGCTCAGACTAAGGTTCAAACTGAAAATGTGGTATTTCTTAATTAGTTGACATTTGATTCTAACCCATGGTTTAGGACACAGAACTGAGCCGAACGCCAGTGTGAGGTAATTCAGCACAGCCACAATTTACCCTATTAGCCCAGCTGAAAATCTGACCCAACGCCTACGCAGAGAGGACAACGCCGTGAACACCCACAGACGCAGCAAAGCAAAGGTGCAGAGGAGCAGATAGTACTTTCAGCTCAAGCTTTTCATGCAGAGCCCCTTTTTCCCCTGCTGTCTGGGGAAAACCTTCAACATCTGGCCAGACCTGACCTGAATTTCAATATAATTCCGCACGGTTAGCTTGCCTTCCAGGAACTGCCTGCTCCTCCTGCTCCCAAAACGAGACAGAATGTAGTTCTGCTACAGGCTTTGCTGGTCCATTCACCTGTATGGAGGAGCTGAGCAGAAGTTAAAAGGAAAGAGACTTTTTAGAGCCAGATGTGGTAAAGTCTTGGGTGTTTGGGATTGTTTTATTTTTCTTTGCTCTCCTACAATGCTACAGTTTCTCCATGACTGGCAATACTTTAGGAGACTTCATATATTTGTAGGTTTCCTGTTCATCATAATCATAGAGTATTTACTATTTATGTTAAGCCTTTGCTGACATAAGTTTGCCAGGTCACATCTGGCACTGCTCACTGGGACTTCCAAATAGGATTCCAAGCTCCTTGAGCTGTCTGCCTGTTGTGCAGTTGTTAGCTCACAGGTTGCAAGGCAATGGGCCATTGTCCATTTAAGAGCAATAAGGAAAAAAACCTGCTAAATTCTTCGTGGCATAACATGAACTCAGCTCTTCCTCTTTTCTAGTAGAAAGTGCTGGTTATTCCCCATTTCCTCCAAAGTAAAGTTACATAAGATGTAACAGATTTCCCAATGCAATCACTAAAATCAGAGAAAAAGCCCTACCAGGGTAGTATTTAGCAATGTGCCAACTGCAGCTTGCAAGCTAAAAAAAAAAGCTTCCTGGCCAAAAAAACCACCCCAAAAAAAAAACCAAACCACCCCAACCCTGCATCCTTTGCAAGTCTGTGAGTTTGCTTTTGGTCTGAATTGATAAAAGCACCATCAGGGCACTTGCACAATTCCTCGTGCACACTCCCAACCCAAGCCCTAGAGAAAACCAGACTCACATTGGCCCTCCATCCTTCACATCATTGCCCCTCTTGGTTACAGCAGAAACAGTCTTCGTGAGTAAAAGCAGAGAATCTAAGGTGGATTAGGGAACTGGCTACCACACAGAGTTCAGGTACACTGTTCTGAGAAAGCAGCAGTGCCACAAAACCAGGTCCTGCTTCTTGTTTAGCCTCTTCATCTCGTTTTTTTCCTCCCCCCCGAGTGTGGATGTTTCCCTCCCAGCTATGTATTTATATAGGTTTTCTCACTCAGCTCTACATCTATAGCTGGCAGTTACTCAGATCCTTCCTGCATCCCTAAAACTCACAGAAGTTGCGTGTCAGTTGCATGGCTGCAAGATCGTGTCCTAGAAGAACTCCAACACAGAGCATTTAAGTTCTAAAAAGACTTAAAACATGGAAAAAGGAAGAGGTGGGTGCAGATGTACAGGGCCTTTATATAGCACAAGAGTGTGAGAGCATATAAAGACTTGCAGTGCAAGGGGGATTTGAGAGAGAGGAGTGAGAATTTCATTCTAGGTGTTTTGTCAGGCATGAGAGGCATGTTCACGATAAATGGTAACTAGTAACTTGAAGTAATCCTCAGGAAGTTCTTACTTGAGTGTGTCAAAGCTCTGCCTCAGACTGGAAGCTGCCAGAGACCCGCTCAGTGGTGTGGGGGGAAAAAAGGACCAAGTTGCTTTTGGTAGAAACACTGAAAAGCTGCTTACAGCAAACACCCCAACAGCACCTTGAGTCAGTGACGCGTTCGGAATGTTATTCAGGATGCTCTAGAGAAGTCACCTTCAGTTAAGTCTTTAAGAAAAAGGGGATGAGAACAGAAGGTGGACTGAGAGCACATCACCGACGGCAGCACGCTTGACAGATGCCATAACTCACCAGCAGACCAGTACAGCCACGGGGGAATTTTTAACTGGCAAAACCACGCTTATGGTTTCTGCTGGTCCCAACATTCTTTTTTTTTTTTTTTTTTTTTGCAACGACATCTGGGCTTGCTCTAAAAACAAACCCAAAAACCCCCGGAATTCTTTCAATGAGCCAGGCTCAGTTTGTGACAGTTACACTGACGGCAGCAGATGTGCTCGTCCTCTTTCAATGGAGGAATGCAAAAATGTATGAATAGATGGAGGAAAAAAAAAGGAAACGTGTATGAAGGATGCTGTGATAAACTACAGCCCTTAAAGCCTCGGAGGATGTTTACACTTCTGGAATTAAAGCAGAAATCCTCACGCGAGAGGAGCAGTGAAAAGCCTGATCCAGCCAGCACAGGCACTGAGGAGGTTGCCACGGTCCAAAGTGAATTCGAAGGACAAAATTCAGCAGATCTGTGGATCCACATTATTTCCTGGCGGGTCTCAACTAGCCGAAAATCAAAGCTGCCCTCGCTTTCCTATCAGGACATATTTTCATCACAGCATAATCCTTTTCTCCACACCATCATTAAAGCGGAAAAGGTCACAAAAGTTTTCTAGAGGCCTGGTTACAGAACCACAGAATGACTGAGGTTGGAAAGGACCTCTGAAGGTAATTTTGTCCAACTCCCACCTACTCCAGCAGGGCCACTTAACAGCTGGTTTCCCAGGACCATGTGTAGGCAGAGTTTTTGAATATATCCACAACCTCTCCGGGCAACCTCAGCCAGTGCTCAGTCACCCTTACAGTTAAAAAATAAAAGAAAATTAATAAGAAAAAAATTAATGCTGATGTTCAGGAGATACCTTCTGTGTTTCAGTTTGTGCCCACTGCCTCTTGTCCTGTCACCGGGCACCACTGGATAGATCCTGGCTCTGTCCCCTTTACACTTTCCCTTCAGGTATTTGTTCATATTGATGTGCTCACCCCTAATCTTTCTGTTCCAGGCTGAACAGTCCCAGCTTCCCCAGTCTGTCCTCACTGGAGAGATATTCCAGCCCCTTAATCATCTCAGTGGCCCTTCACTGGGCACTTTCCAGTAGCTCCACATGATCAATAATCGAACCGTTACAAGACCTTTGGTTACAAAGAACTAAATAAGGGCAATGCTGAAACATAAAGCAGCAAACATGGACCTCCAAGGGGACACACAGCACCTGGCCCCACAGTTGGAGGCTCCCTAGAAGGGATTACAGCCCACAGGAGTGACTCCACTGGTTACTGAGCAGAGTCACAGCTACCGCAGAGCAAAGCAATCGTGGGAAACTTCGCAGAGAAGACTGGAGCAGAGCCCTAAGACTGCATTTGTCCAGCTCTGATGTAATCATTACTTTGCCACAGCAAAGAGGAGGGGAAAAAATAGATTCTACCTACACTGAAGGAGAGATTAGCATTGCCAGCACTTCAGAAGCAAATTTATGGCCTGATGACTCCTACTTCATTTTAAAATGTAGGCTTTGCAGAGCCTGAATGCTGCATCTGCACAGTTAGATCCTGGAAGGCTCTCCAACAGCCTAGGCGAGACCCTAAGGAGCCATGCGACCCAAGAGGAGTGTCCCTGTGGAGAAGGACCTTGGGGAAGAGTGATTGTTCACAGCCCAGTTTCCTCTCCACTCTCCTGCTGCCATCCAAGAGCTGCTAGGCTCAGCATTGACTGAAGGAGAGCCAAGGCTCTCTACTGAACAAAAGGACACAGAAAGCACGTGCCATACCATTGCACGGTCCACACCACCCTGAGAGAGCAGCTCGTGTCACCACACACAGCCCAAGCCCCAAGGCAGCCACTCATCACTCAAGTCATGCAGTCTGCAGCGCCTTTAAGTCCCATTTAGACTTCACGAAAGCTGTGAACTGAGAAGTGGGCTGTACTGTATTTTTAAAATTCTTGAGTCACCGCTCTCCTCCGTGGAGATGTGTCAGACTCCAGGGCTCTGGCTTTGCGCACAGGAGCAAGCAGCAATGGTGGCTGCTCTTGGAACAGGAAGGACTTCTTGGTGGCCAGCTGAAGTAGCCAGTGATGCAGCGGGGATTGTGTACAAGCGCTGCTGCACAGCTGATCAGTTTGAGGGACAAGTCAAAACATACTTTTTCTGTTCTCTGTTTGGGCACTAGGTTTTTCAGGGCAACACTGAGAAGGTCTGCATCTTCTCCACCTTCCAGGATCATCAGGGGATTACATTTAACAAACTCCTCGTTTGTACAAAGGTGTAGAACATTGGTGCTGTCTCAGGTTTCTCCTACTCTTTTCTTAGTTTATCTTACAGTCAGGATTCTTTCACAGAAGTTTGTTACAAGACACTGACTAACACTTCATAGCATGTGTGGGGAAGACCTCCTGTGGACTCTTTTCCAAGAGAGACACTGGAATGGTGGGACAGACCATATGACAAACATGATACAAACCTTTAGCCCAACATTTTACAAGAAACAGTTTAAACCAGCACAGTGGGACTGGACTAAACCAAAAAACAACTCTCTACAAGTGACAGGCATCAAGATGCCAGCACATACTCATATAAATACGATGAAACACTCTTCTGTCACTGTCAAAATAAAGAATATTTCATGACACCTACAAAAGAGATTCCTTAAACAGTTCTTAGACTTTTCCACGACTTTATGGAGGGCAAGTTGTGCATGAAATTCTTAAATCTTGAAACATCTACAAGTTTTATTTTCAGTCAAGTCTGCTGCACAGCTTGGCCCAGTCAGCCATGACAACGTCGGAGGAGCCACAGAAGAGCTTGCTAATTCTGTCCATTAATGCCAAAGTCACCCTTTCTTCAACAGCAAAGAGTTGGCATGCCTCACAATTAGGGGGATGAGGAGTGGAAGGTGGAGCTCCTGGGCTCTACTCCAGTCACCAACACAACTTCTTGGTGAACACTCCCTCAGCAGTGAGACAGATGTATGCTTATTACCTAAAGGTCACGTTCAGCAAGCAGTCAGGAGTCCATACCTACAGGAACACTCAGCTCAGATGTTGGTTTGGGGTTTTTCTTTTCCTTAAAGTTACAGCATAGTTCAGCTCTTACAGCTGTAGGTGTTTCATAGATGATGCTCAAAAACTGGAACACTTTGAAGTGTGGCTACAAAAAGCAAAACCCAACCCCACACCTATGATCAGCTGCTCATTTCCACCACGTGCTGCACGGTCTAACCACTCCTCACCATTTTTGCTTTTCAGAACACCTCTACTACGAAGGACCCGTCACACTGGGAATCAAAGAAATCCCACAGGTAAGCTGGTCACAGGTGTGCTGTGAAGGGCTTTCTGGGCAAGGTATGGTCAGAGGACTACCAGCAATCACACCAGCATATTCCAAACTCCCCTGGATCTGACAGTGTTTACATGGTTAATCCTTCTCGATATGAAATTAAGTGGCTTTGCTTAAAGCATTTGACAGCCACCATCATCCAGAGACGGAGAGATTTTCTTGGGATAGCATCTCCCCTATACCAGCACAAGTCATGCAGCCATACAGTTCTTTAGTAGGCTCCCGAGCTATTACTCTTAAAATAGCAACAAAAGCAGCAGCTCCAAGGGACTCCTGAGACCAAGGCTGCAATTCAGCTCACTCAGTGGACTGAACAATTTGGAAAAGCTCATTCATCCTCACTGGCTCCAAAGGCAATTTAGATAACTATTGTAACTGTATGTGTTCCCCTGTACCCATACGGTGTTACAGAGGTCTTCTAGGTTGCAGCAGAAAGTGCAAGTTATTAGGCCAAGAATGCTTTCTCTGGACTTATGGAGCCTTAAAATAAGAAAATAGTCTCTTAGAAAGGTTAGAAAACAGGCAGTACTCCAGGCATTGCTCCGAGTTTCTTTTCTTTACAAGCAACCTTCTCCACAGTCAGCTAAGTCTCCTTCTAGAAGGTCAACCAAATCACAACGCAAAGCAAGACAGGTTTCAAATGCTGAAAGCACCACATTGTCTTAACTGGGCACAACACAAAGCTCTCTTTGACCAGTTAGCAACAAAGGGGTTTCAGCCACGTGCACAAAAGAGACTGGATTGCAGGGAAGAAGGCAAGATCTGGATCATCAAAGCTCCTGGTTAAGAATGTGGCAAAGGGATCAGTGTCACCACTGAAGCAGACAGTTCAGGTGGTCAGCCAAACACTCAGAGGAGCACAGCATGAGCTCTGAGTTCCTCCGCAGCAGACACAAACCCTATAGCCGTGCCAACACCCTGCTCCAGGAGCAGCTTTACCAACACACTGAGGACACCTCCGTAGTAAAGGCTCTGGACAAACTGAGGAGTAGGTCTTTGGACCAAGAGGAAGCCCTAGAAACAGCCACACAGAGCAGTAAAACTCCAGTTCTAGGCAAGCTAGCAGAAATGGGAGACAGAAATTCTAAGACCGTTCACAGCCCTCTTTTAATAACAATTTTTACCCATGAGGAAAAAAAATATTCTGGAGGAAAAAGAAATTAAAAATCTAATCACTAATAAGCAATGGAAATGAGTTATTATAAACTCCCTTCCATGAATGAAACTATTCGCTTTTGGAGAATTAATATGCTGTGAGGAAGGGAATGGGAAGCCTTTTTTGTTAATTAACCCATCGGGCAGAGAACAACATCCATTCATGCCGGAGGAAGGAGTTACTCCATGCAGCAATTGTCTTCTGCTCCTTCCAAAGCTCCTTCTTCTGAGCAGCCCGAAGGTGACCCGCACAGTAATTACAACAAGGCCGCGTTCTCCTCAGCGTGCGGCCATTGGGGCTCTCTCCAAATTTGGGTGTTACACTGACCTTGAACCTCTCTGCGAGGACACGGGCCAGCTCCCGCTGCAGAAAGCCCATGGTAAAAGGCAAATGCCAAGAAACCCGATTCATTTGAGCTGTGCCTCCTTCTACTCCACAGCCAGAAGAGTCCCGAGCAGGGCAAGAGCTTTCCATGGTTCAAAGCCAGGAGGCCGCTGCTGCCAAGTTCTCCCACCCCAAGTTTTGCTCCCCTCCACACTCCAGGAAAAAAAAATAAAAAATAGAAAACTGCAGTGCCAGCAATCTAGAGTGAATGAAATCCAGTTCACCTCTTCCTCCCCATCTGTTAAATGAGCCTCGCCACCTCCCTTGCCCAGTGCTGCTTCTCCTCCAAGCGTCTGGAGAGAACAGCTTTGACCAGCACAAACCAAAAAGCCATGGCTTCTTTAAGGCTGAGGGGTTCTGTTTGCACTGCAGCGATGCAAGTTCTCCCCAAAGCCCGAATTATTAGTGCTTTTAACTACACAATTGGAAATTAAACTACCTCTTGTATTGTTATATAAGAATTCATCACAGATTGAGTCACCCACACACACACCCACCCCCCTCAAGGTGATCTCTTATAAAAACTGATGTGGATAACTGTACACACTGCACAGCAAGGCCCAGGGAAGAGAAGTGCCAGACAAGCGAGCGCCTCTTCCCCTGCCAGTTACCACTGCGCTCGCTCATGAGAAACAGAAGTTACCCAGATTTCAAAGGAATTTTTCCCCATCAAAACATTCTGTTCCCTGCGCAGTGTTTTAATTTGGAGCCGGCGCTGTCAGCGTCGATAGCCCTGACGAGCGCGTTTTGGCAGGAGCAATGGGCAAGTCTTTTACCAGTTCTGAAACGCTGGGACAGGAAAGGTTGTGGAGGAACTTGGTGGGGAAAGCGTTACTCCGTTTGTAGGAAGAAAGCGGCAGCGGCCGAACACGACCGGCGGGCTAATCTCTTGCTTTGTGCTCCTCTCCTACAGGGAGATTACACCGTTTCAGCAAAGCTGACCAATGAAGATCACGTCACCGTCGCTTGCGCCGACTTCACCGTGAAAAATTATTTAGATTACTACTAGCAACAGCCCCATTTCGTGAAAGCTGCAGGCTACCAAAGCTCCCCGAGCCAAGCGAGCTGCTATGACGATTCTGAAGGAAATAATCCCTACGCGGTGGTTCTGCTGCTATTCCTCTTTACAAGTCGCTGTTTCCAAGAAGCCACTAGACCCTCTAGTGGTAATTCTATCTCTAAATGCACACCATAGCCCACTTTTCGCTTTAATACATACAGCTGCAAGTAGAAAGGATCTGATACCAGCATTCTCAGCTTTGGATGGAAATAGCATGAGGCAGAACAGCCGAGAGCCTAAATATTTCTTTTTTTTTTTTTGGCACTAAGTTACGGAGGTATCCATTTCTAACACAGGCTAAAGAAGACTTTCACGTGTATCACATATTATGCAGTTGCAGCACTCGACAATTTCCATCTCCCCTGAGGCCTCTCTGGAACCTCCACTAGTATAGATTGTTATAACCACTGAGCAAAGACCAAGTAGGATGAATGTGCCTTTTTACCAGTGATCCACATCCTGTCACTAGATTCACAGCACTCAAGTCTACCTGGAATTTTTGTGTTCTTTAATGTCTTTTAAGTGATACATGAATTATTCGGTACCTAAGCTACGTGCTCTTCTTGCTTCTCAATAAATTCATAATGAAGAAATACTTTTTTTTTTCCTCACGATTCCAGGATCTATCCAAAGCTTAAAGTGAGGAAAAAAAAGACTGAGGGAAACAAGTTAAACAAGCACTTTTAAAAATGTGAAATATCAGTCATGTTGACACACATTTCATGTTAGCAGAGGACAAACTGTTCTCTGCTTTAAGCATGAAGCCCCAGGAGAAGTCGATACAAATTATACTCCCAGGTGCAGCACATCCCCAAAGCTTCTCATTCCAGCATCTTCTGCAGCTGGCATCACTGATGGGTAGGTAGATAACCAAGTATAGAGCAGCACATGGGATTAGGATTTTGGGTTGGAGAGTGTGGACACCTGTTTTGGAGACTTGAAGTGTAGGGGAAGGATCAAGAATAGGGTTGAGTTCTGATTTGGGAAGGCATGAGCAGGAATCAGAGCCTCAGGAGGGTCCTGGAGCTGAGCACAGGCGTATGAAGGATGGTAGCAAGCACTGGGCTGCACGCCTCATCTCAGGGAGGTTCAGCATGTCCAGCTAGGGCAGCTGTGCCTCACAGTTGGTCACACAGGGGCTCTGACACATGGCCTCCATCCTCCACACGCTGCGGCTCAAAACAAATTCCTGAGCAGCAAGAGCATCCCTGCTGCACAGGCAACCCATGCCGCAGAGCGGCCGAGAGCGAGTGGCATGGGACAGCTCCTGCTTCCCTCCCCTGCAGCCACCCTCACCCACCCCCCCCGGCACAGGGCAGCCAGCCTTTGAGGCCTGAGCCAGGTTAGGGAGGTTTGCCACTGGACAACATGAACCAGCAAGCACCACAAAATGGGATAGAGCATGTTGAACACAGCGGTTTCAGCCCACATCACTTACATGGTGATTTGGGGAAGGGAGAAAAAAAAAAGAAAAAAAAATTAAAAAAAAAAAAGGAAAAAGAAAAGAAAGAAGGCCAAGGGGTTTCATCACAGCTTTGGCCACCACTCTGCAGATGAGGGTTCATCTCTAAAGCGCTGTTGATGTTTTGGAAGCAGGTCATCCAAGTCACTATTATTGTTTCAGGTCTTCATAACTAACAGAAGAGTATCCCAATACACACAAGCTCAGTTTTTTTCTCCTCGCATCAGCAGCTCTTTAGACTGACTTTTCTCCCCACAGCTCCCGTAAGACATCAGAAGAGCCATACCTTGAGGAGAAGCTAACAAAACTGCATTCAGCAGCAGCACTCACACAAGAGTCCACTTGCTCAGCTCTGTTCCACCACAACCACACAACAAGAACGTGACTAAAACCCAAACTCCTGCCACCAAGCTTCTCCAGCAGCTATCTGATGAAAGGCTCACCAGATGAAAACCAAACCCAATGCTAGTTTAAACACTTCTGCTTGAAATCAATCCAGTAATAGCCAAGATCCTCTTAACCACATTCACCAGGCTCCTTATGCACTGCCAAGACCCTCCTTCCTCTGCAGCGTAGGATGGGGCTCCTCCTCTCAGACTCACGTGGCACATGCTACTGTGTTCAACCAGCCTAGAACAGGAAAGCCTTCTTGGGCCTCAAAATAAAAAAAAGAACAATACAGAAGGAAAAAAAATGGTGAGAAAAGCAGCTATGGAAAGAAAAGTCTGAAACAAAACTGCCTTTGTTCTGCTCTTCACATAGAAAGTGAGGTGCAAGATGTTAGCATAGAAAGATCCTGGTCATGAGGCCTTAAAACCTTCTCCCTCTGCCTCTCTCCATGACTCCACTTCTCACCCAGGTTACTTCCTCCCAGAAGCTCTTCATTTCCCCAGCAAGTGAGACTGGGTGAGAACACCACTTTCTGGACCAGCCCCATCACCCCCAAAGACACCAACCATGGAGCCTGAAAGGATCAGAGAGAAACAGCTCATTTCTAGCACCTCTAGTTGGGCAAGAAGGGGGGAGGAAAAAAACCTGAACAAGATCTGAGGCTCCTGAAGAGCCCAGCCCGAGGCTCAGGGTGATTTCTGCCAGCGGGGTGAGTTGTCAGTAAGGGTTGCAGAGCTCCTCAAGCCTGCCAGGTGTGAGCCTGCAAGGTGGTACCGCGTTCCCTGTTGGCCCTGTGATGATGCCTGTCCTACCTCATTAGACAGTAAGCCTCAGGTTGTTTCCCTAAAGCAGGCAGCAGCTGGCAGAGCTAAAATAAGCTGCTGTTGTCTTACGCTGCAGTGAAGCAGCCTCACACCTACCAACCTTCTTCTCCCTGCCCATACCCTCCTGCTCGGCTGCACAGAGGATGCCGATGCCACGGGTGCAAGCGCAGGGCACTCCCTGACAGGGCAGGGAGCAGCTTGAAAGAGGTTCAAACTCCAACCACTTTGATCAGGAGAATGGCTCCACCAGAGCCAAAATAAATGTTTGCCGATAATCCCGTGGCCTCTGTTTGCTCGTGGAGCTCCCATTCGATTGGCTTTCCTACGGCCAGTTTTACAGCCGGGGTTAGAGGAGTGATAAAATGCACAGATTATTCTTCACTGTTGCTGATTTGCTTCTCCCCGATGTAATGCAGCTTTACCTTCAAAAGCCAAAACACCTTGATCCAGAATGCTCTCCTGCCCCTTGTAAAACTTCACCTCCTTCTACTACCTGACAAGGCGAGTTTGGAAAACAACAAGCTGCTCCAGGGTGGGAGGAGAGCACGTCATAATCGGGTTTCCCCTATGAAATGCTTGAGATGCTCCTTACTAGAGCTCCCAAATCAAAGACCCTCCTCAATCTTTGCACCACTGAGCTGACAGTGATTCCCCCCTCCCAGTGCTCTGCCTGGGCTCCAACAGAATCCCTCCAGGGCTGAAACCAATAACTACAGGATCATCAGAAAGTTATTGGCATCCTACAGCTTGATTTCTTACCCTGCCATCACTGAAGCAGAAACTTCACTGTCTGTGCAACAGGTTTCAGTTCAGCCCAAAACACAATGCTGTAATTTTCATCTCTTCTTTTTACTTGATTTATTCAAGTTATTCCCATTCTGAAAGCCAAGAGAGAAGCCAACAGAAAAAAAGGGCTTTGTTTCACCTTTATGTTTTTCTGGTTTTTTTTTTCCTCCAAGTTCAGACTGCTCAGATTGGAAACTACACTCAACTTCATCTCTTAATTGGAGACACTGATGTTGTATCTAGAATAAAAATCAAAGCTGAACCAATTTACTAACCGTGGCACAGGAAAAGCTAAAGAAGCTGTCAGTAGCTTTCTCATCCCAGCGTGGAGTTCCTATGGCTTTGCAGCAGGCTGAGAAATTACTACTCAGTCTTTACTGTTGAATTTTATGAATGGAAAATATTTTTACCCCAGAGCTTGTATTTGTTGTTCACAGCTTGGGTTGTTTGCTAAGAAACACGGAAGTGGCATCAAATTCAAGGTCTCCCCAGATGTCAGGGAACTGCAGATCCAGATCAGGAATACACAATACTTTTCTATTCCTAATTCTTTCATCAATGCATCCAAGAGTAAACACAGAACAAGAGGCACAAGTGCTCAAAAACACATCAGTACCTTGTGAATGATGAGTACAAATAAAGAAAACCAGCCTAGAACCACCACTGCAATGAGCTTTAGTCCTGCAACTGCAGAAGGTGGCAAGCAAAGAGCACTGCAGGGCTGCTTCACCTCCAAGTCGCTGCTGCTTGCTCACAGTTCTCATCGAGCAGTGCCTACAACAGCTAACTGCTCTCACTGGCCTGCAAAAAAGAGCAATGTGGACACAAACCCCAAGTACGGTCCAGTTAAGAAGCTCAGATGCATGGAACAAGCAATAGGACAAGAGGAAACGGCCTCTGGTTTCACAAGAGGGGTTTTAGGTTGCAGCTGAGGAACAATTTCTTTCCCGCCAGGGTTGTCCAGGCCTGGCCCAGGGTTGGGGTGGAGTCCCCGTGATCCCTGGAGGGGTTTCCAAGCCGTGGAGCTGTGGTGCTGAGGGACAGGGGTTAGTGGTG
>WUAM01000162.1:5060097-5076652 GCA_024336885.1 Actenoides hombroni | reverse complement strand
TGCAATGGTGCCAGGGATGGGGCAGCCACCACCTCTCTGGGCAGCCTGGCACAGGCTCTCACCACCCTCACCATCAATAATCTCTTCCTTCTCTCCAGTTTGAATCTCCCTCTTTTAGTTTAAGTCCATCACCCCTTGTCCTGTACCAACAGGCCCTGCTCAAAAGGCTGTCCCCATCTTTCTGCTGCAGAAGGTCTCCCTGGAGCCTTCTCTTCTCCAGGCTGAACAAGCCCAGCTAAGATCCTCCAGGTAAGGTCAGCTGAGTAGCTGCCCCTTGCGACGAGGCCACAGAGCAGATGTGAGGTGCCATGGTGTCACCTCAGCCCCTCATTTCCCCCCCAGCTGTAGACCACAGCCCCTGGCTCCTTGTCAGCCTTGTACAATTTTAAATGAATCAAGCTCCATCTGATCTTACTCTTAAACCACCCAATCATTTCCCTTCTAAAATTCAAATTTTTGTTCACACTCAAATAAAAACATATACTGGTATTTTATCATTTCTGCAGCATAGCCCCAGGCACAAACCCTAATAACTGGTGAGCTTGTTTTAATAGTCCCTGGCTTTTGGCTTTATGTAACACTGCAGGTGTGACTGGAGCAGCAATACAGTAGGTGTGCATTGTGTCAGTGTAATGGGCTCTCTTTATTGCACTTTATTGCTTAATTGGCTTCTTCCACAAGGATTCTGCAATTGTTACTGGGAAATAATGCCAAGCTTTTCCACGAAGAGAGTGATACTCTGGGTTTGGGGTTTGTGCTTTTTTTGCTGTTTACTAAAGTCGGTCTGATTTCAGCGCATGACTGGCTTTGGGAAACAAAGGAAAGATGTCATTAAACAAATTAAGAAAGTGCTTACTAAGAGCATAATAAAAAGAAGAGCAAGCTAAAAGATGCTCCTTGTTTTGTGCAGATACTTGGAGCCCTGAAGAGCCCTTTGGGAAAACAGCTGGCTGAGCTTGCTGGCAAAGGAAGCCCTCTCCCCTGCTCGGGGCATTCCCAGGTGGTGGGCAAGACACATGCTCTGTCATCTCCTCCCCCCCTCTCTGTCCTTCCCTCCCTAACTGCCTACAGAAGATGGAAGAAGATCAAAATCATCTCTGCAGGTGCCCCAAGGTCACCTCTGCTCCGTGGAACCCAAGACAGCCCTGGTAGGTGCAGCCACACCAGGGTCTGGGGACCAAGGGTGTTTCCCCATGGCTGTAGAGAAGAAAAGCTGCGACTCTTGTCAGTCACTCAAATTCCCACCACGTATTCTTGCTAAATGATTTCCACCCCTGCTGCCCAGCAGCGTGCCTTCTGGTGCTGCTGAAGTTCATTGTTGGCCTCTCCGCTCCCTTCGAGCCTCTGTATGTTTGTCTGGAGCTGCAGGTTGAGCCGAGGGTTCTGTATTTGCTTTCAGCCGGGTGAAATGTTGACTCCTGGCACCTCACTTGCAGGGATAGTGGGGCTGGTGATTTCCCAACTGGAACCTTCATTGTGCAGAAGAGGAAACTTCTCTTTTTATCTCCTTGTAATGGCATTTTCCAAAACTATTAATGAAAACCAGGGCTAGGCAAGAGCTGCAATATACAGACGGAGATCTAGGTTTGGAAGGTGCAGGGTTTGACTTGGTTCCCCCAAAACAGTGGGGCTGTAGGTGTGCTGAATGCTATCTTGCCTCACCAGGATCTCAGCTCAGCTATTGCTTCCTCCTCCTGCCTCCTCTTACCTGCCTAAAGAGCTGCCACAGCAATAACCCGCCCCTCCCCCTGCTCTGACCTTGTCCCCAGGTGCCCCTGGGTGACAATGGGCACACTGGATCTGCTCTGTAAAGGTTGCAGCCACCTTGCCTAGTAACACTTTAACTCTGAGCAGCCAGGCAGGCAGGCAAGAGGTCAGGGTGGTCCCTGCATCACCCCTGCTGACCAAGTCCATTTCTCCAGCATGGCCCACCAAAGCCTCTTACACACTCAGGCTCCTCAAACTGGTGTAAATTCCACCAGCACCCACCCTGCCCTTGTCCTGGATCTCCCCTGAGTATCTTCAGGACAACAGCCAGCCACGGGTCAGAGAACTGCAGGGTCACTCAACCTTAAGCCACATCCCTGCACCCTGGGTAGCTCCTTGGGGATCTCCAGACCATGCCAGACAGTCTCCAGGAGTCCATGTGCTATCATGTCCAGGGGCCCACCCTCTCCGTGAGGAGCTGAACACAGAACCTGGTGGAAACCCCATAAATTACAGCCCACAGGGTTGCTCAGGATTACCACTGATCAGTCAAACTAACCTTACCCACTGTGACTACTACAGGGACTCAGTGGCCCCAGCCTCCCCTTCTGCAAAGGTGCAGAGAAGTTACCAGAAGCACTTGGCTTAAAACTGGGTTGCCTTGCAACTTTTTTTTTCCTGAAGTATTGTTTGCTTTGCCCTGCATATTTCTGCATGCAAAACAAAAACCAAACCAAAACACAACAAACAAGCAGATAATTTCTAGGAACAAACCAAGGGCTTTAGGATCAAGCTGGGGAAGAGGGTGTAGGGAGGAAGGGAAAAAAAGAAGCAGGGGGAGCCAAGGGACTTAGGAAATGCCTGGAGCATGCCCAGAGCCTGTGCTGAAATGAAAGGGGGTGATAATAGATCAGATCTTCTACTGTTTAAGTCTTCTACCTGTTTAAGGGGCTCCTTGAGAAGCTGTAACAGCCAAAAGGGTGTTTCACAGCTCTGGATGTTGAAGGGAAGGAAAAACCTCCTGTTTCTCTGCTGCTTCTGTGAAATGACATCCTCCTGCAAAGGCACGGAGCTGCTGTGTGCTCCTCAGCACCCAAGCTGCACTGGGAAACTACTGCACATGCATCCAACTCATTCTCAACCCTAGAGATATAAAGGAAGGGGAGGGGGCACTAGTTTTTGTAAAGGAGCTATTTCTAAAGATGTGGTGAGGGAAAAAGAAGGGGGGGGGGGGTAAGGCAGAAAGACAGATTTTCTATTAGGACCAGATGTGGAAGGAGGAGGGGGAAATAAGCCTTGTGCCAACCAGCATCGAGGAGAACTTCTGCAGTTTCAGGCTGGGAGCTGCAGCATGCCAGGCCACACGCTGATAGCCAGCACTCTAATGACCACGGCGGATTAGCAGCGGGTAAACCCAAAGCCACCTCTTCTCTCCCTCTGCTACGGGGGAAGCTCTGGGGCAGTTAGTGAAAACCGGTTCAGGCTCCGCTGTCGTCCAACCTTCAGAGCCATTGAAAAGCTTGCCTTGGCCCCAGGCCAAAGTCCAGTGGTTTATTACCAGTCTCATGTCTTTCTGTCCCTCACTTTCCATTATCCACTTATTTTCTTAGCTTCTGAGAAAAAAAAAAAATAAAATTAAAAATAAAGCATCCTTAGAGTACAACATCTTAACAAGTTCTGGTACATGTCGTGGACCTCGTTAATTGATTCCACATCCAAAACACAAGACTTTGGGCTATTTTTGTTGTTCAAAGCTGTACATTGGCCAACATCCTCTGCATATAATTAACCCCCTATTTCCACGGAATCTCTGCATTAACTTATTACAGACTCAGCTGGTAATGAACTCCGGGGAGAAGTCCACATACAAACACCGGCCATTGGCTTCGCTGCCCACGTGGCTTAAACAAAAATTAATCTCATCTATTTGGTTATTCATTTGGTGTCTTTAAATTGGAGGCGTTTTTCTGCTTCGTTTGATGCACACAAAGAAAGAGGGATCTGGCTACTGAACTTTATCCAGAAACATCCATGTGTGGAGCAGATTAATGGGAACTTTTCATACCCATAATAGCTTTACAGCAGCGAAGGAGAACACGCAGTTCTCCCCGGGTGACTATAATGCTCTGGGAGACAGGGAAAAACAAGCGTGGCTAGGAGATAGCAATGTCTTGCTCATCAAGAGATGCTTTAGACATCATTGAAGTGACGAGCTTAGAAGTGAACCTGGGAGGAAATCTGGCTGACAGGGGTGGGATTTTTTTTTTAATGCATTTTTGGTTTGGTTTTTTTTTTTGTGGAGCGCTGAAGCTTTTGGACCCTGAAGTAAAAAGCAGGAAGTGACAGATAGAGATGTCCCAAAGCAGCTGCTGGTGTCAAGTGACCATATATAAACTGGTAAAAGGGATCTGGCAGGCAGGCTAGGAAGGAAAAGCAGCAGCAGCACTTACTGAGTCCCCCTCTACCTCCTTCCTGCTGGAAATGGGGATTTCTATACCAAAAAAAAAGAGAACAAACCAGCTGTTTTCGTACCACAACTTGTGAGAAGCAGAGTGCAAAGTTCTTCTCCTCAAAGTGATGGTGGGTCGTGGGTTTTGGGGGTTACAGTTTTCAACAGCACCCTCCTTTATACCACATGAGCATCTCTCTGGTCCCTTAGGCTCGCACAGAGGTCTCCTGTAGAAGCATCATGGGACCTCATGTTCTCCCCTAACCTGCCATGGGTGAAGAAGCTGCTTCTTGCCATGAGTTGGCTTTGTCAGGTTAAAAGCATCATGGTCAATCCAGCTGTGCTAAGGAGCTTCCTCAGCTGGGCCCTGCCAAATTCTTGGTCTAACTTTAGCAGACATTACTAGTCCAGTTTCTCACACGAGGTCCCAGCAGAGCAGATCTGCCTTTCCAGTAAACACCCTTCCCTGCCTTCCACGTGATTTTTGGTGCTATTTAGAAAAAACTCATTACTTGGAAAGGTATTTATGCAAACGTTCAGCTAGGGCTGTGAGCACACGTGCCACGAAAAGCCAGTCCTGGCCAAGTCACCTCCTTGTATGATATTCCCACATTCGTTCCAGAGGGTCCAACAAGAGCAGACCTGGCAGATGCTTCCAAATAAAGAGTCCCAATAAGCTGTTAGGATGCAGTAATTTCCATAAATCACATTTGCTACTTAAATTGAAGAAAGGAAAAGAAAGTTCATCTACAGCAAAAGCAAATGATGCTGCACCAGGCAAGAAGAGAACTTACAGAAGCACAGAATTGCTCTGGGTGGAAGAGACCTTTAAGATCATCGAATCAAACCACCAACCCAACACTGCCAGGGCACCACTAAACTGAGTTCCTGACTTATCAGAGCAGTTAGTTTTCAAACCTAACCTCTAAACAGAAAAAAAAAATGTCAAATCCACAGCAGAACCAGGGTTCCAAAGCCTTATCCAAGCCTTACGGAGACACAAGGAAGTTCTACCAGCTCAACAAATAATGGGATTTTTAAAGTGCATTATTCAGGCCATCTCCATGAACACATACCTCACTTGCAGTTTATTTATGGTTTAGCTTAAAATTGCCTTCAAGATTGATTATTCTGGTTTCAAACAAAGCTGCCCAACTCAGGGCCCTGTAGTGATTTTAAGCTTTGCTTTCGGCCTTGGAAAGTGACTTTCCAACAGAGCAGAGGACAGAAAGTTTTAATTCACACCTTTGTTTAGATGAGAAGTCCTGTGTGGAGCTATTCTTATTTTAGAATAAAAGCACTCATGCAGGGAACTCGAGTAACAAGAGAGTTAGAGCCCAGATAATTATTTCTGAGCATTTTGTGCATTCGCCAGCTTTGTATCACAACACCCACTCCATATGCCAGTTCTCATGGCATGACATCACTCATTGTAATAGATTATTTGGGGATTAAAACCAAAACAAACAGGTATTACAAGGAAAAATTATTGCCACATGAGGGCATGCTTCGTCTCTTTCAAAAGCTCACCTTTTCGGCTCAGATATTTAAGGCAAGTTCTGTTTTAAGACCTAGCTTTGGGAAAACGAAAACTGCTTTTTTTTTTAACTATTTGCTCCATTTCTTACATTCCAATTAAGTGCAAAACTATCACAAACTTTGAAATGAAGTATTCTTTGCTCCCATCTTTGAACGCACTATATTCCTGTGCCAGCAGCAGCATAAGCTTTGGTCTTAGGGCAGAGGATACAAGTTCCCTGGAATCTCACTGCATAATACTTGGGGTTTGTACCACTTGGTACAAAATAACCACAGGACACAAATATCAATCAAAAAAAGATATACATTTCACCTTTTGCCCAATGGGAATGGTTTTCTGGTTGATCAGCCATACCAAGGCAAAGGGTGGCATCTCTGACTGTCCTCTTCCAAAACAAAGACAGGGTTGGGGGGCTCCCCAGGGTTCCCCAGCTCTAGTGCATCACTGGATCTGTCTCTTCCCAGCAAAGACACCCACCACACCTCATGTCCTGAGATCACAAGATCACAGCCAAACCTGCAGCATACCCTTGAGGGGATTCCTCAACTCCCACGGGAACCCCAGCCGAGTCCACATGCTCCCTGCAAAGTCCATCTTCTAGGGAAAACTCTCACTGTCAGGCTCTCGGAGCCTACCAGGTCATCTCTGGTAACAGCCCAGAAATTAATTCTGTCTGCAGACTACTGACAGGCAGCAAGAGGTTAATCTCTCCACTCAGAATACTGCACCAGAGCAGGAAGGAGTCTGAAGGCCACAAACTTTCTCTGGTGCTCAAAGGAGGATTTTGGAGCCATGGTGGAGCACAGTGATTAACTAGGAAACATCATTTAAGCCTTTGAGTCACAAAGTAATTTTTCTTCTGGTGAGTAAGAGTATCTGCACATCCCTGCTTCCTGGAAACTCAAGTACTTAAACACACACTATCCCACTTGAGTATCATGCCTGTGTGTCATGGAGATGACTCTCCAAAACATTAGGTTTCTCCCAGCTCTAGCCAGTATCCACAGAGGCTCAACATGCTACAGGACCTGACCTTGGGGTGATCCGTTAAAATGAGATGAGAGGGTGGTTTCCCCAAATTCCAGAGGAGCAAGGTCACATGCCAAGTTTCAGATGCCTGACCCGGGCTCAGCAGTCCCTGGCAGAGGAGCACCAGCTCCTGATACCTTCATCCCTGGCTGATGCAGGGGAGCTGGAAGCTGCAGGGGCCATAGCCCTGACAGGACACGGCTGCACAGTTTTGGCAGCCTGGGCTTGTGCTGACTAAGGCGTTTGCACTGATAAGAGCCAGCTCACAGGGGAAATCTTTCTTCAGCTTCTCCCTTTCTCCCAGAGAAGTAAATCCACTGCGTGCATCTTTCACCACTGCACCCATACTCCAAGATGATTTCATCTGGCCATGGAAAAAAAAAACCAAACAAAACACAAATGCTCCGATGCTTGTGGAAGCAGGTGCAGTAAAGCCATAGGTGGAGGGGTAAACCACAGCACCTTAGAACCATGGTGGCTGGAAGAGACCCTTAAGGCCACCGAGTCCAACCATTCCCCCAGCACTGCCAGGGCACCACTGACCCATGGCCCTCAGCACCACAGCTCCATGGGGGGCTTGGAAACCCCTCCAGGGATCACGGGGACTCCACCACTGCCCTGGGCAGCCTGGGACAGCCCTGGACAACCATGGAGGGGAAGAAATTGTTCCTCAGCTACAACCTAAACCTCCCCTGGGGCAACTTGAGGCCAGTTCCTCCTGTCCTGTCGCTTATTCCTTGGGAGCAGAGCCAAACCCCTCCTGGCTCCACCCTGCTGTCAGGAGCTGTCAGAGCCAGAAGGTCTCCCCTCAGCCTCCTTCTTTCCAGGCTGAACAAGCCCAGGGCCCTCAGCTGCTCCTCACCAGACTCCTACTCCAGCCCCTTCCCCAGCTCTGTTGTCCTTCTCTGGCCACGCTCCAGCCCCTCAATGCCCTTCTCGGAGTGAGGGGCCCAGAACTGACCCCAGGAATTGAGGGGCAGCCTCCCCAGTGCCGAGTAATTCCTGTTTGACCAGGGAAGAAAACAGGGAACAGGCGTAAGGGAAACAGCACATGGCAGCAATCATGGGAGAGTGGCAAAGAGCCATCCTAACTGGTGGTCACAAAGCTGTCCAGCAGCTGCAGAGAGAGAGGAGGAGGGGGGAAAAAATGAGCCAAAGGGAGATTGAGCAGAGGAGGAGGGGAGGAAGCTTTAAAGACAGCAGATTGAGGGCAGCCTCTCAAATGAGTCAAAACTCACAGAGACGTGGCGATGACTCCTTGTTTAGTAGGAGGGATCTGTGAATGACCAAAAAGGAATAGAACCTGGACAACTAGGAAGTCAAAGTCAGTCAGATTCATACATATTTAACAGGGCCATTCATCCGAATAGAGGCCTGTCTGTAGTGTGCTGGAAACGAGTCACCCTGCCTGGGAAGCTCACACAGAAAGCCTTGCTCCTGGCCAGCATGGGACAGAAAGGCAGGAGACTGCTCGCTGTGCTTCGAGGGGGGGGAAGGAGCCCCAGTGTGAATGGAAGGGAAGGTGAAGAAGCAGGTGAGATGCTGGGAAGAGGGCACCTCAGGGGTCGGTGGCTCCACGGGATGCCCTCAGCAACCCCTTGGCATTCGATGTGAGCCCCATTAGTATGGAAATGGAAGACCCACCTTGGATGCTGCTGGTTTAGGAAGCATCACCACAGGATTCCCTCTGCCCAAAGGCCTCCCTTAGAAACACAAAACCAATTCCTAGGGAGGCAAGTTCCCTCTCTGCCTGGCACAGCCTGACCTAGGAGCTCCGCAGCCCAGGCTGTGTCCTCACTGACACCTGCCCAGCCCCGCGGGGTTTGCACAAGCACAACTGGCTGAACTCTGAGGAGGCAGAAGAACACGGGCACTCTCACCCTGCAGCAATTGCCACAGCCCTGTTGACACAGAGGCTGCTAGATGGGCTTTCCAGAGCAGACTTCCCTCTCTCCTAGATGCGGAGGGTCTTCTCCGGGGCAAAAGCAATGGCTTCGGTCCACCCTGTCCCCTGTGGCAAACCAGCAGCAGCCAGACGAGGAGCTGCTCTTATCTGGCAGATGGGAAGCAGGATGTAGCTGAAGAAACAAGGGGAGCTCACCTAAGGCACATGACAGCGGTACGTGATATGTTCCAGAGATACATGAAAATGACAGTTGTGAAAGAGATGGGAGGAGAAGGGAAACTAAAAGAAAAAATAAAAAGCCTTTTGGCCCACGTCCAGGGGGAAAGGTTCATTTCTGTCATCAGACTTAATAGTTCAGCCTCGGAAGAAACACCGATGGCATTGGGTCCTCCCTTCCCCGAGAGGGAGTGAGCGGGGGCAAAGGCAGCAGCACCTTCCCTCTCCCCGAGGCAGGAGGCTGTCCCCAGCTGCCATCGTAGCCGGGCTTGGGGACAACAGCAGCAGTTTGCTGATCCCTGCATCACCTGGGGAATCAGAGGGACTTTTGCCTCAGGCACCCACGGTAAGCTCAGCAGGATCCAGTTTTCACACCTCGGGTCTATGACAGGGATGCCACACGACCCATTTGGCAACTCCCGCGATGATTGCGGGTTTCTTCTGGACAAAGGGACTCCAAACTCTCTGGATCTGGCACAGCACTCGCCAGCCTTGAATTTAGACTTACATTCTTGGCCGGCAGCCCTGAGCACTGGGAAGGAAGCATCCTTATCCCCCCTCTCCTCCCTCCTTCCCCCGGACGGAAGGCGGATTGGATCGCTCCTCTCAGGGGGTGAGGGAGTTCTCTTCTGGAATAACACCCTCTGCACGCAGAGCTCGGCTGGTCCTGCTCCTCTCCATCCACCAGGAAAGAAAAAAAACCCCTGCTGGAATCAAAACGCATCACCAAATCCAGCTGATTTGGCCAGGGTTTCCCTTAAGAAAATCGGGAAAACAAGGACTTCCAGCAGTGCTGAAACATTTCCGTCGTGTTTGAAACGCAACGTAGCTGCTTTTTTTTTTTAATTTCAAAACTACTTTCATTTCACTTGTGCACATATTGCATCGGGTAAACCACAAAGCTCAAAAATCAAAGCTTCCAATTGATCCAAAACAAAAAAAGGGGACTTGGGAGTAAAATAATAAAAAAAATAATCAAACCTCAACAGATGTTTTTAAAATTTGCCAGATCAAATTCTGAAAAGGAAAAATCCTCTACAAAACTGAACCTGTCTCAGTTTCCACCCTCTGTACAAACGTCAAGCATTAATTGAAATCTCCTGGTGTAGATAAGCCTCTAACAGTAGGTAGGATGGGAGAAGTGCTGTATTGGGTAGAAAGCTGTTGTAAATGTGTTGTAACTCCAGTAAGGGGTTGTGCCAGTACAACATGTAATTTTTTTTGTTAAATATATATATTTTCTCACTATTAAAAGTATACAGCCAGCGGAGAAGCTATCTGCACATCAGGATTCACAGATTTAGGAATTTTCTAATCCTAAATGACACTTCCCAGCATCAGCCCTCTAGAACACATGACTTTTGAGAACAAACAACTTCAGCATCCTATTACCATGTCCTCATGTATGTGTGGGCAGCTCTATGGGTCTTACTGGTGTAAATTAAGGCAGGATTTGGTCCCTGACATCCATAGCCCAAAAAAATAACTGCAAATCCTTCAAGAAGAGGGAAGAAGGAAGGACCTAAAAAAAAAATAGTGATGTTAGGGACAAAAGGAAAATAATGATGGTGACAAAAGCAATGTATATATTAACTTGGCCCTAAATAAAACCTTAGATACCAGCTAGTACATTCTCTGCTGAAATCCCAGAAACGACACTACACTCAAGCCACGTTGGAGGGGGCAGCAGCAGCTTTAAACCTACAGAAAGCAGCTTTACATACCAAGGCCAGGCAGGGAGTCAAGAACGCTGTGTTTAAGCACAAATTGCAGGAAGCGTGTGGGTGGCAGCGGCCACGCCAGAGCTGAGCGGAGGACACGGGGACCGGTCCTGTGGCTGGGCCAGGGAATGTTCTGTGCCGCGGTGAGAACCACCACCAAGGAGCACCCTGCTTGCCACGGGCTCGGGGTGAGCCTCCTAGAATTGCCAGGGGCTGAAATGGAATTAGAAGAGCCAGAAATGAAAGGGGATATCTTGGACCAAACGCAACAGATCTTGGATGCTGTACAGAAGTCAGAGAGATCAGCTGTCACCCAGTGATTAGGGGAAGGTGGGATAATATCAAAGAGAAGGTGGGACAGATATGTTAAGAGAATAAAACTCTTTCGATTATAATCCAGACCTACAATCAGAAGAGCTAGTTTATGCTCCTGGCAAAGCTGAAAGCTTCCTGTGACATCTTAAGCAAACCCACTTGCTCCCTGATACAACAGGATAATCATTTACACAGTCCAGAGCTTTCAAATTAACTGAAGTTTGTAGACTGCTCATACCTTCAAACACAAGAAAACCCTCCTTCCACCCATCTGCTGAGCCCAGGGGGGCACCACCACCACCCAGCTCCAGCTGATGCCAAACACCCTTTAGCACTTGCTCCTTAGAGCCACTGACAGTGAGGTCCCAGCTTTTTAAGCTCCTCCTTTGCTTCCTGTCCCTTAAAAGCAGCTACATCCCATCAAGTTCTTCATGAACAGAAACTCTTCATCTCATTATACTAGGTATAGCCAAGTAAACAGGAAAAAACCAAGATTTTTCTAGCAGGTACCAGGGGAAGGAAGGAGGTGATGGATGAGGAAGGATGGACATAATTCCACTAACCACCTCCCTGTCAAGAAAGCCAGAACTCTACATTCATATTTAGAGAAAAGAGTTTTCCAATGTGCTGTTGGCTGTTACCTTGACCCAGCACTGCATGTGCTACTCATCACAGGTCACAACAGAAACCAGATCAGCAGCAGCAACTAGAGTAGCAGAATATTCTGTGTAAAAGAAAAAAACAAACAACCCAACAGCCAAAAAACACCAGTGTTTATAATAATGTCAGTTCTTCTACAGTTTCCACCTTCCATTTGGGGTTATTTGGCTCTGAGGTGATGAAAGCACTTGCAGAATATCAGCTGGAAGGAGGTCGGTATCCAGATGTATTTGACAGGGGTAAAACCCTATGTAAGCCCTACGTTTCTTGTCTGAAAGTCACCTCCCCAAAATAGCTTATGATGGAGTTATTTTTATTTAGAGGAGAGCCTGTGCCTTGAGTTTGGATCAGAGTCCAAATTCCACTAGAGTTTCAGACTGTTGTTAAGGTAGGATGCTCCATTCTGGCCCAGTTCAGAAACAGGAAGACCAGTAAGTTAGGGACCTCACTTAGATCCACACTCCAAGATTAGGGTGGATCCAAGATTTTCACAGGTTTCTGTCCTGCAATAGCTAAATCAGCTTCACACAGAAGGGCAGGTTTGCTTCTCAAAGGAAGAATTTAAAACCTGTGTGCTTACTTTCATGTTCCTGGGATGCTGGGAAGACAGACTCCCCAGTCCTCAGCTCTCCCTGGGAAAGCACTACCAGCACCCAGGCATGCTCACCACAAGATCACACACAGTACCATAGTTTGCTCCATTTTGCCTGCACATACACAAAGGATTCTTCAACAGGTCTGTATTTTTGCATCTGGGAACCCTCCAGCAACACCAGGATCTCTTAAAAACCACCTGCCCATTTTCTTCCCACTTCCTCTCATTTCTGAATGATGCCTTGAGCACAGGAACTTTCTGCTTTGCCCTAGCT
Organism: Actenoides hombroni; assembly: GCA_024336885.1. Classification (NCBI taxonomy): domain Eukaryota; kingdom Metazoa; phylum Chordata; class Aves; order Coraciiformes; family Alcedinidae; genus Actenoides; species Actenoides hombroni. The sequence goes on along the minus strand of WUAM01000162.1, from coordinate 5,064,240 downwards.
AAATATTCTTAAAGATTTTATTACAACTTGCTGATTCAGCTTTAACCACAGTGGCACTAACATAAAAATTAACACCAGTTTCTTCTAAAGGCTTTGTTAGTAAATTTGGGTAATGACCTGTGCTTCTACCAGCCTGTGGACCCAATCTAGAGCTCCTGTTTACACAGAAGGCTGACACAGCTCCAAATACTCCATTTTAAGTTGCTCACATAACAAACAAGTACTTCAGAGCTATTTTACACATACACTTGGCACAAAAATACCCAAATGCATATTCAGACAGAAGAGGAACAACACAGTCTATTCCAACATCCAGTCCCACACACATGCCTTACCCATATGGAGCAAGCTGGAGGCAAGACAGGAGCTCTCTGGGGCTGTGGACATGTTCTGGGGGAAAGGCTGCACCCACCTCCCCTCCCTTCTAAAACTCAAGGGAAGGCCATACTAATAAACAGCTCGCTCTTAAAAGGTAAAACAATGTCAGCTGGGTTAACTAACACCACCTTTGTCAGCACTTAGAACTATCTGAGAGGCTTCACCTGAGAGATTAGGAAGACCTTGGACCACCTTTTCTAATAGCAGAGCAAGGGGCACGGGCACCATCAGCAAAGGATTGGGAGCAAGCACCTGGAATGGCCGCGAGATCTCCAACCAGCTCAGCTGTTGGACAGTGAATGCCTGTCCGCGGGGAACTGAGCTGCTACATCTTCAGACACCCCTTACATAAATCTCCCGTACGCTCGAGAGATTTATGATAAACACTTGCTCTTTCCTTAACCTCCAAAACTTTTTCCACCTGCTGAATAACACAAGATTCTTTCCTCTCACCCAGCCCGTGCGGTATCTATATAAAGCCTCTAGAGAAGGTTCGGTGGCACCGTGGACTGACTTGTCAGCAGTACACATACGACACCCATCTCCACATCAGCTTCACCTCCCCTGCAAATAACTCCATTACCCAGCTCTTCAAGGGCTTGGCCGAGACCAGCAAATGAATGAGGAGAATTTGGCAGAAGCTGAACCGTGGCGAGAGCCTGGGCTGACGATGCTACAGGGAAGTGTTTCACATTTCCACAGTGCCACCCATTCCCCAGCACTGCCATTAAGACCAATTGAAAATTTCATGCTCATCTGAACTCATTCATCCTGGAAACCCTGATAACCGTTGCTGCAAACCCCTCAATCCTTCAGCTCTATTTCTGAGCAGATGCCTTGCTAGGTTGACCTTGGCCCGTATGCTTGATTTCTACAACTCTGGGGGCTGAGGAACGTTCCCCCCGCACAAGAACGCTTCAGTCCGTTTACCCCGTGGCACAACACCATCAAACGAGCCTGAGCTCTCTTCTTTGCTCTGCTGATCACTCCATCCCAGCTTAAAACTCAAGGCTTTGCCCTTATTTTCCAAGCCTTCGTGACCTTGGCAAAAAATTGGTTTAAGGACATCCACGCATCTCGTGTTATGTTGAAATCTGACGTTATCTTGCTCGGTAAGAAAATAAACAAGCAATTGGCAGGGTGTGTGCACCAGGGACAGAGATTCCCTACAGCCTAGGAGGCAGCGATGGACTCCTGATCACCAGCATCAGACAGCTGTAAATCTCCACAGTGCAGAACAAAAGGGAAATGCCAGTTTTTCAACCCGGCCTTCCCCCCTCTATTCTAACAGTACCAAACCCCCCAGTATGCACAAGCAGTCCACGACTGAGAGACAGGGTGATGTCTGAATTCCAAGAGCATGCTCCAGTGGGGGTTCTCTGGTGCCTGATACAAGGGGAGCTGAGCTGGCAGCACCTTGATGCTTCTAGCACAGTCAGGCTCTCTCATGCACCCATCTGCCTCTCTCAACCTTAAAGGAATTTCACTTCCAGATCTGTATTCTTTCGGCAAGTGAAGTGATGCTCACACTTTTGGGGAGGTGGGGAAGGTAGCAGGGCACATGGAATCACACAGACAGACAGACAAACACAGATGGCATGAATTCAGAGACACTGTTTCACCAGGAAGTAGTTACTGGCATAAGTGCCCTGTGTGAAAAACAGGAGAGGAAAAGAAAGAGAGGAATGTCAGTGATGCCTTGTGTTCATTTTCATGGGCTCATAAAGTGGAGGCAGATAGATAAAGGTATCCAGGAACATCTGAGGAGTCATTGCTTTCTAACACGCCAGTGACAGTCAGGGACTCAGAACCTAGAGAGAATCACACAAACACTTTCAAATGACAAATGAGTCACTAACGATAATCAGATCTGCATTAATTTTTATTTCTTCCCGAAACAAACATAAAAGCTGCTTTTCAATTAAATGAGATGCAAAACAAGTCAAAAAATCTAGAAGATACCATCGAAATGCACCTGAATCTATGCCGGTCACTCACTGCTACTCGGGGATGGGGCCTTGTTTTAAGGTTGCATTTCCACGTAAAGTTTTAATTTCCTGCCCACTGCTCAGTTGCAATCTATGTTTAAATTGCCTGCCAAGGAAAGGAAACCAGCGGTGCCTCGCTGGGGGAACGGACCAGCCGTGTTATCTGTAGGATATTCAGAATAAATGCTCTGAGGATGCAGAATCCTTACGCTATGTCTAGCACTGCATGAACCCTCCCCAACTGGGTTTGCCTGGAAGGAAGAACATGTCTTTATGAACAGGGATACTGCTCAGAGACACTCAACCGGGTTTATAATACTACATCCTGTTTTCTTCAGCACAGAAATAAGCCCTGAAGAATATTATGTCAGGTATTTATTTCTGACAACAAGTGGCAATAACTTTGGGCATTTCAAATGCCAGTTGGACAACTGAAGAGGTGCCTGAAGGTTGAAAAGCTTGGAAGTCTTGCCAAGGATGATAAAATTTGCTGAATGTGTTTAACTTACGCTCCCATTACGTTTTCACCACAACCACCACTCAACTTGACATCTGCTGAAATTTGTACAGACCTTTGGGCTAACCTGGCAAGAAAAAAAGTGACCAAGCAAAGCGTGAGAAGAGAAAGATGGGATGGGCAAAGAGGCCCACTCGAAGCCTAGGCCATGGCAGGGTTATCGCTCATCAGGCTCTTGCAGTGGTTGATTCCAGCAGCAACATTTGGGTTGGCACACGGTGCCAGTGAGTCAGCATTTTAAAGTTACAACTGAGAAAACAAGAGGGGAAAAAAACCCAACAAACTGCTGTTTTCATGATTTGGTTAGGGAGCTCGAATCGTCCTAAAAGGGCCCCAATTTTAGTGCAAACCAACCTCCTCTCCACTCTCTCCCAAAACTCGGTACCGTCGTAAACTGCCAGTTCAGAAAACAGCCAGGGTGCTGCTTCTTTCTGCCTGGCATCCTCTGCCCTGCTTGCTCGTGTGCTTATCCAGTAACAGGCACCAATAGTGAACTGGGATTACGTTCCACCGCTTCAGAGCATGAGCACGGCCCTGGGTGGGGCTGCTGGAGGATCAGCTCTTAATAAGGTGTCCAATTTATAATCTAGCAGGGCGAGAAGCAACTGGCTCTCAGAATGAATAGCTCTTCTGTGTGACCATCTCCTGAGGCTGGCTGCCTGGCCAGCCCGCCTCATCCTTTTCTCTCTCACAGATGTTTCTCTTTTCACAAACTTTTTTTTTTTTGCAGTTTCCCAGGCTGGAAATATAAAGAGGAAGGAAGACAAGAGGTATCCACCCGTATCTGCTCGGGCACAGCAGACTGTGGCAGAACGAATTAGGAAATACAACCCCAGGCATTTACTTATTCTTAATTAAACAAAACAAAACAAAAAAAAGGTTTCATTCCAAGCTAGGATCCTGCTCCCAGGGCCAAGGGGTGTCTGTGTAAGGAATGTGTCGGAGCAGCGAGCTGGGGTCGGGGGACACACCGGGCACCAGACCCGAGCTGCTGGCCGATAGCTGCGGGGAGGGACGGGAGATCGGCACAGGGATGGATTCCCAGGCCGCTGCTCGGTCCGTTCCGCCGTTTCAAGGCGGTAAACCGCTGTCCGGCGGCTCCGCTGAGGAGCGCGAGGTTAACCACCTGCTGCTCTCCGCTCCGGCTGCCTCCGAGGGTACCGCCGACACGCGCAGCCCGGAGACGGCGCAACGGCCGCCCGGACCGTTTCTCCCCTTGCGAAGTGACGCGGCCACGAGCCCGCTGCTCACGGGTGACCG
>WUAM01000162.1:5026037-5040867 GCA_024336885.1 Actenoides hombroni | reverse complement strand
TTTTTCAGTAGAGGAGGGAGGGCGGTGGATTGAACTTTGTCATGTCGCAGATAAGTTTCCTCTGGCTTCTTCTCCCTGCACTTCTCCCCCCGCCTCCCCTCTGCACGCACGCTTGCTTTTTTCTTTTCTCTTTTTTTTCTTTTTTTTTTTCTTTTTCCTTCTTCTTTTTTCTTTTTTTTTTTTTTTTTTTCCCTTCAGTTTTCCCCGTTTCACCTCTTGGCTGCAATATCTTTGCCTGCTCGGCATCCTCCTCGCTGGCTTACGCAGGAGGAGGAGGAGGAGGAGGAAGAGAGCGCTTCTCTCCTCCTGGCTCAGCACATTTCCCGCTGCGCACCCTGCAGAGAACCTGGGCACCTCCTGTGCCCCACCACCCTCCCGGCTGTCCGGCTTGGAGCTGATGCTCTGATCCTGTCTGCCCAGGTGCCAGCATCCTGCCCAGGAGCCACCGAACTGATTTCTGGTGGGAAGGGATGGTGGGGGACACCCAGCCATCCGCCTTCAATTCTGACTCCCTCTTTCTCCTGTCTTCTGCCGTAGATAAGATCAAGTGTGTTTATGTGTTTGAGAAAGTAGTTAAACGTTGAGTTCGGTGTGACCTGGGGACACGGGTCTAGAAAAGACAGCAAATGCCGTTGATGTTTCGTACCATTCCAACATCCAGCCCCTGTGTCTTGGGGGAAAGAAAAGAGGAAAAAAAAAAAAAGTGGTTATTAACAACAGGAGCGGTTGCTAAATAACGTGGTCTTGTCACCCCTGCGGTGCCCAGGAGCCAGCTGTTCGGATGGCTGAAAGTTTTTTTTCGTTGAGGTCTTGCCGTTTTGACACAAGCGCCGAGTTTTGTTACCGCAGTTCCTGTTTTCCACAGGGTCAGCGTGCGTGAAAGGGATGCAGTGACTCAGGGTCAGGCCAGCCATATTTGTTTTAGGTTTTAATTTTCTCTTTGAAGACTTAAGGGTATATAGTCTTTTCTTGGTGCGCCTGCATAATGCCGATTAGCCTTAACGGGAGTTGGGTACATCCAGGGAAGAATAGGCCCTTTTGTTTGGTAGGAACCCAGGAACAGCATGAATCCATCATCCAATCAATCAGAGGACCGGGGCTCTCCCTCACCTGCCGGCAGGGACACATCCAGCCTCCTCTCTTGCTACAGGGCAGCTCTGCTCCGCCCGCTGTGGCCTCTTTTGCTCCCTCACCTTCCTCCTCCCGGCAGCAGCCCTATTTGGAACTGATTTCGTGTCATGCAGTTGGAAAAACACCATCCTTTAAGTACCGAGTAAACTTTTCTTTCTGCTCTGATTTCGCAGGCAGCTTCTAGCTGTCAAACTGTCATTTGTCCATCAGTAGTGACTATTTATGTAGCCACTCTTACATATTTCTTTTAATAACTAATGACCCTACAGAACATATATATATATATTTTTTTTTTTTTTTTTGCTTAGTATTAAGACAGGGTGTTTGCTGGCTGGTTGTTTCTTTCTTTGGTATATATATATTTATTTTTTTTTCCCACCCAGAACTGGGTGTTTGAAACTTTATGTGCTTGCAGATTTCGGTGTAGTGAAACATCTTAACTCTGACTGGGCTCACCCAGGTGGTTGTGCCCATTCTTAACTCTTCACAATATTCAGTGACCCTCTGACCAAATGGCTTTTCTTTTGGGTTCTGAGGGTCAGGAGGTTCGTGAAGGTTCAAAACTGGGAAAGCTGAATGTCTTCATTATCTGTTAGCAAGGTCTGTAATCTCCTTTGGTACCGAAGGCAAGTGCGGTGTTTCCCAGGACGTACAAACATTGACTTCTCTGGTGCTTTTCTCAATCCTTCAGGGTTTTATCACTTTGCCTACGTGGAAGTCACACTGCAATCATAACAGTAGCTTGACTTCAGCCTGTGAAAGTTTCTCCTTAAGCAGAAATAGTTTAGGTTGCTCTCGGTTGGATTTCTCATTTAAATACAAACTGTTCGTGTACCTACATTGTGTAGATTAAAAACATATAGATAAATCCCTTTGGTTATGTTCATTATCCCTTGTAAAAGTAGGTGGTGCTTAGAAGGTCATAGGATAAGTGTTGCTAAGCAGCTAAACAGAAGGATGCTAAAATTAACCTGAGTGTTTTTGAAAGGGATTCACTTTTTAAGTTGCAATATTTTTGTTTTTTAATTGACTTAAAACACATTTTTTTAGTAGTAAAAAAAAAATAAAATAAAATTAGATGCTCGAATAAAGCTTTCCAGGGGACTGTGTCAAGTGTTCATGTTATCTACGTACAGGAGTAATTCCACCCTCCTCCAGCACGCCTGAATTTTACCAGCATTGGGCCCTCGATTTGTGCCCTTTGCAAATGTCCTTCCAGAGTTATCTGTTGCTCCAGGAGCATCTGATGTATGTTGGATAGCAGCCTGCAGGGACAGTCTGGGGGGGAAAACAGAAACTGCAAAAGGTTCCCCAGGAGCAGGCAGAAAACAAGTAAATCCTGTTAGTCTGAATCTCTGCGTGTGCAGAAAAAGCCCCTTTTTAACTTTTTGATGAATGATGCCCGAGTTTGGATATCGGTGCTTTAGGTGCACGCTCTTAAAAGCTGTGAAATCAACGTCGTCGTCTCGCGGCGCGGTGAAGGGTGGGTGAGGCCGGGTGTATTATTGGACCACGTTACTGGGCGAGTTCGAGACGGCTGCCGTGGTGATGTGGTCACTGCTTTCTTGGGAGATAATTGTCCGTAGAGGAGGATGGTTCTCCTGAAGGTGCTGAGAACGCCTGTTGCTCTGCGGTGTTTTCGTTTTCCTCCTTTCTGAACTCAAGCAAGACTGGTCAGTCATGGGATTACAGCTTTGAAATACTCCTTTTTTTTTTTCTTTTCCCTTTTTTTTTTTTTTTTTTCCCAAGAGTATCCTGCAGCTTGGAAAAGGGCCAGGAACTGCTTCATGGTCTTTTGAGTACAGCTTTGTTGTGGATGGAGTGCTCAGGTGCCCTGCAGCTCTGTTGCGCAGCATCTCAAGGAGCAGATGCGAACTCGGGGGGTGAGGCAGAGCTGCCCTCTGAAAGCGTGCGACGGCCGCTTGCCCGTTTTTCGGTGGGAGATCCAGCTTGCCAAGTTGTTGTTCGGCAGTTAGACCAGATTTTCTTTGGGGAGGCATATGAGGAATCCTTTCTCTCTGTGTTGGGGTTTTTTTTTTGTGTGTTTTTTTCTGTTGTGTTTTGTTTGTTTGGGTTTTTTTTTTCCAAATATATTTTACCTAAAGCAGCAGCTCTGGGAGCTGTGCCCCCTCCCCCCCGGTTTAGAAGCATCTGTGACTGTAAAGGCAGGACTTGGGTATCTATGGAAATGCCCCTCTCTGGTGACACGCTGGGAAGTGAGTTACTTACGTGGAGCCGGGAAGGGCTTGAAACTTGCAGAGCTTTGCCAGGCCGTGTTTGGTTATCAGCGTTTGATTACAAATGAAAATAGGTGAGGTTGGCCGAGGTGGGAAGCGCTGGCTCCGTTCTGGGGTACTTCTGAACAGGAATTTCAGGAGGCATTGGCTCTTTGTTCTTCTTGGGTGCAAGAAATCTGATGATGGCTTATCTTTGATGTCTGCCAGTCAGGGTGTTTTTCCCACCGGGAGGTATTCCCTCCACCCCACCCTGCCGCTCTGCTTTGAACAGCACCTTTGGAGGGCCACCGAAGAGTCCAGGCTTCCAAGGCAGAAGTTCTGGAGCATCTCACCCCGCTTTTCCTCAGCGTTTTACTTGGAGCAGAGTGGCAAAACTCGCTTAGGGCCCGTGCTAATGCTTTATTATGAAACGTTAAAATGTTGTGCAGTAATCGCCAGCTGGGTCATGTGCTGTGGACTCCCCTCGGATGGATGGCTTGTTGGTGTTGTGCTGGGAAAGGGTCAGAACACGGAAAAGGGCCTGGAGAAAGGGGAGAAGAGGCAGTGCGGTACTTGGCTCGTGGCTGTGGCCCGGTGTTAAACCTGTTCGAGCAGCCTCCTGCAGTCAGAAAGGAATTGTCCTGGTGTAACTCGGCAGTGCCTGGACCTGTGCTTCCTTTACCAACAGCACAGCCCTTCTGGTGTATCCTGCTTCTTGGTTTTGGGTTGTGTTGTTTTTATTCTGGCGTTGCAGCTTTCAGGTTGGCCAGCCTAGCAATCAATAAAGGTGGTTGCCTTTGAATAGGTGCTTTACACAAAAGAAGTAGTTGATGGGTGGAGACTGTTTATTCAGAGTGATTCAGCTAAGGCAGCCGGAGAGAATCTGAATAGCTCTGTGGAGATGTAGGGAGAGAATCTGAATAGCTCTGTGGAGATGCAGGGAAAGGCAGCTGCTTTAACAGCAGGATTCACCTGCAGGGTCCCAGCCAGCCCCAGAGGTGCTCCAGCAAGGGGAAAGAAAAGCTGTCAGAATCCCCTACGGGCATTGTTAGGCTCCTGGACTAAAATAGGTATTCCAAGGACCATTAGAGAGGGAGGCCTTGATTAAAGCTTTGATTACCTTCCCTGTGTCCTTTGCAGAGCTTCCCACAGAAGCACGTGGAATGCAACTTTCAAATTCCACTGTTTTCTTGCACTTAAAACTTCCTGAGCAAAAATGGTTCGTGTTTAATATTTCTTACTTATTTACTTATTTAATCTCAGGATTTTGAGAGATCCTTTTCCTTTTGAGGAAGGCATCCCCTGCTCCTGGTGTCTGAAGTTTCTTTGGAGAGCCATTTGCATGTGGGATGTTGGTTGTGTAAAGATCTGAAGAAGTGTGGGAGAGAGAGCTGCTTGCAGACAGTGGCCGAGTGACTGCCCAGTGTAATTTCTGTCAGCTTCAAAAAACTGAATTTTGACTTTTAAGTCACTTTAGGTAAAAAGTATGTTAAGCATCTGAACATAAGGAAAAAATTCTGGAGTTTGAGGATACCAGAGCCTGGCCCAGGCTGGCCAGAGAGGTTGTGGAGTCTCCTTCTCTGGAGAGATTCCACACCCATCTGGATGCAGGTATCTCAGGCCCCCTGCTCTGGCTGACCCTGATGGAGCAGGGGGGGGTTGGATGAAATTATCTCCAGAGGTCCCTTCCAGTGCTCACCGTGCTGGGATTCTGTGATTTTTCTGTGTTGATGTGCCCGAGTGGCTTGCTGATTTGGTTCTGAAAGAGAAACGTATTTTGTGGATGGCAATGGAATTGCCAGCCTCTGCTACATGTAGGACTTCACTCATCATCTCCTGGTGGGTATTTTAACAGGTGTCTGCATGTGCCTTCTTGAAACGGCGCAAACGTACTCGTAGGTGTTTTAGGAATGGGTGCCTGCATCCTCTGTCCTTTGAAAGTGGAGCACAGTCCACGATCCGCCACGGACAAACCTTTTTTAGTGAGTTCAGGCATGTGCTTCCTCTCGGGGGCTGCGAGAAGCAAAATGTTGATGATGAAGCCTAGCTGGCCTTTGCTTTTATCACGTGTGATGAGCTGGCTTTCACTCGAGCCCTTGTCAGTCCCGTTCCGTGCAGCAGGTGATGGTGGTGGTCAGGTGTATCGGTCCCTGGGAGCGCTCTGCTCACAGCGCTTGCATCACAGCAGTAAATTCCATTCCCCTCTTCAGGCCAAACTCCTTCCCACTGCTGACCATACAGTTTGGAGAAGGGAGAACTGCTTTGGATTTTGCACCGATAAGCAGCAGTACTTCCTTGTATTTCCTTTAGGGAGCAACATCACTTAATTTCGACCACTCACAGCTTTGGGGAGGGGAAAGAGCCTAGTTAAAGTTCCTCTTTCTGTTACACAAAACACACTCGCTTCATTAAATTAAGTTCATTGTGTCTTGGAGTGTCTGAGGACACGAGAAGCAGCCAGGGTGTGAATACCTGTGCGCTGTTCTTCATTTGTGCGTGCATTTTTTCCCGATGTCGATGCAGTTGCTCGTGTATCGAGGACAAGAGCTGGCTGTGGTGTCTTGAGCATCCCCTCCTTCTCCCCCCCAAAGCTTGAAGGTATCCAGAACTCATCTTCACCTGGATGACTTGCAGCACCGTTCCCCTCTTTTGCTGTCTGTACATTCTAACAGTTCTGTCTGGGAGGAAGGAGGGCTGCAGCGGAAGGTTTGCTTCTTAAGTGAGACACTGAAGGTCCAGGAAGAGGAAGCACATGCCATAGAAGCCAGTTGTGGAAGAGATGTAGCTGGGTTACTAAAGGGTTCCATTTGTGAGGTTTGACTGTATTTTCCAGGGGAAGAAGTAGGAGAATGATGACAAGTGTAACCTATGCCCTGTGTGTAGTTAATTTGGAGGGTATATTTCTTCTGGTCTGCTTTTCTAAGAGCTGCAGGTATCATTTGTTTTTCCTTCTCATCAGATGGACCAGCCAGGTGTCAGTACATCTTACTACATTTCTAAAGAAGGTTCACAACTGTGGTACTTGGCAGCTTTTGGAATTTCCAGCCTTTACAACAGAGCAGTGGCCTTGCTGCTTGGTAAGATTTCCTGGCAGTGCTGACACTGTCAGGAGCCTGACTGTCCGTGCTGCAGAGAGCTGAAGAGAGCTGTATCCCAGTGTCCCTACTTGCCTGGTGTAAGCTCACCCAGGAAGCTGTGCTTTTCTTCAAATGATGAAGAATTTATTTTCTTATCAGTGCTGCCTACACTATGTGGGAGAAATCTTCTCCATACTCTGTCTCCATTCTTCCTTGTTGGGAAATGGCAGTGTCTTTTTGCTGAACACAAAGTGGCCACCACGTCCGACCTGACCCGAGGGAGAATTTCTAGGGGTGAGTGAAATGATCCGTACCTCAGAGTGGATGCCAGTTTCCTTGGGAGGAAGCCATACGGATTTTAAACTCTGCAGAAAGGAACTGGTGGATTCTGTAAACTCTGCAGCCCTGCTAACTGCAGTTCAAACAGTTCCCAATCTCTACTTGCAGAGCTTTTGGAACCTGTAAGCTCTTTAAATCTAGAGACTGAGGACTTTCCGTGGTTCCCTTTTCCCTCGAGAAAGAAAAAAAAAAAGAGATAAATGGTAAGGTTACTCATTTTAAATGCACAAAAGTCAGCAAATGAAAGTTGAGGTGTTCACAGGACGGTTGAAGCGGGCCAAGCTGAGCACAGATCGTGCCCCGTTATGGTTGCTGTTATGTGTTTAATAAATCAGTAGATATGTAAATAGTGTGTAGAAGTGGAAAACGTGGCTTCATTTGAATCAACAGCAAAGTTCTTTCAGGCTCCGATTTTATGTGGGGTATATGCAACTGGAAGCTCTTGAGCATTCATGGCATGAAAGACGCCAGGGAACTTTCAAAAACTGAAGCACTAATAGTGTCTTTGTATTTTTCTGGTGCTCAAAATCCATACAGGTGTAGTTAGAAAGTCAGTGCATCTGTTATAGGAGCTTGTTTGGTAAACAGCAAACTGAATTTGTGATCTGATAGCCTATTTTGACTAAACTCTGTTCCATTCTCCATTCGGTCATTGCTGAAACAGTGTGGCCATTGCTACATCTCTTTTCTAAATCTTAGGGGCTGTGCTTCAGCTGTCTCGAGTACAGTCACCCTGGGGTGGAAAGAGGACTTGGCCTTCCCAGGCCTGTGCTCCCCGAGGATGGATCTGGGGCAGAGATGGCCCCTGTGTGTTTGGGGCCAGAGTTTTTGTTTACACCATTGCGTAACTCTCAGACTCCATAGAAAAAGATGTGGGTTAGTAGATTTGCAATGCCACAGACTTGATTGTGGCCGTGCTCTGCCTGATGGCCACCGTGGGCTAGTGTTGCATAGCAGATGTACTGATGTCTGCTGGAGGTTGTCCTGGAGTATTGGGTGACCCTGTGCAGAAGGGTCTGCTCTTGCCTGACTTTTAGCCTCCTGCACTGGCAGCCTCTCTTGTGCCTGTGCCGCCTGAATCGCCTGACTGGCCGTAAATGTTTCCGTTTGTGTGCTCTCTGTCTTTTCAAAATGATTGCTAAAAAGTATTTGGGCCAAAAATAATTTACACTGGACGAGAAGATGCCAGCGGCGTGCGCAGAGCGCTCGCTGGAGTTACTGTCCCAGCTCGTGGTTCAGACGGGGCTGCGCAGCCCAGTAGCACAGATGTGGATTAGGGAAGTCCAGGCTGCTGATTTAAAAATGTCCACTGCTGCTGGTGAGGGATGTTTAGAAAAGCTGCCCGGTCCAAAGACCCAGGAAATGAGTCGCTGGTGGTCTTTGTTTAATTCCCAGTATGCAGATGCCAAGTGTTATGCTTTGATTTCCCACGCTGTAAACTCCTCGGGGCAGGGATCAGCAGCATTCAGTTACCGAGTTTTGAAAAGCCACCTAACACATTGTGGAACTGACCTGCTCGGCACTACTTCAGTATAAATGTTTAATTCTTAACTATCTTCTTACCCCGTGGTGGAGCCTTTCGAGAGAGCCAGGCTGAGGCATGCTGGGAGCCTGCTGTCGAGGTGTCTGCACAGACACAGAGCTTTGGTTGCAAGGCAGAATTTGGGCAGCTCTCCTACACGTGTAGTTTGCACACAATGGATGAAAATTCTTGGGTTTTGTTTGGTTTTGGGTGGGTTTTTTTGGTCTCTTTTATTTCAAGGCAGCGTAGATGCAGGTGTATACGGGGTCTACATCTGGTTGGGTTAGAAGCAAATACACTCCTGCCTTTAATAAGTGTTTCAAAGCATCACAGACTGTGTCCTTCTCTCCCTTTTGCTTTAGGGCCCTATGTAAAAGTGTCAAGGTTCTGAAATTGAGGAATTAGAAGAAACTGGGAATAGAAAGATGTACCCCCCCTCAATATGTCACCTTCACAGGGCTGAAATGAAGCGCAGTTGCTGGCTCTTGCCACTCACAAAGTAATCAAGTGCTCTTGCCTTGAGTGACTTGCATTGTAGCTTTCGACTGAATTCTTAGATCGTCCCAACGGTGATGTCTGTATCATTTGTTATGTTTGTACAACACAAAAGCTTGTGGTGTAATGGAAACGTCTCAAAATCAGACCTCCAGAGGAGACTCCCAGTTTAATCGGGTTACTTACTTGGATTAAACCAACCCAAATTTAAATCACGTGGGCCCATGTGCCAAACCAGTTGCATTTTCATCAGGCCAGGGGTGCGTCTGGGAGTTGATCGGTGAGTCGTCGTGGGCCGTTCCAGCCCAGCTTTGCAGGAGCGCTTTGGTGTTGCTAAGGTTGGAATAAGCTGATGTCAGATTTTTGTCCGCGGCGCATAGCAAGCAGAGGTCAAACACTTGTGCGGCCGGTGATACTATGACTTGTTAAGAATGTACGCAGCAGGTCGCTTTTCAAAACATCTTTTGAAGAGCAGCCTATGAGAGCTGTGCCATGTAGGAGAGACGTGCATCTTCCTCTGGCATCAGCAAATGGATGCATCCTATCGCGCTGGGCTGCTGAGCGTGTTTAGTCATGTTCCTGTAATAAGCTCTGGGAACAGGGATGGGTTCTGCCCTGTTGCGCTTCGGGAAGATTTGAATGAATTTGCCTGGTTTGTTCCAGGGAAACTCGTGTTCGTAGCTGCTGCTTTTGTGCTCGGTACGGAGAAGGAAGGAGTCGGGTTTGTTTCTTGGCTGAAGGGGGGGTTTCTTTGCATTTCAGGGTTGCCAGCATCGGTGAAATTAAAAATATTCTAAGTGACTTCCAGAATCATCTGTGTTTCTGCCGCTGATAGTGAGCAGATCTGCCTGGTTTTGAGACTCCTCTTTGCCCCGATACACCAAATATTAGGGTCTCTTTTCTCGCTTCCAGCCGTAGCCTTCAGGCATCCCAATTTCTCCTGCCCCTGTGAATCATCCTACAGCACAGGCAGGTGTACATTTTAAAGGTGCTGCGGTGGGGGTTACCCTCTTGATCCTTTTCTTTTTAGCTGAACACAGCTTAGCCTGATGGCTCTCAATGTATTTTATTTTCTTTTAATTTGCTGTTGTGTGTGTGCGTGTACGTCGGAGGCAAGTCTGGATCACGCCAAGCACTGATCCTGCAGACACTTTAAACACAGATATAATTCTACTTAAGTAGGTTGTTCCATTTAAGTCAAAATACTGGCATGGGTGAAGTTAGGAGAAGCGTTTCAGGACTGGGGCCTGCGTTTAACTTTCAGAAAAAGTATTCCTGACACAAGCCAGAATCTTTAACCCGTGTGAGCTGCAGCTCCAACCTCATCTAGCTGACTTCTGTTTCTGACCTACTTGAGAAGGTATTGCTCAGCTCCAGGAAGCGTCACGGGTCTCGTGGCCCAAGAAGAGTTGGCTTTCAAGAGGGACAGCAAGAAAACGTGGCTGTGAACCCCCAACTCCCTCAACCCACCGTGTCTGCAAGAGTTAAAGGAAAGCACTCCAGCAGCTCATGTGCTCTCTGTGTGTGCATACTTTCCTAATCTTGACATGGGGTCTGAGCTGCAGGCTCCGAGGGCGTACGTGAAGTTGGCTTGGCTGTCACCTTTTCACTGCCCGGCTCTGGCTGCGGCTCAGCGCTGGGACGCTCCCCGGCGCTGGGATTACCGGCTGCAGATCGCCAGCTGCCTAAAGCCAGTCCCCGTGGGGCTGGCTGGGCTGAAGGGTGTCCTGGCTGCTTCCTACCCTTGCGGGGAGCAGCGGGGGGAAGAAAAGTGCTGCGGTGGCCCCTTTCCTGCGCCTGGAAGATGTCTTGAACCCGCCCTGTGCTCTCGGGTTGGTCCGGGTGAGCTTTCTGCTGCTCTGCTATCATCATCTGGCTGGAGAACAGCTGCCTCCGAGGACGGATCTGCTTTAAAACAGGGGCACAGCTGTACGGAGCGGGGCCCATGGCCCGTCTCTGATGGGGAGAGAGAGGACGGAGCACGTGTTTTTCTCCTCTAGGTGACAAAGTCCTAAGGGCAACTTGGGCCTTGGCTACCCGGGAAGAAAAACTACAGTTCCTTCAAGCCACAGAACCCCATCAGAAATTGCTGAGCCTTTCTGACCGGAGACTGGAAATGAAAGCTGCCTTTTTCTTTTCCTTTTATTTCGCTTAGGTTTCCTTGGAAAGGCTGCCAGTGGCCACCTCGCCCCACCCTGCAGACGTGTGGGTGGGAGTGGGGGTAGCTGGCAGGAGGGAACATCACCAAAAAGGCAAGAGCGGCTTGGCTCTGGGCCACGCACAGGAGCAGGAACAGCTGCCTGGATGGCCCCCGGAGCCTCACTGATGTCCCGGTTATGAAATCACGACCATTCGTTACCCACTGCAGTTTCATCGGCCACCATCCCCTTGATAAATACCTAGTCTGCCCAGAGTCTGGGGGAGTGTTTTACCCCTGTCATTTGATAGGATTACTTTTGAATGCCATTATGGTTTATTTCAGAGAGCAGTGGTTACACCTACCAAGATAAAGTGCCACGAGGGACTAAAATATCAGTTCCAGTGCTATATTTGAAGTTTAACTCTGATCTTGTAGTTGTACTGTTATTATTTACTGTGGTCTAAAAGGGGTGTTACTTTTGAAAAGGTGAGGCTGGTGTCATTGTGAGGGTGACAGTATGCCTTGGTTAGACTTCGCGTTGCGTTTGGCCATTCAAATGCCCAGATTTTACGCTGTGATGACTCCCGCTACTGGTGTCTGCACCATGGCCTATGGAGCAGAAAAAGCAGTTAGCTTTGCTCTAGCCACTGCATTTCCTTACAGGAAAGGATGTGCACTAATCTAGCAGTGACATGAAGGGGGTGCAACCGAAGGGATACTTTTATGAAACTGTTAGGTAGGGTATTGGGCACGCTGGCTAGGCAAGGACACTAGCACTCTTCTTGTGTGTACCTGGGAGCTGGGAAAGCAGCACCGCTGAGTCTTGTATTCTCACAGTAACTTGGGTGTCTGTGGAGCAGACACACAAGTTTTCCTTCTTCAGAAGTTCTTTCTTTCAGTGCTTTAAGATGTAAGAACTTATTACTCAGTCACTCTTTCATAGACTAGAAATTCTTTTGCAATTCGTTAGACATTTCAATAATTTCAGTGGGATGTAGGTGTTGAACATCTGGAATACTGTAATCTGACAGTTAAATTTTAGTCCTTCGTTTAAACACTGCAAGTGAATTGGCCATTTCTCTTTATACTGGTGGTTGACTTTTGCTGTCCCCTGTTCATCTGGTGCCGTTGCAAAATGGGGAAGCAGGGAACGGCAAACACTGTGAGCATTGTTCCTTTGTGCTTCATATTTCTTCTGTTAAACATGATTCCTCTATTTCTATACCTAGGCTGACCAAACATAATAATTCTCTTCTTTTATATATATATCTATACACACACATTTATTTATTTATTTATTTATTTAATTACCAAAGTCACCTTTGGACATCCCAGTGAGCTGTCAGCCACTGTAGGTTTTTAATTCACGGAGCGCAGGTTATTTTTCTAGCAAGACTCTATTCCAGTTGTGACATGACTAGATTAAATTCACACTTTCTTTTGTGCTGCCTGTGACCTCTCAAAGTATTGACTGTCAGATGTGAGTCTTTACATAACTGACATAAAATAAGAGGTGGAGGAGTTGTTTCAGGAGAGAGAGCAACCTGTGGAGGACACGCCTGGAGTGTCACTGTGTCATGTGCTCTCCCACGGAAATTTCAGGTTAGACAGGAGGAAAAGGCTGTGTTTTCTGAGGCCGTGTGGTTTGTCTGAACACTGGGCACACGGGAAGGCAGCGGTGGTCGAAAAGATTTCTCAAACACGTGCCTAAATTTTGGTAATGGACTTCTGAAACTTTGTCTGTAGGTTTTGGTAGAATACAGGGACAAATTCTGGAACTTCTCAGGTAGCTTATTGGAAACTTTGCTACTCTGTAACCTGAATGTTCTTTGTTGAAATTTAAACTCATTATCTTCTCTTCTGTCCTTTATAGACTTGAAAAAAAAGATTCTTTTCCTCCCTCACTGCATTGGCATTTAACACGTTGGAGACTGTTACCACGTTTCTCAGTACAGTCACCTCTTCTTTAGACCAAGTAATGCTAATTCTTCAGCCTTTCCTTGCAGATTGTGTTTTGGTTTAATTTTGAACCCCTAAATATTATGGTTGCTCTCTTTCAAACCGTCTGCAGTTGGTTCAGGTCTCTGAGCTGGACACAATGCTGCTGGAGGTCTGACATTCCCTGCAAGAACTACTGCATGTGTATTGGATGCTTTGTGTCGGTATTCCCGCGTGTGGTTATGGCAGGGGTTTCAGGTTTAATGTCCACTGAGTTTGCTACAGCTTTTTCTCACAAATATAAGTTACTCACTCCTCGACTCTCTAATTAGTAAATATAATTGCAAC
The DNA here is from genome assembly GCA_024336885.1 of Actenoides hombroni. Taxonomy (NCBI): domain Eukaryota; kingdom Metazoa; phylum Chordata; class Aves; order Coraciiformes; family Alcedinidae; genus Actenoides; species Actenoides hombroni. The sequence goes on along the minus strand of WUAM01000162.1, from coordinate 5,027,661 downwards.
TGCAGTTTTTCCACTTCATGTTGCAGTAAATGTTGGTATATTGCTGGATGTAATCACTGCCTTGTTTTCTCAGCAAGGGCAGAAAATACTGTGGGAAGAAGACAGAGATTTTTGTTGTTGTTTTTATTCCAGTAAACTATATTGTTGGAGTTTTCTTGGAAGGGATATATGTTTTGTAGCCTGGGTAGCAGAATTGGAACCTTGTAGGCATTATGTCTGTGAGTTTTCAAGGTAGTACTGAATCAGGAGTAAAAGAAACCATGGTGAAAGAAGACTAAATGAATCAAGAGCATTCCCTGGATTTAGTCACGCAATGTGCGCTTTCAGAACCATTTCCTTGTTTTGTAACTGATAAGAAACTAGTTGTTCAAGTTCAGTGCTGAAAAATGAAAAAAAAAATTGTTCAGGTTCAAGACTTTTCTCCAGTGTTCTAGATCTTTTGGATTCTGTGAAAGAGGGTTTAAGTGGTAGCGGGATGCTTCTGTCCAAGAGAGGTACCAACATACATGAAGACACCTTCTTCCTCTTGTGATTCCTGGACACCTGAGTGGCTGGGAAGTACCCCTTAGGCAGCGAGCTGCCTGGCTCTTGAGCAAAGAGCATCTGCTGTAACATACAAGCCACTCTGAGAGGTTCTTAAATGCTCAAGTCCTCTGAGGGTTATGGTAGCATCTGGGATTGGCTCCTGGTCTGAAGTGTTGCCCTCCTATACAACTATGTTTAAAAATACCTTCTTTTCCAAGTTTATGTCAAGTAAAAATCTAAATTAGAAGGCTAAGCCACTACTTCAGGTACTTCTTTCAGTCTAATGACAGCTTAACATCTTTTTTTTTTTTTCCTGCCTTAAACTCTGCAAAAGTCTTCTGCTCTCAAAAAAAAAACCAAAAAAATCTTCCACAGAGCACATGTGCATATGTGGGCACTCCTCTTCTTCCTCCGCCCGATTAGCTGTGTCCTGCTTACACTGTGTGGAGATTGAGGGGACTTTTCTGAACAACAATCATGAATTAATTTGTGGCTCATTTGGGATTTCCTTTTGGCGAGTGCAGTTGTTGGCAATACCATCCTGGATGGTGCCTGAATGCTGCAGTTTCTTTCAGGTGTTTGAGACTTGTGAGTGCCTGTAAGACTTGCTGACTTTCCTTGTCTTGTTTTCTGGTAGTGTTTGGATTAGGTTTTTTAAATTTTTTTTTAATGGTCCCTGGACACTGTAAAATTGTGTAGACTTGTAATTATTGTGGATGTAAACCTTTCAATAAATTGTTGTAATTATATTGGTTTATATCTATATGGGATAATTTGTAAGTTAGGTATTTTTCTCTGAAAATTCATCTTTATGTTAATTAAAAAAGTAATTCAAAACCTTTGCCTGCCTTGGGTAGTTTAAACACAAAATCTTGAGCAGCCTGCAATTATTTTTGTTTTCAGTGAATGCCTTTGCTTTAAAAATGGGGTAGTTTCACTTATCGAAGACAGACACCGTTGCCCTCCCACCCCCAAAAAGCACCAATGAAACCATAAACACCCCCCCCCCCCCCCCAAAAAAACCTGAAGAACCGTCAAAAAACCTCGAAAAAAAACAGACATTCACACGCCTTATTTTGTTTTTTTCAATAAATTTTTT
>WUAM01000162.1:4993690-5006766 GCA_024336885.1 Actenoides hombroni | reverse complement strand
GAGGGAGGGAGGGAGGTGGGGAGGTATTTGGTGCTTGTGTTTGTTTTGTGCTTAGCACTGTGCAAAAGGTACACTCGGTCCTCGATCCGGGGCAAGTAGGATAGGTAAGCAGAACATGACTGCCTGGGACTGCTTTTGCTCTCTTGCTCCTCTCTTCCAGGGGTACTGTGGGAGAGGTGCAGACATTTTGAGCATAGCAGTTTATTTTATTGCGAGCTTACTGTCCCTGGGTTTAATTGGAGAACCTCTTTCAAATACTAGGAGTGTTCTTCATGACAGAGGGAGTGCAGGCGAGCTCTGCGCTGGAGAGAAGGGAGCATGGGGGGAGCAGGAGAGGGGAGCCTGGAGATGGAGCTGGCTGTGGGTTTGTTCCACTACATCTTTTCATCTTTCCCCGGTACTGCGGCACCGCGGGAGTAGAGTTACCAACAACATTCTTGCTCAGGTCTCTCATCCCTCACTCAAATAGAGGGTGTAATTTGACGATGTCTCAGCTCCCCTGTGTGAAGGCTGTTGATGAAACTCTGTGTGTATGTTTTTAAGTGAAAAACAAACCAAAAAAAAAAGCCCAACGCGACCCAAACAAATGCAAATCCCAAACCAGATCAGTTCCGTGATCTGGGATCACCGAGGGGTTGTTGAGATGCTGGGACTGGCACGAGGCCGGAGGGGGAACGCGTGGCCAGAGCTGCAGGGTGAAGTGAGGACTGGCAGTCTGTCCTTCTGAATGACAGCCGTGGCTTACATCAGGGTAAATCGGGCTGTACACTGCAGGCTGAGGCAGAGCAGAATGGATTAAAAACAGGTTTTCTAGCCTTGAGTTTCCTCACAACTGCAATTCTGCGTCAGCTCGTGGGGGTATGAGCATTTCTACATCTCAGCTGCCGTGGAGCACGAGAGACATCTTCTCACAGGACGGTTCTCGCCGTCAGCATTCCCTGAAGTTCTCCTTATTCAAACTGCTGTGTCCACAACTTTCACAAATAGATTTTTTGAGTCTGGATTTTTATCTTCTCCTCCTCCATCCCTATCAGCTGTTATCGGCCGCAAACAGGTTAAGAGCGGGGCCTGCCGGGCTGCTTAATGGGTGGCCACCCGGCTGCTGCCTTTGGGCTGATGCAGATCATTTCTATTGGCCAAGGTTATCTCCCTGCTGACCTTGTAGCCAGGACTCAGCCTCTCCGTGGCTTCTGAAAGAATTCGTAGAGGCTGGAATATCCTTCCTGGTTCTGTGAAAGCTGTGTTTTATTGTCAGCACTGCTCTGAACCAGGAGAGAAAGCGCCGTGATGGAAAGTTTGCCAGTTCGGAGAAAGCCGTGTTTGAAGATTTCTTTCTTTCAAAAGCTGCTGTGGAGACTCCCCCAGTTTAGCGTGGCAAGAGCCTGCTGCTGTACCAGAGCTCAGCTTAAAAGCCCACTTTTGCTACTGTACTTTCAGGGTCCTTTGCTCACTGAGCATTGCTGGCTTGCTGCACGTGATGCACGGCATCTGGTTTCTTCCTCGCCGTAGCCTTTCACACCAGAACGTCTCTTCCCAGGGTTGCAATCGGTTCGGTTTAACTGGACTAAAGATGTTCACATGCTTTTGGGATGAAGGGGGACTTCTGTGAGCTGCTCAGAGGAATGAGGCACGGGGATTACTGGGGGCAGTGGGGAGAGAGGAGGGAGGAGTCGGGTGTGTGTTCTATTTTTTTCTTTCGAGAGGCATCAGGCTCCTCCCGTAGCGAGGGAGAGCATAGTACATCGAACCTAAAGACCTTTAAAGTACATGCTGAAATGGATGCTGGGAAGATACAGTACAGTGCTTGGGCACCACTCCAAGGCTCCCAAGGCAAGTAATATTTAAACAAGCTGAACAGCCCCTTTAGGCAAGCAGCAGGAAATCCAGCGCTGAGCTTTGTGTTGTTGCATGGTCAGCAGAAGATAAAAGCTCAGGCTCTGCAGCTGGGGTTCCCTCCTATCACTGGATGGGAAACTGTTAAGAAGAGATAAAAGGAGAGAAAAGAACAGGGGCTCGTCTTATTGAAAAGCATTCCTTCATATTTTTTAATCCGTGGAAGTACTTGGAAAGAGGTTTGGCCTGATGTGAAAGTCCGAGGCAGCGCTGTCGGCAGCTCTGCTGCGTGTTGGAGCTCTTACATCAGTCAGCAGGCGAAAGGTGAACTCATCCCCCTGCTTCTGCAGGGATCAATGTTTAACGTGGGTAGGATTGCGGTGCCCATGGGTGCCTCACGGCAGCAGGAGCTGCCCAGAACTCTCTTAGGAGCAGCGTCTGTCGTGGTGGGGCTGCAGCTGACTGGGGGGTTCGTGCTGAAATGCCACCAGCATCCAGCCTCATCCAGCCACATCCAGGTCCCCTTTCTGCAGCCGGTCCTCGGTTAGGGACCATTTTAGCAACAAGGAAGAGAACTTAAATGAATGAGATAGCTCATTCAAATCATCTGATCATTATTTACTGTATTCCTCCCCTCTGTCCCTCCTTTTTTCCTGCATCGCAGCACTGGTGTCTTGGGAAGGAAAATGCTTTGGAGCATTTGTTACCAATTTAGCAGCAAGTACGTGCTCAAATTTGGGATTTCTGAGATCTGTGTGTGCCATATGGAGGCAAAATGTAATGTTTGCTCGTTCCAGTAGAAGGGAACAAACACAAATTCGCTGTTCTTCAGATAGTGTTTCTTTAATCTAGTGGGATTTACATTTGTGCAGCCTTTTTGTTTTGGTAAGACGGTTAACTGTCCTCCCTGGGGTGCCTAATTGCTTATCATGAACTAATCAGTCCCCTGGGTATATGAAGGGATGAAACACTGCCAAGATAGAGCCTGTGACTTCCCCCAGAGGTGTGATAGCCCTCCCAATTACCCCACCCTTTGGGGAGCTTGCTCACTGCTCTTTTAAAGACCTCATTACTTCAGAAATGATCCACATTCAGAGATTTTGGGGAAGTTTTAATTCATGCATTTGCTGAGGAAGCTTTGAGCTTGTCAGCTTTTGTATTTTTTAAGGTCAAATCTGTATTGAATAACGTTTCAGGTTTGATGTGGAATAGGCTGAACATGTTGCTTCTGCTCCTTCTTCTCATGCCAGTACCTACCTCCAGTACCTGCGTGGTGTGCCAGAGCCTCGCAGATGAGGAGAGGGCCACTTTCTGTCTGTGGCTGCCAGTAAAAGTAGGGATGGTGAAATCCTCCAGCTTCAGAAACCTGATTTGAACTTTAAACGAAGGAACAAGTGAAACAAATCCAGTGGTGACTCTCATCTCATTTCTGGTAGAATGCTAGTTGCACATGACCATGTGTGAAATGAGTGGGTAGATTAAGGCAAGTTTTTCACCTTACGGTGAAAAAGAATTTATTTAGCTGGTGGTTTTACTTGATTTCTCCTTTTAGTTTCTTGTTTTAACTCATTCAAATACACGCTTGTCTGCTCTACAGGTGAGACAGCTCTCAATGTCGTGAATTCTTATCTCTTTATATTGAACAGTTCAGCTCCATAAGGTGCATAAAACTTAATACAAAAAAAATAACATCTGGAAATGGAAAACAGCTCCTGCTATTTAGTACCTGAGTGAAAGTGTGAGTTCTGATGCTGAGGTTTTCTTTGTCCTTTACTTTTCCTCTGAATGAACATCATTTGTATACAGAGTTTGGAGGATGGGATCAGGCAGCTGGGTAGAAATACAGTTTGTTCCTTTAAGGAGTTGTAACCTAATCAAAAGAGAATATAACTTTTTTTTTTTTTTTAATTGTGGTTCTTTAAATAAAAAAACCCAAACAAAACAACAAACTTCAGATCTTGTTTACCTCTAGTAGTAGAATAGATTCTGAGTGACCTCAACAAGATTAATTGGAATATGTGTATTGCCATTGTATGTTCTGGCTTAAAACTGCAAAGCAGGGTGATTTCATTTTTAGAATTAAAAGAAAGTGGCTGAGAAAATGCTCATGTGGAAACATCACTCCTCAAAAGTAGGAATTTCATAGTTCTTCATAGAATTCACAGGTCTGATGGTGATATTTCATTGTTGCTTTGCCACGTGTGCCTACAGGAAGGAATTTAGTTGAGGTTCCACTGGCAAAACTTGGGATAGGGGTGAGTGGGTGCACAGGCCACTGGTCGATGTTTGGTTGTTGTAGTAAATGTTTTTTCTCAATGGTGAACACGTATCAGCTACTCCTTTGGGTTGGACCTGTCCCTAACTCACACTGGTTTGTTTCAACCTTATGTTTGGGTGTATTACATGGCAGTGGGAGTCAGCAGAAGGAAATGATTTTCCCTTTTCATACGCGAATGGTGGGAAGAATTGTCTGTATCATCTGGTTGATGGCACTGCGAGAAGCACTAGCAGTGGAATTGTTTTTCTGGAAGAGGAGGGTGGTTTTGGACTAACAGCAGACGTTTTTGGCTGGACGAGTAGCAGCTTGAAACTTATTGGAGAAACCTGTTCACAATTTTGTCTTTTTTTTTTCCTTTCTTGTTTTTTTTTTTTTTGTTTGTTTGTTTTTGTTTTGTTTTGTTTTTTTCCCCAGCGTTCCTGAAATAAACTTCCTGCAATTCTTTGCAGTGTGCAGGTGTCCAGACTCCCCTTTACCCATGGTCGCCTGTGCAGCCCGTCGGGTGACTGAAGGCTGTACCTAAAACTCTGCCGGCAGTGCAGCACACTGCAGGGATCTTGATGTAGTTACGGTGGACACCGGGTACAGACAGCTGCAGGCCGTAGCATCCCCTCCTAGCCCGAACAACCGAGTGTTGCCTTCCAGGAGTCTGCACGTGTGGAGGACTGCCTGGAGTAGAAAAAGGAAAGCTGCAGAGATTGTAAGCTGCCCCTTGGTCCGTGTGGCTGTTGTGCCGAGGAGCGTCAAAACTTGGCCGGATGGATCCGACGGCTCGTTGCAGAGTAGAGGGTCAGTCTCGCTCGTTATTTGCAGTTATTAACCTCGGTGGATTTAATTTTTTATGCCGTTTGCTTTGTTTTTATGTTTTTTTTCTCTGCGTGCATAAGAGGATTGTGGCCTTGCAACCAGAATGCTCATGTTCAGGAAACTTAAGGCTGTTCCTACTGAAGGGCTTTGAAGATCAGCAGGCATTTCCTCCAGGGTTTACAGCATTGTTGGAGGAGCCGGTTGCTGCTGAAGTCTTCAGGCCTATCCGCCCGACTTTGGTCATTTCTTACCTCACCAGCACGTGGATTACGCTGTTTGCAGACTGTCTAAGCTCCACGATGACCTCCATGGATTCCTCATGAGCTTTTACAAGGCCGGGCCTGTGTACTTTGCAAAATCCTTTAGAAATGCCTGCTAGGCTTTTAAAGTCCCAGAGCAAAGGCTGTTCTCCAGGGAACTTGGAAGGTCAGCAGCTGGATGTGCTTGTGGATGAAGGGAGATTTCTCTGTCTGTGTGTGTGTGTGCCGTTCTTATTTTGAAAACACATCTTTTTTTTTCAAGTCAGACAGAGATATGTCATTTATGAAAAGGCTTCTCGTACTCATCTGATAAAGCTGAAGGACTTTTGAATTCCATAGGGAACCGTTGAGCAGGATCCCCGTGCCCCTTTTTTTTTTGTTGTTTTTAATGCATGTTGCAGTCTGTGAAAACCAGCAGATGCTGTTTCGTTCTGTCAGGGTGCAGGAAGCACTTCCCACAGGTTCGTTTCACTCTGTGTGCTTCAAAATAGAAAGAAACCTCCTACCGGAGAATAACCAGCGGTGTTTAAAATTTTCCTAGTGGCTTTCCTGTGAGGATCTCAACTTGGCGAGGCTTGCCAGCACCATCTACTGCTGTAATTAATTTGCCTAACTAAACCGAGAAAGAAACTCTTGTGTTTCGGAATTTAGAGCTCCGCAAACAGCCCCAAAGGCTGCCTGCCCGGCTGGTAGAAGCCGGTGGGTGTGCTCACAAGACTGTGGCAACCTGTTGATCAGGGATGAGAGAGACTTTTTCTCAAGGCTGGGTTCTCCCTTCACCTGGAGGAAGCAGTAAACCTCTGTTTGAGTGATTTGTGGTACTCTGCCATATATATATATATATATGCCCAGAATAACCCCAGGTAAAATTAAACAGCTAGCTTCTATCTTTTAACTCTGGTTCAAAATAACCAGAATGGGAATGGGAACCAATGGTCATCTGTGCTTAAAACCACATGGAGATGATGTAAATGTTGTGTGTCTGTTCCCGGTCCTTAGAAGATTGTAGGAGGCTGTTGATTTGAGACCTGTTTGTGCCTCATAGGGTGGATGGGAGGGCGAGGGTTGTGCAGCACGCTGCTGAGTCCCTTTGCTCCAGCACATCTCTCTCTCTCTCCTCCTTGTGGCATGTCGTTTCCCCCTCTTAAAATTTCAAGCTAAAACTCTTCTTAATTAAAAAAAAATAATCTATTTTGGGGGCTGTCTGTGTTTCTGAACCTTTTAAATGATCTTGATTCTAGATTTTGTTGTTGTTGTGTGGCGAGTGTGATAGGGGGAATAGTTCCTGTGCTGACCAGAAAGAAACAGAAGACGGGAAGATAATGATGTTAACAAGGTGGGGGAGAAAAGGAGGTGTTTGTTTAGAAAGAGCCTAGTCACTAAAGCCTGTGGAGCAGAGGAACCCTGCTGATAACACAGATGAAATACTCTGCCTCTTGCCTAACTTGAGAGGAGTGGAGCTTTGTAATAAATGGCTGCCATGTGGCAGCTGTCTCCCAGCTTCGTGAGCCTGGCGGTAGTTAATCCTGTCAGCAAGTCATGCTCCCTGGAAAAGAGCAGCGAGGAGAGCTGCAAACTCTTGAATCCTCCTCGCTGCAAAATATTTGCAGGGTGAATCTCTCTCTGCTTAAAGCGAGTTGGCTAATTTGGCGGAGGTTCTCGTCTTTAAGCAGCGTCGAAGTGCAGCTGGTTGGCTTTTAAAGCAAAACGCTGGAAACGTGCTGAGATGTTGCGATTCTTTTTCCCTTTTTAAAAAAAGAACCGAGCCATTTTAGTTCTGGGAGGTGTGTGTTCCAGGGTACAAAACGTGCTGTGTCAGGAAAGGACGCTCTGTGTTGCCGTCCCTGTGCATTCTGAAATTGCAGGTTGAGCGTTCGAGATCATGATTATCCTCAAATCTTGAGGCTTTAAAATTAATCTGTTCCGTTTGCTTTCGGTATTTTGCTGAGCATCGAACGTTTCCGTGCTTTCTCCGCAAGCCGGAAAACTAAAAATTTGAGTTAAAAAACAACAAAAAGTTACGAGACTTCTGTGCAGTAGTGCAACACCATCAGATTTTTACAGGGCTCGTGATAAAATCACGATGGTTGGCGACGCTACCACCAGGAAATGAGTTTTAATCCCTGTAATTTTTACTCTTCCTCTCTTCCTTTTCTTAACGTCGTGCATCATTTTACCGTGTTATCTTGCGTAGAGCGCTTTGGCCGTGCTGCCTGGTAGGATTCTCGGAGCAGGCAGCAGGCTGGGGAAGGATGTGTTGGGGGCTGTGCGGTGGGCGAGCCGATGCTCTCCCCCTTGTCCTTGCCCGTGCAAGGAAATGCGCTCGCATGTGGATGCAGTTACAGTGCTGAAACGCCACGTGGGACGTAGCTGCTCTGAAAGGAAAGAGTCTTTTCCTGGGTTAGCTTCCTCTCTTTCCACGCTGGTTTTTTCTAAAACTGCCCGTGCATTCAGACTTTCTGTCAAGCTCTCTTTAAATCCATCCTGGAGGAAGGATCGCAACCAGGGCACCAGATGAAAAGCAGGGCACTAGCACAGGATATCTTCTCTATCTTCCTTCATCCTGCCTCTGTAATCCCTGCCGAACCCATCCTGCTGCCACACACAGCTCTGGCTAGGTGTGAAGAGCGAGCGTGAGCAAATGTTTGCTCATTTCTCCCTCCAGAGAGGGAGAAATGCTTTAAAGCTTTGCCTTGAATCCCGGCTCCGAAGCCGCCCTTGGCTGAGCTTCTGGCGATCAGGGCGAGGGACGGGGATGGGGACAGGCCCTCCCTCCCTGCCTCCGACAGCTGCAGGCGCCAATTGCCAGCCAGCAGCCTGGCCGCATGGTTTCGTGGCTTTTCTTCCTCTCGTTGTTACTGTTCCTTCTTGTTTCCCTGATGCTGTGTGGAGGAACAACCAGAGGGATTGTCTCCTCTTGGGGAGGGTGCCTGGGCATCTGCACAGCCAGTTGGTATGGCACAGGAGCCCCTGTTTTTTTCAGTGACACCAGGGGCTATTGATGGCAGGCTGGGGCTGTGCTGCTGCTGCACAGATGCTTGCTCTTGGCCCACCTTAAAAGGACAAGATATCCCACGGTTTAGACTGGCCATATATCGTCGGGGATGTCAGCATCTCCCGCACAGCCACCCGGCCAGCCCGTTGTCCCTGCAGCCTCTCCTCAGTCAGAGACGAGGGGAGCTGTAATTCAGACTGCTTGGAGGGGAGGTTGCTTTTCTTCTCCATTACCCCTCAGAAATGTTTTCCATCTGGCTCTCCCAAGTGCAGCCCGTCCAGCTCACCCCTTGGGCTCTTGGACAAGTATCCTGTTCCCTCAGCACAGTGCTTGCTTAGCTGTGTAGGTGATGGGACATCAACCTGTAGCTTCTCCCCTCCCTGTCCCGTGTTTTAAGTTAACTGAGTCTGGCAGAGCAAAGCAAAAATGATAAGATTACAAAAAAAAAAAAAAAGAAAAAAAAAGTAAAACCCACAGAGCTGCATTTTAGATTGTTTCCTCATTTTGCATCTCTCGTCCCCTCTTGCTTGTCTGAGGCGGCAGCTGCAGCAGACAAAGGTTTTGTCTCCCGGGGCCGTCCTTCCCTGGGTGGGGGTCTCTGGGGCTCCCCTGGGGCAGATGTGCCTCCCCTTCCTCAGCCTCTTTGGTGGGGCGAGCTCCGTGAGGGGGTGCCCGCTGCTCCTCGCTTCGGCGTCCCCCTGCCCCTCCGCTCTCCCGCCTCATCCTCGGCTCCCGTGGGGCCGTGAGGGCAGCGGTGGCTTTGGCAGGCTCGCCTGACCCCTTCCCGCCTTCCCCAGACACCTCCATCCCACCTGCTGAGGAAAGAGCCTTTGGGCCCCGCTCCCTCTGGTCCCGGGCTCTCACCCTCGCCCACGCTGCATCCCGAGGCTGTCCCCGGGCCCGGGCCCTGCTCTGAGGGAGGGACGTGGCTGCCATGCTAGGGAAGGCTGATGGGTGTGGGCAGAGACCCTGAGCCGTGTCCAAGGAGCCAGCCCTGGGGGGTGGGACGTGAAGGGACTTTCTCGAGTCGCTACTTCATCTAAGGCAGATAAACTGGACTCGAAGCCAAAAAACACATCGACTTCCTGGAACTCTGCGAGCCGGCCGCACAGCTGTCCCCGCTCCCCCAGCACATGCAAAGCAGAGCTTATAAGGACAGACAGTATGGCTTTTGTGTCCCTCCTCAGCCAGCGCCGAGGGCCCAGGGGAGGGGATGTGCCGGGTAAGGCCCCGGACCCATCTTGTCCCACGTTCCTCTTGTGTCACCATGGTTCCCGGGAACTGGGGGCAGCTCGGCCCACTCCCCACCCGCCTCCCGACGGCGAGGATGAGGATGGAGGGGTGTTTGCAGTTGTCTCCCTGGGAAGGAGCGGAGGGATGTCTGCTTACAGCCACTTGTCTTGCTCTGCTGTTGCCCTGACTTTATTTTTTTTTTTTCTTTCTCTGTCTAAAAGCGGTGCTCGTGGCCCCTCAGGTTTGTTACGCTGTTTTCAAATCTCAGTATCCTTTTTGCTTGAAGAAGCTCTCGAAGCTGAGTGCAGGTGCTCACCCACAAGCTGATAGGAGCAGCGAGGGTGGGGAAGAGCCCGTAGATACTTCTCTGGTCGAGGGGGAGGAGGGCTGAGGCGTTAGAAAAATCTCAAACTTCATCAGCAGCTGCTGAGCCCAAGCACGGCCCCAGGTTGTTGCTGCTCCTGCCACGCTGCCCCCTCCATTCCCTGTGACACCTCCGGGGATGGGCACCTGGGGTGGGGAAGCAGCACCCGAGGATGGCAGCGCTGGTCAGGTGCTTGGTGCAGGCTCGGATCAAACCCTCTGAGGTGCCTGTGGCCTGGGCTTTCCTGTTGGAAGCCTGGGTGGGTTTTGGTTTCGCTCTCGGTGCTGGAGCAGCGTGTGCCTCAGTTCTCCTTTCTAGCCCAGCCACAGGCTCCTGCCTGAGGGCCGTTCCCACAGCGCTTCTGACAGGAGCAGACCCGGGTACCCCGGGCCTTGAAGATCAGTACAAATGCATTTTTGTATTCATTTTTTGTTAAGGCTGCCTGGTATCTCCACGCATTGCTGTAAACCAGCTGGAGCATATGGGTGAATTTAATCCAGGAAACCCTTGCTTTGCTGGGGCAGCATCTCCCTGTTAACATTAGCATAGCTTCCTTGTTTTCTGTGCACGACATCAACGTAATACCAGAGCATCATGGTGAATCAGAGTTGTTGTTTGCTTAAGGCATATTAGCTTAGTTCAAATTCTGGTGCACTTTACAGAGAGATGCTTTTGGGCATCTGGGCCAAAGTCCTGAGGATCATTAGCGGTCTGTAAGTCATCAGGAGGTGATTTTCAAAGCCTACATAAAAACTAAATACACACGCGTGCACGCAAGGAAATAAAACAGGAGGAGTAAATATGTTTGGCTATTTAAAATTGAGCCTGTTAGGTGTTGTTTGCAAAATAATCTGGAAATACAGGGGTCATCATGTTCTTGTTCGGTGCTTCTTCCCTTCCCTGCACCAAAACAAGAGGGTGGTTGGTCCCTAGCTCAGTTTTATGGCATGGCCATGAGCACGTGCTGAGCATGAGCCTGTGTCTGGGTGTATCTGTGGACATGTTGGTTAAGAAAAGGGGTATGGATATTGTGGATTTGTAGGGTTATTTTAGGAAACAAAGTATTATATGGGTGCTAACACAGGTAAAACAAATGTATTGCCAGTAGCTCAGGATGGGGGTGTCTTAGTGCTCAGGATGGGGATGTCTTTTAGTGTTCAGGGAGTACCTTCCAAGAGGGGTTGCTCCTTTTGGTTGTTGTCTCTGTGGGTTGGGTTGGTTTGTTTTCTCCCTAGAGGAAAGCATCAGTTACAGGTCCAACTTCAAAACGTTTGAGGTAACATTCTGAGTTTTCACTGGCTGCTGGATGACAAGAGTGACCACCAGCTTCTCCCACACCACTGTCTGTCTTTTTATGCTTGTCTTCCTCTCCCCATAGGCTGCTCGGTACTGGTGCTCCAGCAGTGGTGACAGGGAGGTGACGCTGCCAGTGTAATTCTCTACCGCTGGGGTGCCGAGTCAGCACCAACACTTCAGTAGCAAGGGCAGAGTTGGTATTAAAAAGGTCAGTTGGGAAAACTTTTTCTCCTTTGGTTTTCCTTTGCCTGGAGGCAGTGCTTTGAATCGCGTTAACCCTTTTTTCTTCCCACGCGACGCCTTCTCACCCTCCTGCCTTCCTGCCCGCTTGGATGCAAAATCACTTTCAGAGTGTAGCACGGGTGATTTTGTGCATCTCTTGGGCTGAGAGTGACCCGTGGGCCTTTTGGGGAGTGTCACCTTGTGCTCAGGGAGTAAAATCTGCTCCCCTGTGGAGAAGCTTAGTGGGAGACCAGCGTGTCAGAAGCGGTTCAGAGCGCAGCGTAGTGATTCTTGGGTAGTATAATCTTAAGGGTAAATGGTAAACGTTGTTTATTCAAATGTGCTATCCCTCTTTGAAGTTCTGTTCTCATCTAAATTTGTATACTAGAAGGTCTGGCCTTCATTTAAATGATCCTTGGGTTTTCTTCTGCTGCTTAGAATTAAAAAAAAATAAAATTCAGTGGGAAAGCCTTGAATGAGCTGATAGCGTTGCTGACATGGAGACGATGAAGACAGCTCAGGATTCCTGTTTGGGCCTCACGGGGAAGAAGTGGTTTGAAATGCATGTGCGTGGGGGTGCACATTCCTAAAACTGTCATTTGTTGCCCCTATTTCTCCCCCCCCCGCCCCGTGTTCTGTACAAGGTACGACGGCATGTTTAATGAAACCAATAAAAGTATTTGGCTGAGAGTGTTAATCTTTCCCTGGCCCAATTAGCGCATGGCTTCGACTTTAACGTTAAAGTGGGGTTTTTTTTCAGAAGGCAGGACAATGAGTGGCTTTGTGCTACACACCAGGTTTTTCCCCCTCCTCGTGTGTATTGTGTGTTTCTTCCTATCTATTCCAAAGGGAGAGCTCATGTGCAAGAGACAGCAAACTGGAGCAGAGGCTTGTACCAGCTCCCAGGGGCTGGGACGTGCCGCTCCGTGCTGCTCACCAGCAAGTCAGGTGACTGTGACTCTGAAGACTCATCATTTCTTCTCCTTTCTTCTTCCTTCCCCTGTGGCCCGTGTTCTCCTTTTCGCTTCTTCCGCGATGCTTTTCAGAAGGAGAAGCAGTTGTAACAGTTGAGAGTGGTCTGAAAACAAGAAAATTAAATACAAATAAATCCGCATAAGCGGAGGGGGGGGGGAAGTAACTGTTGATGGGCTCAGCTTTAACGTACAGGAGAGTCACACTTGATCCCAGAGGAGGAAATAGGTCTAGCAAGTGTCTTCCTGTACAGACTGCATGGGAAGCAACAAAGCTGTTTGCTTTTTTTTTTTAAGCTCTCTGCTTTCTCGGTGCCTCTCCCTGGGTATGTGGGGCATCAGGCGTGGGCCTCTGGCAGAAGCAGGAGCTAAAGGTCCCTCGGGTTCCTCTGTGGGATTAAAGTTGGCCCAATTTCATGGTTTCAGCAACGTCATCAAGTGGAGGGGACACGTTCCTGGTCGGTGTGGCCGTGCAAAGGGAGGCTGCGTTGTTTAGCTCGGTCCCATGTTGTGGGTCGTTCTCCCCACCAATGTGTTAACTCTCTTGCTCTGTCCCTTGCTCTCTGCTTTTCCCCCTGCTCACGGAGGATGGCCGCAACGATGGGGGGTTTCTTCAAAGTAGGAGATGACTTGAATGCTTGTGGCCACTTCCCTGTTTCCTAGAGGCTTTGGTCCGTTGTTGAATGCAACCTGAGGCTTGCGCTGTTTGCCAGCCTGTTTCCTGTTTGTCCTCTTTCCTGGAGGTCTTTGTTTTCTTTTGAGGAGAGGGAGGAAGAAGGTTCCGTGAGCATGACCTCCAAGCAGGGGCATTTGGTGT
>WUAM01000162.1:4966787-4993569 GCA_024336885.1 Actenoides hombroni | reverse complement strand
TATTTAAATTTAAAAAAAAAAAAAAGAAGAAGAAAAAAAGCCAAAAAAAAAAAATGCTGTAAGAGAAATCTCTCGGTATGTTCCTGCCTAAAGGCGTTCTGCCACGGGTTTTCCCACAGGAAGGAGTGATTTGGCCCAGTATCCTTATTGTTTCTATATCCTATTGCAAATAGAAAGTTGTGCCTCCGAAATCGGTGTGTGCTGCTCGTGCAGTTGTCTTTGTTTCAGTGGGGCCTTTTTGCTTCGTGCAAGGAGGTGGAAAAAATCAGTCTGTAACTAAAAGCACGCAATGATAACGTCTTGTTTTAGCAGAAATTAAGTTGTGATCTTTCAACCGCTTCCCAAATAGGAAATTTTTAATATGCGGAAGAGGGCTTTTAAAACAGGACCTGTGCCTATACATCCTTGTTTGTGTTAGCAGGAAGGTATTTACATTCGGCAACAGAATAGCTGCTGGTCCACAGAAATTGTGAAAGGCTATAATAACATCATACCTGGCTTTGCTCCTGAAAGAAGAGCAGAGCACAAGCTGGCAGATGTTTCCAAAGCAGGAGGTAGGCTTGTTAATTTAGTGTGTGTGTAAACCTGCCTCTCCTCTTTGTGAGGAACATTCCACATTTTCACTGTCAGTAAAAGCAGCCCTGGGAATTCTGACCCTCGTTCTCTGGGAAGCTCCTCGGCAATCTTAAAGTTACCTTGGCCAACACAGGAGTCTTCACAGTCCCACAATAGATGGACTTTTTCCAGGGTGAATCAGGGATGACATTAACATCCTAGGTATAGACTGAAAGAGGAATGAATAGGTCTGGTCTGTTTTGGGAGGGAGACTGGTTTTGTTTGCTTGGGGCTTTTTAAGGACTTATTTGCATTGTTTTAACAGAAATCCATCGCAGTAATTTAAACTGGTCCTTATTTTTGGTGGTACTAAGCAGATAGAGCAACCAGCTTGAGAAGATTGAGGCCAGTCTCAAAAAGAACTCTTGTGCTTACTCTGTTCAAAATTAAGTCAGCTACCACGTAAGTGGTTAAAAAAACCCAAACAAACAAACTCAGCTATGCTGCTCTTGAATGAGAGGGACTTGTTCAAAAAAGAAACGAAATAACAACGAAGTTACAAGGGTTAAGGACAAGCAAAATAAAGACAAGCAAAATAAAGACAAATAAGGACAAAGACAAACAGAATAAAGACAAACAAACAAAATAAAGACAAATAAAACAAAGACAAACAAATAAAGAGCTGCTGTAATTACCAGAGAAGATACAGTAGGATGGGCACTTGGCCTCACCTTGGATCAAGAAATCCCTCTGTTAAAGGGACCACTAGTACGAAACCGACTATGGAATAGTTACCTTGGGATGTTCAGGATAGCATAAAAATACTCTTTTTGTCTGTGTTATGAAGATGCAAATTGAAAATGGGGTGTGTTAAGAAGCTGGTGCTATCCAGAGCCTTACACACGGGGTTAGCCAGGTCCGAGGCCGTGCCTCTAGACCGTGCAGCCTCGCTGTGTCGCATCATCTGGGCACTGCTCCTCAGAGGGTTGGTGGTGGAACGTGAGGAGCTTGAATCTGCTGCTTTGTCTGGCACCGCGTGAAATGAGGAACCGCTTGACACCGGCCGGGCCCTTTCCCTTTGTCTGCCTTGTCTCACCAGCTCTGAAATGTCACTCCTTGGGATAACGTCCTCATTTATTGTTTGCAAACGCCGGTCAGACAGCGTTTGAAGATGTGTTGCGTGATTGATTTGCGTGTCATCCTGGAGACTATGGGGTTTTTACTTTAAGAGGAAGAAACCCTGTGGAGTTAACCGTGGTTTGAGGCCGAGGGCCTCTGCTTTCTGAAAAAAGGAAAAACCTGTGTTAAGTTTGCTGGATGCGATTGGGAAATCTGAGCTGATGAAATGTCCACAGCGTGTTCGTTTCCATCCTGAAATAACTTTTTTGCATATAAGGTTAAAAAGGTGTATTTCTGCATTAAAAATGCATCAGTAGTTTTCCATATTACAGAGAACCTTTCCCAGAGGCTGTTGCCGTGGGGAACTCCTCTCTCTTCCCCATGCATCGATCATTCCAGTCACCTCTAAAAATGATGTTTAACTGCCCCGTCATTCTCCAGCCAGAACAGGCATCCTTCCTGAAACCCCAACGATAGCGAGATAAGGTTGTGGTTTCAGAAAGGGGTGTGGCGAAATTCTATCAGCGCATATGATGGTTGCTTGTGTCTTCAACTCCTCTGGAAACCTTGGGCAGTGAGTGTGAGGAATGTGGCACATGGTCCCAGAAACCTCAGTAGTCACGCTAGAAGGAAGAAAAAGGTCACCATGAATTCATGTATTGGAGTAAATGTTAATCCTCCAAGGAGAGAAGTGGGAGGGAGGAGTGCATGTATGAAGTTGAATTACTTAAATTCTCTAGCTGAATATTCTTCCAACTTGGTAACCAAATGTCACGACCATCAGTAGTGTGCTGGCTTGCAATCTCCTGCTCTCCCTCCTCTTATTTTTGCTGGTTGAATACTGGGGACCAAGCTGGTTAAGGGTTTCCTGTTGTTGATCACCCAGGTTTTGCCACTGCATACCAGTCTGGGGAGCCCTCAGACTAAAAGACTGTACTCTTACGTTGCTAAAATGGCTTCCAGAAAAACTTAACTCCCTTTTTCTTTCTCCCTTCTCCCTCACGTAGTGCTAGAGGGTGCTGGTGAAGAAGAGGCTGAGGAGCCAGACGCTACTATACGTACTACACTACGTGAGGAGACCAGCAGCCAAGAAGAGAGCCAGAGTCAATCAGGGGATAGCAATGAAGGTAACTGGTTTGACTCGCTCCGCGTGACTCTGTAAATTAGAGCATCGATTAAGGCTTGCAGAAACATTTCTTAACCTGTCCATACCCCTCATCTGTGTGAAGAGTGTAAGATACAATGAGCAGAAGCACTGGTGCTTACATTTCTTTCTCCAGACCTAGTCTTTTTCTGTCTGAAAAGTGAAAAGTCAGTTGAGGGGAAGCATGGGCACATAAATACTCAACGACCACTGCGAGCTTCCAAACTAAGATTTTCTTGGCTCCCAGTGACTTGGCACCACATTACTTAGCCTGCAAACCCCAGCTGTTTATAATGCTCAAACGGATCTTCCAAAGACAGTATTATGCAGAGATCAGATGTTCACAGACAAATGTGTTCCTCCTTGTTCCCCCTCACATCCTCTTGTGTTATGGTGACTTTCTCACCACACACATGAAGATTCTGTGCTCTCCACCAGAGGGGACAGAGCAGTAGACTCCCATTTGTTTGGGAGACTTCTTTTTTGGGAAAAGAGTGTTTAATTTGAAAGCATTTTCTGTTCCAAACTTGTCAAAAGTGGAAGGCCCTGCCTGTGTGTTTGATGTGGTATCTTGAGAAACCAGAGGT
The DNA here is from genome assembly GCA_024336885.1 of Actenoides hombroni. Taxonomy (NCBI): domain Eukaryota; kingdom Metazoa; phylum Chordata; class Aves; order Coraciiformes; family Alcedinidae; genus Actenoides; species Actenoides hombroni. The sequence goes on along the minus strand of WUAM01000162.1, from coordinate 4,990,164 downwards.
GAGATTCCAAGTGAGTTTTGAATTTGGTACCTGAGACAGGAGCATCCCTGCTACCTGCAAGATGGGGTGGAGGAGGCTGAATCTGAACAGCTTAAGCTGTGGCATTAGTAATGGATGTAACACACGTGACCCATGGACTCATGTGGCTTGGTAGACCAAAAAGAAAAAAGAAACCTACATAGATGCCAGCTGTGGCAGTAAAGAGGCATCTGGGGGGAGCTGGGGTTTTGTTTTGGTTGGATTTTTGCTAATTTAGCTTACTCCACATACAGAGCTGGCTTAAGCTACGCTAGAAAGAGAACCCAGTACCCTACGCAGTGTTACTAATGCCCTAATTGTGCAGTTCTGCTCACAACACGTGCCTGCTTGAATGGTAGTGCTTGCCAGAGCGTGCATTCATCGGTACTGCTCTGCTAGTTCATGGTGAGCACAAGGTACCATGGAAAACACCGTTTTACAGCAAGAGGGTTGAAGGTGAATCACTCCACAAGCCCCATTCTGAATTAAGGCTAAAAAGGAAGAGAATGTGAATGTCCTGTGAGAAGAAATGTGCACCTTGTCCTCTGCGTTCCAGTATGAGAAACCTTCCCTATTATAAGAACTCCAGTTCTTAAGGGCTGTTGCTCGTGCTCCAGCAGAGTGTGATGCTGCTTTTAGGCAGCTGGAAATACTGTGGGTTTGGTTGGTTGATTTGCTTTTTAAATGGCCTAGCAACCCCTCTATGTCTTTTTTTGGTTTGAATTCCAGAGAAGCAGCTGGAAAGCTTAAACAGCTACAAGGTATCGCCAAGTTCACCCAACAGTTTGGACGGAGCAGACTTGTCCTCCATCGATGCCATGATGTCAGCAGTGATGAACGTGGGGAAGATTGCTGAAAATGGAGGGAACTCCCAAAATGTCAAATCCCCCACCAAGTCTCCTGCACCAAATCGGATTGGCAGGAGGAACCAGGTATGGAAACCCGAATGCTGGGAGGATGAAGGGAAGACAAGCATGGGAAATTATAGCATATGATTATGTTTCTTTGGTTGTTTTGCCTTTTTTTTCCCCTCAGCGGGTATTTCTTGCCTCTGCCATCACTCCTCTGTGTGTTGTCTGGTGGTTCTCCAGAACGTAGCTTTGGAAAACCGGGAATTGAAGGGGTCCACTTGCGTGGATTCAGACGTGAAGCTCGTGGGCACGAGCTCCAGTGTCATGTGATGATGAGCTGGTCTAGCAGGTGCCAGTAGCAGGGACAAAGCCACCAAAAAATTGCCATTTCTTCCCCACTGCATCCTTTCTTCAGGCTCTTACATCACAGAATCACAGCCTGGTAGGGGTTGGAAGGGACCTCAAAAGATCATCGAGTCCAACCCTACTGCCAGAGCAGGATCACCTAGAGCAGGTCACACAGGAACACATCCAGGTGGGTTTGGAATGTCTCCAGAGAAGGAGACTCCACAAACTCCCTGGGCAGCCTGTTCCAGTTCTGTCACCTTCCCTGTGAAAAAGTTTCTCCTTATGTTTACATGGCACCTCCCATGTTCCAGCTTGCACTCGTTTCCCCTTGTCCTGTCATTGCACGTCACCGAGCAGAGCCTGTCTCCATCCTCCTGACACTCACCTTTTACATATTTATAACCGTTAATGAGGTCACGCCTCAGACTCCTCCAAGCTAAAGAGCCCCAGCTCCCCCAGCCTTTCCTCAGCAGGGAGATGTTCCACTCCCTTCATCATCTCTGTGGCTCTGCACTGGACTCTTGCCAGCAGTTCCCTGTCCTTCTTGAGCTGAGGGGTCCAGAACTGGACACAATATTCCAGATGTGGCCTCACCAGGGCAGAGTAGAGGGGGAGGAGAACCTCCCTTGACCTACTAAACCACCCACCTTCTAATCCACCCCAGGATGCCATTGGCCTCCCTGACCCCCAGGTCCCTTTCCCCTACGCTGCTTCCCAACAGGTCAGTCCCCAGCCTGTACTGGTACCTGAGGCTGTTCTTTCCCAGCTGCCAGACTCTACACTTGCCCTTGTTGTGTTTCATGACATTTCTCCCCACCCAACTCTCCAGCCTGTCCAGGTCTCCGGATGGCAGCGCAGCCTGCCAGTGTGTCAGCCACTCCTCCCAGTTTGGTGTCGTCAGCAAACTTGCTGACTGTGCTCTCTGCTCCCTTACATTCGCCTCGTCTGCTGGGGAACCAGTTCATTTCAGGGAACTGGGAGGAGAGGAATAGCTCAGGGAGAAAAGAAATAGCTCAGAGAGGAGCAGAGTGCTGTGGCAGGGAGCTTGGCCGGGCCATGGTGTGGGACCCCTCATGAGGTGTGCAGCTGTCTGCGGGGAAGATCCAAGTGGTGTTAAGGTTGAAGGTGGTGCTAGAACAAGAGGTCACTCAGGACACGTGTGGGCACTGTAAGGTGCCTTTACTTCCTTGGTAACAAACCGATGAGGAGCCACTGCCATTCCTTTGTACAAAACTCGCAGAGCAAATACATGCAGCTTTTATCAGGGTTTTTTTCCATTTTCCAGTTGATGGCACCAGTTGGTACAAATAACGATCTAAAGAAGCGAGAGAGCTGTGTCAGTTAAAGCTGTGATTATTTATAGTCATGTTTTCCTCCTGCTGGGCCAGGCCTTAGCTGTGAAGGTGCTCCAGAACATCAAGAAATACCCCAAATGTCCATTTGACTTCAGAGCTCGCAGTGGAGCATAGAGAATTTCTAAGTCAATCAAGATGTAACAGGGACCAGAAGGGTTGCGAGGAATGACTCATGTGATGTTCCTGTAGTAGTTTATTAATAGCTTGCCAAGTAGCTGCCCAGTTGACAGACTTATGACTTGTCTTGGATTTATATTTTTTTTTTCTTTTTTTTTTCTTGAAAGGAATTAAAAGCCACTCACTGTAAATGAACATTCTTAAATGAAGAGCCTGGGCAGTGTATGGGTGACTGTGTGGGCTCGTATTGTCTAGCCCCTGGCCTAAGGGGTGATTTGCAGCATTCCCACTTGGGGGCTGCCCCGGTTCCTTGATTTCATCCTGTGAAGCTGGGCGCTGGAGCTCAGACTGGTCTGGGTGGCAGTGCTGTTACACAGCTGTCCACCCCTACACCACGTGGCTTGGCTTCAGGGAAGTTGATTAGCGTTAGTGACCTTTATTCCACCTGATATTTCAATGGGCATCGAATCAAAGGAAGCTGGAGAGTAAATGTGACGGGATTAAGAGGGATTCTTACAGCACAAAAATAAACAAATACATTGAAAACATAGTAAATAGCCCCTTTGGGTTTAGGCTGAAAGATGGTTATCGCCAGAGGGGCAAATGGCTACATTACTGAGGAAACAGAAGTGAGATGTGAGCTATTAAGTGGGTATCAGTCTGGTTAGCAACCTCTAACACAGCAGATTTCCCCTTGCAACACAGCAGAGGGAAGACACTGGAGCGTTCCAGTGCGTAGCGGTGCACAGCTCTCAGATTTGGGTCAGAATGTGCCCCTTATTATAATTTCAAGGATAATAACAAACTCTTAGCTGGTTTTCTGAGTCCGACTGCTGTCTCCCATGAGTTGGCAGTAAACTGTTTTGCCCTGAACCTTTGTCCCAAAGTCTATGGTTCTCTTCATAATGCTGACTTTATCTTGGCTCTCAGCTACCCATAGTCTAATAAACATGTTCTCACATCCAGCAGCATCCATTTTACCTTCTCCTTTGCTTTGCTCTTAAAGAAAAAGCATGGCAAAGGTGTTTCCCTGAGCTGGAGAAGGGCAGAGAGACCTAACACACAACTCCAGAAGCATTTGCCATGGGTTGAGTGCAGGGCAGTCGTGCCAGCTCGACTTACTGAAGGGAGAGTCGCTAAGAAATGAGCTGCTAATTTTATCTTCCAGTTCAGGAAGTGTGTTTTCACCAGCTTGGCTCGGTTGGGGCAGCTGAATGCTACGTGTTAAATTTGTGAGTGGGGGTGCTTTTACTGGAGGGATGCTGATGGGTTTTGGTCTGGATTGGGTCAATCAACAGCATTCCTGTTGGAGCTACCCTGGATTTGCTTGAGCTGTGTTACGGTATGTGGCATGTACCCTCTGTGACCACAGGAGAAAGTTTGGGTTTTAGTTAATAATAAACTCCAGGTTCAATACTAATCAGCTCTGGCTGAGCTATAGTGTGTCGCTGATCTTTGCTTCAAGGTGAACCAGTAATTACTCGATCTGCTGTTAATTTGCTGATTGGAAGAGCAGGCCGGCTGGGAGGCAGGCTTTGGAACGGTCCAGTGCATCGTGTAGAACTGCAGCGCTCGTTTCAAGCTGGGGCAAGAGGAGAGCAAATTAAAGAAAAAAAAAAAAAAGCAGTAGGTTGATAATTTCTCAGAAATACCCTGGGGATTAAACACTGTCTAAACTGTCAGTGCAGCTGCAGGGATTTTCCTCATGGCACAGTGTGTTTGTTCTGTGTCCTGAGCCAACTTCCAACAGGGTTGCAGTGGAATTGGAGCCGAACGTTACTCCACGGACAGGTTGCATGTGGTAAAATTAAAGCTGCAGAAGTTGGATGGAGTGGGCGTGTACAAATTATATGTTTGTCTATAAAAATGGGAGGGACAACACACTGGGATGATGCATTTGAAGTTTCTTGGGGTGCTCAGGCTTCCTAATGGCAGCCTTGCTTTCTGATGTTTTACAAGTAGTAGTGAGTTAGGCATTGGCCTGGGCGCGCGTCCTACAGCAGTTGCCTTTAGGATGGAGAGCCCTGAGAAAAAAATGTACATGAGAAGCAGCAGGGACAAGTGGGAGAACCTCATCATGGCAGTCCTGATCCTTTCAGACCTGAAATCATAAGTTTTGTTTATTTCAGGCGAAATGGGGAAATAGCTCTTCAGCCACATCCCCAGGTCACTGAGGTTAACAGAAAATTATCCTGGCCCTATTTCTGAAAAGGCGGTGTTAGATTTTAATAGTGAGCTCTAAAATGCTTCCCCAAATCATGCAGGAGGTGATACTGCTTTTCTGAGACTTCGAAAACCCTTTCTCTTAACTCTGTGTCAGCATCTTCCCTCCTGACGTGCCAGAGGATTTGTCACAGAGGCTTGGCTTGGTCACTCTTGGTGTTCTTCACAAACGCTTGCTTGTGGAAGTGGTCTCCTCTGAGTTGATGACTTTTGGGATGGCGACGGGAGAAAAGAGTTGTGTGGAGAGAGGAGATGCATGGATAACACTGAGCTGTCAGTTCCCTCCTGGCTGAAGAGCACCTGAGAGTGCTGTTTATTTTTTGCCTGTTTTCATGGTTTTACTTAAAAAACAGACAGCAGAGAGATTCAGTAGAACATGTCCTTTTGGCATAAATATTACACTTTCCCACTGCTCACGCAGAGATGGTTTTTGTAGTCTGTGGTCACCAGCAGTGTAGGTAACAGGCGGTGGATCTAAGTAGCTGGTGAAGATTTGCATTATTCTGTGGAAAATTGACGTTTGTTTCTCAGTGCCAGACCATCTTCCTTTTAATTCACAGGCATTGGTGCCGAAGCTGTGCCCGAGCCTCTTAGTGAGATGATGAAAAAATCCTTTTATGTCATGCAGAAGCCATCCTGGTGGGCAATCCAGGCAGATGCCTTTGGTTCCTGCGCCGGTGGCATTTCATCGGTGGCTGAAAGAGCAGTGGCTTTGCTCAGTGTCCCAAGGGCATCCTTTAAATCAGGCTGAGCTCTCCTGTCAGCTTCATTGTTTGTACTCGTGGGTTGACTGTGGTTCCTCCTGCTTCTCACCTGGGTGGAGAATAACCGGGTTCATAACGTGGTTTTTTTGAGTCACGTACGCTCCTGCGTTGTCACCTCTTTCTTGCTATGATCTCATTCAGATCTCGCAAGCTTGAAAAGGGTTGGGCCTGGCCGGTGTGCCTGGATGGGATGCTTCCAGGAGAAACACAGGATGCTAAGGGAGGGAAATGGTGCTGGTGATTCAGTAACCGCTGCTCTTCCTCCTGAGTCAGCCATGGAGCAGAATGTACAGCCCCGAGAAGAGGGCACCGAGCTAGTGCCTTGCCATCAAGGTGGGGTGGGAAACCTGAAGTCTTGACAACTTGTGCTTATTAAAGAACTTTTGGAAAGATCAGTGGCATTTGCCCCCGTATTCTGGGGGGGTGTTCCAGGACTTGCTTTCTGCTCGCCTAAATTCCTCCTGGCAGTTTGAGCTGGGTGCAGTAATTGCCTTCACTTCCTGTCCTAAACTGCTGCTGCTGCTGCTCAGTGTCTGTGCTGGTAAAACAGCTGCTGTATTGCTACAGTGTTTGAAATGGCTCCTATTTATAAATTCAGAAGATTCTGAAGCTTCCCCGTGGGATCTATCAGGGTGATCAACGTGCCTGTGCGAGTTGTTCTTAGCAGTGGCCTTTTGTACTTACAGTGGATTATGCTTTTTTCATTCCCACCAGTAGCAGCTTTCAAGTTCTTTTATCTCGCCATTCCTTCTGATTTGGTTTTGTTTTCTTTGCAGGAAACAAAAGAAGAGAAGTCTTCCTATACCTGTCCTCTGTGTGAAAAGATTTGCACTACACAGCACCAACTAACTATGCACATTCGTCAGGTACGCCGAGTACCGGCTCTGGATTTCTTACTTTTATTCAGTGTCTGCTTTGCCCAGGGTGCATTTTCCATCTGCAAACCAGAAATGTTCCCATTGTAACTTTATTCAATTGTTTTGCTTTTATTTTAGCCTTCTGCTAATCTTTTCCTTAAAAAAAGACCCCAACCCTCCCAATCCAACCCGAGGTGGGTTGTTTTCCTCCCTTCCTTCCCCAGCACTGCCCCTGACAGTGGCTCGGACAAGGATGTATGTCCTGTTCTGCGTAGCTGCAGGTATCCCATGGGTCCAGAAATCCACTTCCCTCATGATGCATAAGTCCTGTTTTGTTACCCTGTTTGAGTACAGATCTCTTTACTGCTCAGTGCAAATTAAGAAGCAGGAAGACACGATTTATAAATGACCTCAGTGTAGAAAAGCCTCTCAGCCCTTCACAGGCTGTAGCAGATTGGGGAGGCAGAATTAAAACCACACTTTTTTCATGGCTGATGCACTTTTTTTTTTGGTCAGCTACAGGCCCCTTCTTGCTCCTCTTGAAAAATGTGCATACTTCATAAGGAGGTTTGGCCTCTTCTGTGTCTGAAGGTCCTGCTTTGGATGCTAGGGTTGTGGTTCACCACTGTCAGCCCACTAGATATTTATTTTTTTCAGTTTTCCCTCCTGTACTGGAACTGTTACTTAATTTAATTTTTTTTTTCTGACTCTTGTGGCATTGGGTTGTTTTATTTTTGGTATGTGAAGAAATCTTCCAAGTCTCTGAATGCAGGTAGGAAGAAATGGTACGTACAGCATCATAGCTAATGGCCTGGTTTTGGCCCTGTAATGCATCCTTAGGGCCACAGAAGTCTGCAGGTGCCCTCAGAAGCAGTTTACTTCTGTTTTCTTCCAGGAATTAATGTCTTTTAATGAGTATTTGTTTTTAAATGTCTGTCTTCTGCCATGCAGTCCCTGTTTACATCCCCTCTGTGTTTTTCCCCCTTAACCACTCACCCAACCCCAAAGCACTGCACAGCTTAAGGTATCCCAAAGTGCCATTTGTCTGATGGGTTGTTGCGGAGTCCCTTTGGGTCAGGCAGGAATGCTGCCTGTGGCAGGGACAGCTACCATGTGCTGTGCATTAAGGAGTTAAAAATGAAGGGTGGGGGTGGAGTTGAGGGGGGGAGGGCTGGAGAGCTATACGTGGGGCACACATTTCTGTAAGGGATTGTGCTTTTTAAAATGTTGTTAGTTCTCGCTGCTGTTTTCCTGGCGCTTCAGAAGGGGCACTCAATGAAAAACCCATCGTTGCTTTCTCTAGCATAACACTGACACTGGAGGGACAGACCATTCCTGCAGCATCTGTGGAAAGTCTCTGAGCTCAGCCAGCTCCCTTGATCGCCATATGCTAGTGCACTCAGGTGAAAGGCCTTACAAATGTTCAGTGTGTGGACAGTCCTTCACCACCAATGGCAACATGCACAGGTGAGTGAGTGCTTCAGCTGCACCCCGGAGTGTGGAAAGGATTCCAGGATAGGGGGCTGGGGTTTTTTTTCCCTTGGAAGGACTTACAGGCTTTCTAAAGATGCTTCCTTGGGCTGAAAATGTGGCCTATCCGTGACCTGCATGTATGGTGTGACACACGCCCCTGCTACAACTGCTAGGATGCTGCAGGTGTGGAAGTCAGAATTGAGAATGGTCTTTAGCTCTCTTCACATACTATCCAGAGTTGTCCCAGATACCCAGGACTATTGCTTTTTGGTTTTATTATTATTATTTTGACAGATGAGATGGATTTTTCTCAGCGGACAAAACTATATAGCCAAGCTGTATAGGAGCTTGTAACTCCAGAGCTATGGATCCAAGTGGTTGTACTGAAACGTCTGTGGTGGTGTTGAATGTTTTGTAGTCAGGTATCCAGGTGCCATCGTGAAGGTGCCTCTCCAGAAGAATTCTGTTTTTAAACACGTACGTCAGTCCTTGCTTGTGCTGTAGATAATCCTGCTGCACGACAGATCCGGGAAATGGTCTCTGACTCGAGTTGCCAAATGTATTTCGTGTAGATTTCCTTCATAGGGAGGTAGCAAAGTGTACAGCTGGCAACTGGGGAAACCAAAATGTCAAATCAGATGGATGTTCCTTCCCCTTCCTCATCGCCCAGTTCAGGATTTGTTTATTTGCATGGGTGGAACACCTCAAAGCTGATTAAGACTGGGTGAATTCCCACATAGCTTTAGTCCCCATATCAAAGAGTTTACAACCTACAAAGAAACTGCAGCACAGGTGAGGGGAAAGGAACAGAGCTTACAAACAGAATGAGGAGAGTGATAGTTGCAGTCTGGTTCTGTGTGGGAGGGGAGAGATCTGGTTTCCTTGATTATTTTCAGTCATTTTCCAAGCAGGATGCTATAGGTGGAGTGAAAGGGGTGATTTTGGTGATAATAGGAAAGATAATGCAATGATGCACAAAGGAGGCAATAGCTGCTTCCAGCTTTACCTCTTCTGTATCCCATTGTCCAGGTTAAACAGTTACCTGAAAAGGGGGGAGAAATAAGAGGGAAAATTCCATATTTATTTAACTTACACTTGATTGGAATCGGGGAGATCTGGGCAGGGAGACTAAAATGAGAAGGGGAAGACAGAAGACAGAGGAGATACTGGCCTTGGGCATTGAATAAATCCCACATCTGACTCATCTGCCCAGAGGTGTTGGGATCCAGTTGTTTGCCAGACTGGGTCATTACTGTGTCTGTGAGGAAGGCAGGGCACCTGCTGAGTTGCAGCATCCGTGGGTGTATTCCATCTCGGGGCGGGGGGGGACACTCTGGGGTGGTTGGACACTTGTGGCCAGGTCCTCAGCCCAGGCTGTGTGCTGAAGGACAGCTTGAGGAATTGGTTTGGGTTTTTTTGCTCGGTAAGCATCTCCTTGTTCTCTCCCAGAAGCAGGAAAGGGAGGAGTGAGGCTTCCCCTGAGACTTGACTCCAGGCCTATCAGATGATGTAGTCACCTTTGCTCATACAAGTTTCCCCATATAGCAGCTCTTAACCTTGCTTTAGTAGCACATCTGCCAGAATTGTCAGGCTTGGTGACTTGCCCAGAAGAAGTAAGAACAGAGCAGCACCTTCTGATGAGAAGATTGGTTTTCAGTTTTTCTCTTAACAAGATGTTGCTTGAAGCTACCAGGATGGAGTGCTGTGTTTACTGACTGCGCTAAGAAGGAACCTAAGTGCATGCAAGGAAAACAGTCCTATTAAAAGTTCTTTCCATCTGATAGGTTCCTGTCTGCTCCGTAAAACTCCTTCTGGTGTAGGATCACCCCACAGCAGCTCAGTGGGACATCACAGAAACCTCTCCCTGAGCTTGGTGGTGCTGCAACAAGTGATTCCAGACCCGTGATGGGCAAGATCCTGAGCATACTGAACCAGACAGGTTTTGCTAGAGGAGAACTGTGGTTGGCAGGACTGTGCCACCAGGTTTTCTTGCAGTGAATAACCTTTTCTTGTTGCTGTGACAGACTATGATAGTGAATCCTGTTGCTGAAGTTGAAAGCAGGAATGTGCAAGTAGACAGCTGAGGATAAATGCCAAGTGAAATGAAATTTGTTATCTGGTGCTATGACACACTCACAAGGAAGATGCTCGGTTTGCCCACCAGGTGCCTCCTTCCAGAACAGGTATTTCTAGTCTGAGATGGTGTGAGGTGAACTCTTTCACAGGCATCTCAAACTTAGCTATTACATCAGGGCCAATGGCCTGCCAGTGCTGTGGCTGAAGGGACGCCTCTCCCATCACGTTCCAAACTGCTTCTGCCCCAGGATCCCAGGGCAAGGACCTGCTGGCCAGGTCCTGCCTTGAGTGCAATTCCCAGAGGCTTTGCTTGTGGTGCTGCCACTTTATTAAGTGAAGGGAGGAAAAGACCTTCCAGAGCTCTTATCTGCTGTTCTTTTGCTGTGGGCAAAACCTTTTTGCCACAGTCAGGTTTTCTGTGGAGTGGGAAGAGTCTTTCCTGCCCATCTCTTCTCCGTGTAGGTCTGGCTGTGTTGGAGTGTTGAGTGTACCCTTTACCTGTAACACTGATGCTGCCCTTCCTGACTGCCACAATACATGCAACACTTCATTTGTAAATGAGTCATAACCTCTCACATGAAGTCCAGTTTCTTTTTGTTGTGCTCCTTGGCTCCTTGTCAACAAGTCAAGTTGAATGGGCACAGCAGACAGGGCTGGAGGGGGAAGGTTCTCTTGTGCAGCACCATTCAAAACAAAAAAAAGGTGTAAACCTGCTTCCTTTTCTGACCATGGTGACTCTTGGCCAGGATTTTCACCAGGGGACCCGGTGCCCTGAGTTCTTCTTCATGGCCTCAGGAACAGGAATTGCTCTGGAGGAGGAGAGATGGAGACATTGCAGAGTTTTTACAGAGATTTCTTTCTGACCGGTACTGGAAGGAGCAAATCTTGGTGATAGCAAGCCTTCTACCATCAAGGACTGGTCTGGGGGTTTGGGAATGTGGAGGAAGGATTCAGGTCATATAATTCTGAGTTCAGAATTCCTGTCACTGGATTGACACCGTGGTGATCAGTACATTCAAAAATCTGCAGTTTAGAGTGCACACATCCACAATGTTTATGCTGGACACACAGATGCTATATGACTTTCTCTTGGTCACGGGATATTCAACAGGAGGTTGCAAGCCTCTTATTCCATCTCCACCACTGCCCCTTCCCAAAGTGCAGGCAGAGGAATTGGGCTGCTGCTGCTGTGGGTTTGAGTGGTGGTGGTTCATGAGCTTCAGCAAGGGACCTTGATGTAGAGGAAAAGACTTTCCTTGACTCACTGCATCACATTCCAGTAGAACACGCACCAGGCTTCAGGGGGAAGGGCAATGCCTCCACTTGCTCCAAAAGAGCTTCCTTTGGGGATTAGGAGACTTTGCCAGCAGCTCTGTTTCCATTTCTGTGACCGAGGATGGTCTGTGCCTGTCAGTTTTAAATGACATTTTCCTCCCTGCCAAAAAACCACTCTCCGTGCAACTTGAAAACGTTAATAGAAGTGCCAGAAGTGTCCATGGCTGACGTTCTCCAGGCTGCCTGTCTTAGTGTGGTGATGCCAGCTCACCAAAGCCTTCCATATGAACCCAAAACATCGCAGGTTATCTCCTTCCTTTCTCTCCCTCTACTCCTTACGTAGCAAAATTCTTCATAATGCCTTTGTATTTACATCCCACTTAGGTACTCGCAGGCTGTTTAGGCACCATCTCAGGAACAGGTCTCAAAGTTTGGGGGATTTTTTAATATTTTATTTTTTTTTTGGCACATGTGAAACACCACATGCACCAACCACATGCAGAAGTCTTTGAAACTCAGATTGGAAGATCTGGATCGCAGAAGCTATGCTTTGAAGCACGCTTACAAAGGGTCCTATCAAAGAAGGTATTTCTTCTTTTAATTAAGGAGGCACTTTCATTCTCAATCTTATTTTCAGTGCTAGATAATTTTCCCAAACTTCTCTTTTTAATGTGCGGTTGAGGGACAAACAGCTGGTTTTGTTACCAGGGTGCTATTCTGATGCTCAAATGAAGTCCTTTTCTAAACAAGACTTGATGTGTGTGTCTGTGCTGCTGAATGAGTTTTTGAGAAGGACAGAAAGCGCGTGTGCTGGAGGGTGACCTGTGGATTCTGGTGTTTGGACTGGCCCCCTTCGCTGACGGACGAAGAGCGGACGCTCGGGGAAGATTGTACCGTGCCGGTTGGCAGATGAGTGTTGGCTGCTGATAAAGGCACCTCTGGAGATGCCTGTGCTTTAGTGATTTCCCCTCTCTCTTTAACACGGCTCTGGGTTCCTCGGGCTGCCCCGTGACATTACAAATATCCCATCGGCAGAGCGTCCTCAGGAGCTGGCTGGATCCATCCTCTGCCCGCGTTCCACCTGCGAGCCGCTCCGGCGTTATTTACGGGCTTGGCCGGCGTCCAGGGCGCTGTGTGTGCTTTGGAGGGTGCAGTGCGCTCACAATGCCCGGCCTCGCAGAACAAATAGCATCTCTGCAGTCGAGCACGTGCAGCCTGGCATTTGCTTAAGCTGGGAGGTTTGGGAGGCAGAGCACAGCCAAACGTCGTGATGAGCTCTTCTTTTATTATTTTTTCTTTTCCCAGGAGAGGAGCAGGAACTGCCTTATTACCACACGGCTTGGTGTCAGGTGGTTTTGCAGAGATGGCCAAGTGGAAATTTGGCGTTAAACGTCAGGTAGCTTTGAGAAGCTGAACGTAGAAGATCTCGAAGCTAAAAACAAATAGCCAAGGAACTCGCCACGCTGGCAGTGATTGACGGCTCACGCGTGTGAAAAGGCCCTCTCTTATTGTCTTGCACAATAGAAATGTCTCTTTGGTCATCTCCTAAGGAGCTTTTATTCCAGCGTAGTAATTGGTAGGCAGTGCTCTTAAATATTGAGCAGGAGGCTGCTTTACAGGCTTTCAGACCCATGCCTTACACGTGGGGGATGATTTAACCACTGTCAGCATGCTAGTGAAAGATAAGCTCCTGCAAAGGCAACTGCCCTAATTCTTGAGCAGGGATAACGAACACAAAGGGACTAAATTCTGCTTCTAGTAATTGATGGCCGTAGTTGCAGGAGGCAGGTGAGATGTGATGATAGCTGCTTTGGCTTTCTCTGCAAGTAAAAAACATCTCTTCCATTTTCATAAATATGTTTTGTAAATAAGGATGGGGAAGCAGGGGGAGGGAAGTTGTTTTGGCCTCTCTCCTGACAGCAGATATGTACGGAGTAAATGTTTTGCTGTGATCCCCATCTTTGGGGAAATGGAGAGGAGAGGAGAGGAGAGGAGAGGAGAGGAGAGGAGAGGAGAGGAGAGGAGAGGTCAGGCTTTTTCGTCAACAATAGTGTAGCAGTAAGAGTCTGGTTTTTGACGTCTTTGATGAAAATTAGTAGACTGCAGTATTTTTAATGCTCCCGGGCAGAAACTTTTGTGTCTCTCTCTGTTACTGAGTAGACTACTCCTATTTTTTAAAGACTTTTATATAAACTTTTATTTCGTTCACATGGCACATAACTAGGGTGCTGCAAAAGACCCCTCCATCGATATCTTCAGTGGTAAGAGACTCTGAAGGAGCTGTTGTGCCCCAGCAGCTCTGTGAGCCTTCAGGCCAAAAGGAGATGCCATGGTTTCAGATGTGTTACATGCAGCTCGTAGCCTTGGACAGTATCCCCCTCCAGTTATCGTTACAGAACAGCAAAGGAAGTTCACACAAAAACACGAACGCCGAGATCTGATTAGAATCAAGCGAAGCAAGGAAGTGCAGAGTTAAGATTTATACGCAGACCTTAATTAGCTCCATTGTTCTTGAGAAGCGAAGCGTACACAGAGAGGAGCGTTACACTCGCGTCTCCAGAGCTCTTCGGTACCTCGCCATGAGGAAGGCTTCAGTGTGCTTTTGAGCCCGAGATTTCGTGCGTGTTGCCTCTGAGTAACAGCTAAGCCCGGTCCCTGTGCGTTGTAAGCTTGGGGATGTTGGTGGTTTCGTTTTCTGTGGCCAGAGAAAGGGGACTCTCAGTCGCTCTAGGTTTCTGGTGCAGCTTGTGCAGAGGGGAAGGTGGTCTGACGTAGCAGAGTAATGCCACCCTCCTCCCAGGCAAGAACATAAATCTCCGTGTAACAGAGCGCATTGAGCGTAGCTTAGCGCTGCTTTGTCACCCCTGTCACAGTTCAAACGAGCACAAGCCACTTGACAGATTAGACTCGAGTCGCAGAGCGCACGGCAGCGCGAGGCCTTGATCTTTCCACATAAGTACCCTTTCAGGAACATCACCTCCTCTGAAGGGCTCGGATTCTCGGGGACGTTACCTCCCCTTCTCACCTTGAAGAGCTACACAATAAATACAGCCCTTAACTGAGCGAGCGCCAGCAAATCCAGGCGATCTTTGCGGGGAGCTGAGGTGCTTTTAGTCCCTTGCCGTAATCCCGAGATGAACGCCGCTCTTGCAGAGACTTTGGCCTCTCAAGGTTAACAAGGGACGTGGTGTTTTGTTGGCATTCGGGTTGGCGGTTTGTCTTCCAGCTTGTCGTTTGGCTGGGGGATTCCCTGTAGAAAATGCTGGTGGTGAGGAAGTTTGCTGGGAGAGTTTTTGCGTCAAGGTGATCTTTGCTCGGCCTGTTGCTCGCGTCGCTTCCCCAGTGAACGTCTCTTCACTCCCTTCCTCCTCATGTCCAGAAAGGCTCCTGGGCCAAGTACTGACGAGAATGAGGAAGAACTCCCATCTCAAACTGCGTTTGTGGTTGCTGTTGTTTAATGTATGTCTTCCAGCTTTACCTTTTCTCCCCCCAGTATCTAACCTGCTCAACCTGTTCTAGCTCAGCATGCTGGAACCAGCAGACTGCAGAACATACCCCCTCTCAGGGTCAGCAGGTTTTTTTTCCCCTCTTTCTTTTTTCCCCTCTTTTAAAAACAGGCTGTTCCTTAACAGTGGATTAGCAGCATTTGGGGAAACTTCTCTAGCTGTAAAAATAAAATGGTGATGGGAATCCTGGCATTCAGGTGCTTAGGCAGGGCCTTTCGCTCGGGTTTTTGAGCTGTGATGCTCACCTGCCTGATGCACACAGCAAAGACATGGTCAGTAAAGTGGTGATGCCATTATACAACTGGCAAATAGCACACCATATGCAAATACTGCTTTCTGTTTCTGCAAGGCACCTGTAGATCTGCTGAGTTCTTCAGGCTGCTCTCTTAGCTGAAGTTCCCTGAACGCTGTCAGTGTTTTTTTGGTAAATCCTCAGAGTCAGCTCTTCAGGGCTTTGTGGTGGGACTCAGTGATCTCAAAGGTCTTTTCAACCTAAACCATTCTGTGATAAGTGCGTGGAAAGATGTCCTGAAACAGAGGAGTTGTACAGCTTCGGCCTGGCTTGCCTTTGACGTCAGGCCACCTCAGTGTGTCATCTTTCTTGACAGCTTGAACCCTGGGGGTGAAGAGAGTAAGGCAATCCACACGGCTCATGGGCTGCACCGAAATTAATCTCACTTGAGGGTGAAAGTTTCCCAATTCCTGTAAAGCAGCACAGTTTGTGTGGGGACTTCTGTTTCCAGCTACTACGCCTGACTAAACAGACACATAACAAGAGGTGAAACCTTTTCCTAGTGCTTCTCTGCTCGTCAGGGGAACACTGAGATCACCGCTGGTGAGGAAGGAGGACCACATGTTCAGGAACAGGAGAGGAAATGGCCCGAGCACGTGAAACCTCTTTTGCTAGGATGCCGTCCTTGGCGCTGGGAAAAGCTTGCATGACTTGTGTGTGTGGAGTGATAACCTCTTCCTTCCTCACCCCTCGAGTTACTTGGTGGCTGCTGATACCAGGGTGATGCAGAGACCCCGCTGTAATGAAGATGTGCTGCCCTTATCTAGCACAGCTTTCTTGAGTGTGTGTGTGCGCTGGGGGAGGTATTCAGCTCCAGCATTGCTGTGGCCATCTATTTTTTCCTCCTTGAGCTGTGTGATGCAGCAAGTTGTTCTGTGCTGTCTGCCATCGAGATGGCTCAGCAGTGGAGTGGGAGAGGGAACTGATGGCAGGAGGGCTTTGCCTGTTTCTGGGAAGTAGCTGGGGCTTGTGTTTGCTTGCTTGGTGAAGGGGGCAGGCAGAATGTACCTGGGATGGTACCTGGGTACTGTGTCTGTTCTTAAGGATAAAACTTTTCCCCTTTCTGTCATCCTTTCTCTGATTTTTTTTTTTCTCCCTCCCTTTTTTTCCCTGATACTAAAATTTAAAATGGCTTTAATTGTCTATATCATCTTGTTTTCTTTAAACGTGAAGTTTCCTGAAAAATCAGCAATGGAGCCACTGACTGTGGTTATATACCGGGGTAACTAGAGGACGTGCCTGAAAACCACAGATCTCCAAAAAGAGGCAAGAAAACAGCAGTTCAGAATTGTCCCAGCCCAGGTTTTTGATGCACTTCAAAAAATCTTATTCCCACTTAATTTTTTTGTTGTTAATGAACTTTTGTCTCCAAGCTTGAGGGAGCACAGGGATCTCTTCTGCCCTCCCTTATGCCGGGGTTGGTGTGAGCTGCGAGCGAACGCTTTCTTCTGCTGTGCTTTGCTTTGGAGGCATGGTTTGAATCACTTCCCTGTCACAGCATCATCAGGCAAATATTTGTCTCCCTTTTTCCCTTCGAGGTGTTCTGACAGCGCTGCTGGTAGGGAACAGGAGTAACTTTAACCCAAGCTGGGAATGCAGCTGTATCAATCTAAGCCTGTTTGAACTTGCTGATTCTGCGTAGCGAGTGGTTGCTCAAATGTGAATACAGCATAATTATTCCAAAG
Source organism: Actenoides hombroni (assembly GCA_024336885.1). NCBI lineage: Eukaryota > Metazoa > Chordata > Aves > Coraciiformes > Alcedinidae > Actenoides > Actenoides hombroni. The sequence goes on along the minus strand of WUAM01000162.1, from coordinate 4,973,324 downwards.
TGGTACCCCCACCTTCTTTGGGTTTGTAGATCATTATCTCTCACTCCTGCTTACAACTCGCCTTTATTAACAGCAAAGCAAAATTTTCCTCTAGGTTAAAAATACAAGATGCTTTGTGTGCACGTGTACGTATCGTGCTATCCGTAGGGATCACGTACTGGCAGCTGCACGGCACCGGTTAACTTTGCAGGCTGCCCTGGTAGCACTCAAGAGGGGTTTCTAATCTGTCATTTGAACGTCATCAAGGGTGGCTCGTGCAGCTTTAGCTAGTCTTGGTGGATCTAAATAATTCCTCTGTCAGCCTAAGGGTGCTGTCTGCCGCCCTGCTGCAAGGCTCTGGTGGCTTTGCTGGGGGAAGCTCATGGCACAAGGAGAGGCGGCCGGCACGGAACCCGGGGGGATGCTGGGGGCAGGACTGCAGTTCCCGGGTGCTGTGCTGGGGGATCTCCTGCTGGACCTTGGTTGCAGACGTGCAGCTAAAATGAGTCAGTGCTTCCCAACCCCATCCTCCCTGGGACCTGTTTGCCCCACCCTGCTCTTTCACTGCCTGCTTGCAATGGCTTTTGTGCTAGTACAGCCATGGGGATTCCTTGCTCTTAGCTTCACTTTCACAAAACCACAGAATCCCAGCATGGTTGGGGCTGGAAGGTCCCTCTGGAGCTGATCTGGTGGCACCCCCTGCTCCATCCAGCAGGGTCACCCAGAGCAGGGGGCCCAGCAGCGCGGTGTCCAGCCGGGGTGGGAATCTCTCCAGACAAGGAGACTCCACAGCCTCTCTGGGCAGCCTGGCACAGGCTCCCACATCCTCACACCAAACAACTTTCTCCTCCTGTTCAGATGGAACCTCTTGGGTTCAAGTTTGTGCCCGTTGCCTCTTAAGTGGGTGATGTTGCTAATTAGCACTGGAAATATGTTGTCAATACAGATTCTCTACATGTTTTAGCAAACAAACAACTGACTAAACTCTTTAACAGAGGGCAGTAATGTTGCTGCGTGTCTGACTTCAGTTCCTGTCATATCCAGAAGACTCTTAAGGAGAGGGTTAGCAGCAGTATCTTAAGTGATTGCTCCTAAAAATGCTGCTGCTTCACTTTCTGCTTGTTTAGGATTTACTTCCCAAGCGTGTCAAATGGCAGAAGCTCTGAAGAGGAATTCCCTGTGTTTTCCTGCATTTCTAGACAATTTGGGCTGAAGTAACATTTGTTAAGCAAAACGAAACAAAGATGACAGAGAAATCTCTGAAAGGAGGCGTTGTCAGTGTAATTTTGAAGGCTGTCTTCTTACTCTGTGAGCCGTTTTGCATGATGTGAGGCCTGAAGACCATCATGGTCCAAATTTCAACCTGGTTTGGGTGCATCCTGCACTCTTGTTGGGTCTCTGATATGGTGGTGCAAAGTTGAAGCTTAGACAAAGCAAACTTCCTGGCTTTTTTTTTTTAAACAGAGATGTTTGGTCATGTTCTGAATGCTAGGCATGCCTTTTCTTCACTGAAAATTATTGAACACGTGGTTTTTTGATTCTTTGGAGATTGATTGCTGTTATGTGAAGGTAACAATGTAAGTGGAAGATCTCAGGGAAGAAAAAGTGGAAGAGGTAAAGCAATTTTGTCAGCTAAATCGTACTTAGGGCTTCTGACCAGCTCAGACCTTCCTAGACTAGCTTCATGAACTTGAGTAACTCTTTACATTGGTGAAAACAAAAGTTGTATTTTAAATAAAGTGAAGGATGGAAGACACTGGGTTTTATTCTCAGTCTCTGAAGGGCTGGATGTGTGGCTCCCTTGTCTTTAGACAAGCATCAGATGTACGAGGATCATCCCCTTGGTTCTGATACCAAAGTGCTTGGAGATCACGAGGGAGGTGAGGAGCAGCCGTGTGCGATTCAGTAGAGTGTAGGGTACATCTAGTGGTAAAGTGGAGAAACTTAGGATAATATTTGGGATATGAAGCCAGAACCTGAACTTGATACCATCAGATGATCTCTCTGGACTGATAATGCCCGGATTCATTGGCCTCCCCACTGCGTTTCCACAGGCGTGGAGACAGGAGGGAGGAGGAGGAGGAGGGTGTTTATACATGTGCTGGATCCTGCGCTCAAGAATTAATCTTGATTTAGATGCTGGGACTTTCCCAACCAGGCCTCGGTGAAATTACTTGCTGCTCCCCCTCTGGACATGCTGCTCCTTCTAATCAGACCTACCTGGCATCAACCTCTCCTGACTGAAAGCCAACAAAGCTTGTGCTGCCATAGTTATAAGGGAGAGGCTTAACCCTGGACCCTTCTCGGAGGCTACAGAAACACCCTGTTCTTCCCCACCTTCCTTTTGGCCAGGCCTTGGAGCCAAGCAGACCCGTTCTCTTCAGCATGTGGAGCACACCAGCAGCCGTGGAAACCCGGGGTTGCAGCTCCAGTGTGGTTTTTCTCCCCAGAGTGAAGAGGTGAGGGATTCCCACACAGGCTGAGGGATGATGCTTCCTCCTCAAGAGCCAACGCGGCGCTGATCAAGGTTATCTGCATGCAAAGCAGGAGCTCCTGGTTTTGTTCAGAATTCAGTGGGACCCGGAGCTGGGAGCAGCTGCGTCTTGCAGTTGCCTCTTTCAGGATGCTTTGCCTCCTCGTTCTAGCCTTGAGCCAGCCAGTCAAAACCTGCCCACGTTTTGCTTTTGGCATTGAAGCTGTAGGTTGCCCTGTTTCGAGACCTCCAGAAGGCTTATATATGATCAACATGCAAATCCTCTTGGCATTAAGAAAACACAGCAGCTCCCTTTTGGAGATGTGGGAAGGGCTGGGATGGGACCAGCAGGAGCTGCATGTCACTTCAGCAGGACACGTGCCCTTTCCCCCCTGCTATGAGTCATGTCCCTTAGGCACTGGTCCAGCACCATCAGCAAGGAGAAAAAAGGAGTAGGGCACTTGAGTTCTGAGTTTGTTTATTGTTGCAAAACTCTTCTATTCAATGAAAAGCAGCAAAGTTTTCACTTGCTACTGGTTCTGGTGGAGTAGTCGCTGTTCTGACATCATGCTCTGCGTTACAGTGAGGGGCTGAAAAAGGAAGGGGGGAAAAAAAAAGGAAAGAATCTGGGGGAATTCTTGTGTGGTATCATCTTAGTCATCCTGGTCACGTGGCCGTTGGAGGGAGAGGAAAGTTGTGGCAGAAGAGTGGAAGCAGAAGGTGATTTTTCGTGGGGAGGATGGAATGAAATAGACAGTCAAGTGGTTGAAAAACCTGACTTTGTTGAGAGGGGTGAGTGGCACGCAGACCCAGCACAGTGGGGTCCTCTTGGCTCACCTGTGGAATTCCTTGTGCGAGGGGGAGGGAATTGATGCTGGGCAGAGCTTTGGCACGTCCAGCTCTGCTGCGGAAAGCGGAGCGTGCGGCAAGTTATCTGCATTTTTTGCATAGCAGTGCTTTAAACGTTAAGAGTTTAGTTCAGAGGTGGATCAGACCTTGTTTGGGAAAGACTTCATTTCCTCTTTCCATTGCAGGATTATTCATTGCAAATTCTTCTGGCTCTCTGTCTCGTCTCAATTTAAATACGGTTCCACCGCTTCCTCCGAGAGGTTCATCAAGGCTTGCTGGCACTTAGCACGAGGGAATCCTCCCTGGTTTGAAGCCCCACGTTTTATCTCCTTCCTTTCATCCTGTGTATCGTGGTTGCGTTTTAGTGTTCCACCCTCAGTGCTGTCCGGGTGTCTGTGTGCTTCCTGGGGAGACTGGGAACCACCAGACGAAGTGCAGGTAGCTCCGTACCTTCCCCAGCTCCTTTGCTCTTCTTGGGGTGCTCTGGTGGGTGACTCAGAGCCACAACTCATTGATTTACATTAGGAAAAAAAAAGAAAAAAAAAAAAAAAAAAGAAAAAAAAAAAAAGACAAAGTGCAATCCGAACTCTTCTGAGCTGCTGTAGGGGTCACTTGAGAGCTGCTGGCACGTGTTGCCATAACCTGCATCCCCTGAATCGGAGCGTTTCTGTCCCTGTCCTTATTTTGCTTTGCTTTTTTTTTTTTTTTTTGCACTACATTCTCACTTCAAGTGTTGAGTGTTTATCTTTATTTTTTTTGGAACCGATGAATGTCGTATCATTTTCCTTCATCGTTGTAAGATGCTGAAAGCCAGGCTGACTTACGAGCCTGGCTTTTGTATTCAAAGTATGCCAGTGTTGTCAGGCCAAAATATGTTGTTATAGTCACAATGGGAAAATAACTTGTAAGCACGGCTTTGTTCCTGTTCCCCCTGTATCTTGGCAGGCTACGCAGTGAGGTCGAGCATTTTCAGCCCCACATGTAAGATCTAATCAAGGCAAACTCTTCTAATGGAGGATAAGGCAACAGAAATATTGCCCCCCCCCTTAATTATAGTTAGGAAGCTGTTTTAAGTAGAAGAAGCCTTGGTGAAGGGAGTGTTTTAACTTTAAAAGAAAGATTGTTGATGTGACTTGACATCTGCTGCAGTTCAACCCAAGCTGGGTGATAAATGTTTTCTCCAGGCAGAATGACATCCATGTTGCAGAGTAAAAGAGAGAGATGCAGATTGTGTCTATCCTTTGTACTGCTCGGCCTTATCTTCCCGCTTATCTTGGGCTGTAGCTCTAGTAATCTTGCTCCTCTCCACCCTTGATTTGGTGCAGTGAAACTTGCTTAACCTGCCCGAGGAGCAAACCCGCTGGCTGTATCGTGGACAGGTTGTGACTCTCCTTGAGAACTCTGGAACCTGCTGCTTTGGTTTCGGATTTTTCTCTTTTTTTTGTTGTTTTTTTTTCCCTTGACGCTGGCACACCAAGAGCTATCGCAGCCGCTGCGATATTTGACCTACGCAGCGAAAGTCAAAGGTGCAGTCAGGGTGTCTTCCTGTTTATAGCTCAATAGCTTGGGCTGCTTCCTTTCAGCTATGCAAAACTAAACCATGGAGGGATTGCCACATTCCTTGCTGTGGGTACGGACCCCACGTCCCAGGGAGGAGAACTGCAGGTCGGGGGCAGCCGGTGACTTTGCCAGCAGGCGCAGCAAAGCCCCGTCACTGCGGTGCCGCTGCCACGTTGCTGCCTTAGCATCATAGGCTGGTAGCGTTTGCTTTCTGGGTGAGTGTGATTTAGCTTGGCTGCTTTTGCTCGCTAGCTATCTCAACAGTAACTGGCCAAGTCATATTAGCTACGCAGGAGCCAGGAGGTTAAGCCTGCAGGCCGCGTGTGCGTGTGTGTCTGGGGTGGGGGGGACAGACAAGCACATGCAGAAGCCTCTGTCTCCCTTTCAGGAGCTCATCAAAACTGGAAAGTGGTCTTTACCAAAAAGAAAAAAAAACAAACCAAACCACCGTCCAGGTTTTGCTTTGCCAGTGCAATTGAATGCAAAATGAAATCGAATTTCTTTGTTCCCGGATGCTTTTTGAGTTTGATCTTCGATCAGTGTGGACACAACCCCTTTGAACAAGTAACTGGTTTCTACTCCCTTATTCTTCGTGAATACAACAGCTGCTCCTCAGGTCCTTGATTTATCTCCCATAGGAAGCTCTGGCTTGCATCAGAAGTTAGATGGGTGCTATAGGGGGTAGAAAATCTTGCATCGGTTCTGGTACGTGTGGTTCTTTTGGCTCGAGGCTGTTCCCACGTAATGCCCTCAGAAGCCTGGCTGTGGTTTGAGGTGGTAATTTGGGTGCCTTTTTAGGTTTGGTTTGGTTGGTATTTTTAAAAAAAAAAGGCTCAGGGATCGTGGAAGGAAACATTAAAAAAAGCATTGTGTGAGGAGACAGTCCTCCCAGCAGCTCCAGTGGGGTCTGCCCGTGGGTCAGTTTAGCGTGTTATCTTTAGGCATGATGCCATTGGCATCCAAAACTCCAACGGATTTTTATGTCCTAACACCCGAGCAGTTAGGAGGACATAGGAGCCTCGTCTGGGTCACACAGTTCTCTCGTGTTTGCACTTGACAACGTGGTCAAGTTAAGTGGCACGGTCAAGTTAAGTGGCACGGTCCTGAGCTGAGTTGTGGGTGTGACTTCTGAAGGATGTGCCCAAATGCCATTAGCATTGTCTCCCTCCTGCTGCTTTGAAGTCACTCCTGTAGACAAAGGGCAGCTCTCTCCTGCGCTCCCATTGCCCCTTTCCAGTGCCTCTGTGGAAAGAAGTAGTTGCTTTCCTGGGCAGGCAGATTTGTGAGCATGCTTTGGCTGTACAGAGTTTGGCTGCAGCTTAAGAGCGTGAGATTCGGTGTTGGGGTGCACCAGCCTGGTATCCTTAAGAAGAAAACAAATGTATTGGAGATGTGTTGCTCTGATGTTGGTGTGTACAGACTGCCACAAGTTGGGGGGGTTCATCCTGGAGAAGAGAAGGCTCTGAGGAGACCTTCTGGTGGCCTTCCAGTACTTAAAGGGAACCGATAAGAAAGAGGGAGTCAGAGTTTTTAGCAGGGCCTGTTGCAACAGGCCCAGGGGTGATGGTTTGAAACTAAAAGAGGGGAGATTTAGACTGGAGAGAAGGAAGAGATTGTTGATGGTGAGGGTGGTGAGAGCCTGGCCCAGGGTGCCCAGAGAGGTGGTGGCTGCCCCA
>WUAM01000162.1:4952625-4966687 GCA_024336885.1 Actenoides hombroni | reverse complement strand
CTGGCCCAGGGTGCCCAGAGAGGTGGTGGCTGCCCCATCCCTGGCACCATTGCAGGGGAGGTTGGCCGGGGCTCTGAACACTCTGCTCTGGTTGGGGATGTCCCTGCTCCCTGCAGGGGGGTTGCACTGGATGACATTTAAAGGTCTCTCTTCCCACCCAAACCAGTCTGGGATTCTAAGAAAAGGCTGGGAGAGTGGCTGTGTAGGTTACTGTGCAGTATTAGGCAGAAGGGGACCTCCTGGCCGATGGGGCACGGTGCTCACGGGGCTGGAAGGCAGAGGGTCAGGTGGGGGGAGCTGCCGGGCTCCCCGACACCCCAGGGTGCTGCAAAGGGCTCGTGCTGGACTGTTCACCACCAGCTCAGCCCGCTTGATGGGATCTCTGCTGGTGTCCTTTAAAAGCAAACCTTAGGAGTGGTGTTGGCATGACGATTTACACGGACTCCCCACCCCGATTTGCCTGCTGACAGTGTGTTCTTCCCCCTCCTGCTCAGGCACATGAAGATTCACGAGAAGGACCCGAACAGCGCGGCGAGCACAACTCCCCCGTCGCCGCTGAAGCGCAGGCGGTTGTCTTCCAAACGGAAGTTCAGTCACGATGCTGAGATGGACAGAGAGGAGAGGACACCTGCAAAAAAGGTTCTTTATGGGGCATGAAGCCAAAGACCTTCCTGGCTACCTCCTAAACTGTCAGCTCTTGAGTTCATACAGTCAGCGTAGAAATAGGAAAATGTGGTCCTGTTATATACATATATATATAAAAAATATTTGTACATATATATATGTGGCCCTGCATATATTTTAAGATGCTGTGTTTTTCCTGTGCAGCCGACACTGTTATCTGAGATTGAAAATTAATTTCTAATATCAGATTGAAAAAATTCATTTTTTTAAGTTCTTTGTTGTTTAAATTGTCAAGATTGCTTATGACTTAGGTGGTTGATGTTGGCTGACGAGAGGATGAACTCTGCTTTTGCTACTGCAGCTTTTCCCCTAGTATTTTTTTTTTCTTCCCAATTAGTTCATAGTAGTCTTGCAGGATAGTGATTTGAACTTTAAAAATCCCCAACATTGTTTACTTTAAATGTCTTTTTTTGCCTTGATCCAGAGAAAAGAAATAAAATCAGTAGTACATTTCCCTTTCACAGTAGCGTAATCCTGCATTATTGCAGTTGCAAGAGCAACCACAAAATATTTATTTGAAGGCTAGACATTTCCATTAGGGTTTTGTTTATGAAATCTTTTAGTGCATTTCAGTCATTTAAACAAAACGTATGGCGGCTGCCAAACTCAACCCGACCCTTCCCACTCTCTATCTCTAAAAGGCGAGCTAGTAGCAGCTCCACGTGGCTCAGCATCCCTTGTGCTGGGCGTGCTTTGCTCCCTGTGAGCCGAAAACACGCCAAGTTCATTGCTTTTCCCTGGACCACTTCAGTTAGCAGTTGGCAGTTACCTCGGTGGCATAAATAATTCCGGCCGACGGCTCGGTCTGGCTTTCTGCTGCCTCGGTGGTGTATAAACAGAAGGGTTTATCCATCGTTCAGATCTCAGTTCCTCAGCATCAGTGCTGTGGCCGTTACCTTGCGACCCTCTTTATCTCCTGCCGAGCCTCTGCCCTGCCCGTTCTCGCCCGCGCGCGGAGGAGCTGTTGCTTCGCCCTCTTTCTGTTCGCCGAAACGCGGCGCTTTGGGTCGCCTGCGGCCAAGTTGCGGGTGAAGCCACTTCTTCCTTTGGAAGAGGACTTTCAGTAGATTGTGTGTTTGATTGGTTGACTAAAATTCGGTCTGCTGAGGCTTTTTTTCCCCTCTCTCTCTGAAGGTTGTCGAGGATGGTCACTCCGGTGAAGGGGATAAGAGGGCTGAGGAGGAAGTTTATCATTGTCCAGTGTGTTTCAAAGAATTTTTTTGCAAGTATGGGCTGGAGTCCCACATGGAGACACATCCAGATAATTCTCTGAGGTAAGAAATTGTCCCCGAGTGTTTCTGGTCACCAAGGAGCCTGAGGGAGCCTGCTGGAGAGGGGCAGGAGCCACTCAGCCCCCTGTGCTCTTAACTTCCTCCCTTTGTGCTTCAGAACAGGTTTTAAATGTTTCTGCCTCATCTTGTGTCACCAGGGTGCTGTGGGGCTTTATTTTATTATTTTTTGCAAATACAGGAAATCTTGCTAGGTAATTGCTGTGAATCTTTCTAGCAGAAATTAAAGCATCTCTGTTTCCCCTCCAAACCCATCACAGTCATTACATACAACTGTAAAATGCCAACGTGGCAAAAATTTAACAAGTCAAATGCAAGTTGCTTAAAACATAAAGCAAAACTTGATAAAAATATTTCAGGCACCAACCTAGGAGATTATTCTGCTTGTGGAGGAGAAGGTGGCTGGATACAAAGGTTTTGTTGTCTGTCACGGGAGTGAGGGAAGATAGATGAGTTTCTGGTTCCAGACTTTCAGTAAAATGTGTTGTTCTTTTCTGCCTGTTGAGGTTAGGGAATTATTTGGATTTTGGCTTAATTCAGCTTTTCTTAACAAGGAAAAATTAGTTATTAATTGTTTGGGAAGGTGCTTGAGTGTTGTGTTTTGGTTCAAGTAATTGCCCCTGGGACTCCTGATACTTTTTTATTTCCTGTTTTTTTACCATAGAAAAATGCAGAGCCAGATACACAAAGATACAAAAGAGATATTCCAAGTCTAGTTTAAACATGTAGAAAAGCTGCTATTTCAGAGAAGGAGGTTGTCCATTTGCAGAAGCTTGACAGTGTTTTAAGCTTAATTGGGGATGTTGTACTCTAATGATCTTTTTTGGAAGGGTGCAGAATTCAGCATCTTGAAGAGTCAACACTCTCTCCTGAATTCTTACCAGAATGGCATGGAGCAGAGCCACCCCATTCTGCTAAATGGGATTAGTGCTAGTAAATCTTCCTGGTTTTTTGGTTTTTTTTAATTAGAAAACCATGGTAAATACATGTAAATCCATTTTTAAAGCCATTGTAAGTGCTGTAATTATTGGGGAAAGGAGTTGGAAAGCTCGCTCTTAAGCATAGTCCACCAGGTAGTAGTTAAATGGAGTTTGCTGTTTCTGAAGTAAATGAAGGAAATTTTCATCATAGGGCAAAACTGAAACAGTTGCTTTCTGCTGAGAGCTCTGCAGCCTCCACAGAAGGGAGTGTGAGATGTTTTTTACCATGCACTTTATGCTTTAGACAAAGTAGTTGTCATTTTAGGCTTATCCCAGCATTAGCCTCATTTTGAAGTTTCTATGAAGATATGACCTCTTGGCAAACTGTGCCCAGGACCTGAGTGGAGAGGTGGATTCTCCTGCTTTGGTGGATAAAAGATAACAGAGTAGATGTCCTTCAGCTTGGCAGCTTTGCAGTCTGCTGTGGCAAGGCACACTGGCTGTTTGAAACACGCCATTCCGATTCTTGCAACTCTTTCTCTAGGATTAGGAGACTGACTTTTGGGTAATATTCTCCTGAAATGGATTTTGCTTCCCTGGATCGTGTTGAGCAACGCAGGCTAAAACGTGTCCCTAAATCAAAGCCACGATTGCCAAGCTCTGTGGGCATGAGTTAAGGGTGGTGCTGGGATGGTGGTCTTTATGGACATGTCTAGATGATGGTAAGAGAGTTTTTGTTCAGATACTTGCTTTAGCAATTTAAGACTTGTCAGTGGAAATAGGACAGGACAAGGAAGTTCTGTCTCTCCCTGGTCAGCTAACATACTCAAATGCAACTAGTCCTGCCTGTCTGGTTTAAAACACACCATTTGCCCCCGTCTAGACAAGTGAAATGACACTGTCTGCTTGGCCCAAACTGACAGAAGTTCCTCTGGTAAGCAGAGCAGTCTGGGCTGCTGTTAAGGGGACTCTTTCATCCCGAAGGAAATGGGTTAAAATCCTTGGCAGCCAGGGGTTGGAATCCCCTGGTTTCCAGGGTTCTTCATGGCTGGAGGGTTCAGCAAGATACACTGAACATGGCATGCTATTCACAGTCCTGAGTTCATGCAGCTTAAATGCTTCCTTTTGATGAGGCTTAGGGTATTTTTGAGCAAAAGAGATGAAGAGAAGTGAACCTTTTGCTGGAGTATCAGAGCAGGAGGCACGTGTGTGTATGGGTGTGCTCATGGTGGGGGAGCAAACTGCAGAACGTTAGAAGGTGTTCATCAAATCCTGGTGTTTCCTTGTTGTAGAAGACAAGGAGGAAGAACTCTCCTTAAAGTTCAGACAAAGAAAGAGGAGGAGCAGCTGTGTTACAAGCAAAGGGCAGGGAGCAGGACATCCTTGGTCTCCTTATTGCTAATATTGTCATAACAGAGTCACTCGATGCGGACTTCTGTGAGGCAGGTATCAGATGATGTTGCTCATTGCAGAGGGGATGGGCTATATGACCTTCAAAGGTCCCTTTCAACCCAAACTGTTTTATGATTCTCTGATTCTGTGACTGTGGACATCAGCTCTAGAGCGGTGCATCAGCGTGCGTTGCCTTGATGGTGGCACCAGCCTCCATTCAAGGATACATCCCCAGCAGCAGCAAAGTGCTGGGGTGGGCAGCAGCTTCTGCCTGGCTTTCTTGTGGTCCTTTAATTCTGCCATTGTTGTGCTGTTGTGTAAATAGAGCCTCTTGCCCCCAGAGCTGCCTGAGTTTGTCTATCCCGGCCCCCCTCTGCTAAGCAGCAGAAAAGGTAAGGCTGTCTGGCAGCCCCCGGGTCAGTGTGTGAGCAGCTAATTTACAGGGTGGGCCCATTACCCTTCCAGATACTGTCAAATGAACAACTTGAAATCACAAGGTTGGCTGTTGGAAGTCAGATGAAAAGACACCCCAGCATTGTCTTCCCCAGTGGTGCTTTTTCATGTAAAGCCCCGAGCCGGGGGGAGCACCTCATTGTTTACTCCCAGCAGAATAAACAATCCTTAATCCACTGATTGTGTGAGAGGGGCTCCCGCTTGGGAGAGGATCTCTTGATTATGTAAAATCCCAAATCGTGCATCTTTGTCTCCTAATTACGATAAGAACTGCCCCGCTCTTGGGAGCAATAATAGGGCCTTTTGTCCCGCCGACAATGGGCTGGGGCACCGCATCCCCTTCATGGCATTACCCCCACCCCGCTCGCTCTCTGTCCCTTTGAAGCCCTGGGACCTGTACCCTAATTAGTGACATGAGCTGGTCGAGCCAGCGAGGTCGGCTGCGGGTCCCCATTAGCCAGTGGGAGGTGGCCCAGGGGGTGACTTCTGACCCGCTTGGCCTCTCCACCTGGATTATTTACAGGCGAGGAGCGTTTTCCCCGCAGCCGGGGCCTGGCGACACCGTCTCGTTTGGGGAGTTGGGTGTAATTAGCAGAGCGCTGAGACCCTGCGCAGGGAAACGAGAAACCTGGAGCTGGGTGACTTCTCTGGGCACTTGTGTGGCGGAGGGTTGCTGTCAAACATGGTCACGTGCCCATAAAGGTCTCCTGACAGACGGCTCCCAGCGACACCGGCAGCGGGCGCGGGAGACGTGAGGATTTCCTGGGGAGAGGCCTCTCGAGGCGTTCTGGGAGGGCTCTCCTCCTGCCTTTGGCAAGTCCAACAGAGCTATCTGAAAGGAAAACCTCTGGCTTTTCAGAAAGTACAGGCGGTGTAAAATCCCCCTGTTGGGTTTCACTGTCACCAGAGCATCCCTTTTACATTTCCTCTTCTCCTGCTCCAGGAGTGCCCCTTGTACCAACAGCAAAAGGGTTTTCCCTTTGTCCTTCCTCACAGCAGCAAGGAGGGAGGTTGACGCTGCGTCTCATGCCCGTGTATCCTCCTGAGGAGAGGAGGAGGAGGAGGAGGAGGAGGAGGAGGAGGGAGGTGGTGACAGCGTTGCGGTTACCGCCTTTCTCACAGACGTGGTTCAGCATCAGCTCTCAGCAAGGGTGGTTGCACAGCTTGAACATGGGAAAGGCCTGGATCTGACTGAGCGTTACGGGGAGTTTCTGAGCGCGTTTGGTTCCGTGTGGCATTGCCTTCACTCACGGGATTTGGTTTTGCTGGCTTTTGATAGTAGAGAGGAAATGAATAGACATTGGAGAGTGCGTGAGACACTGTCTGCTTCAGTCACCGGCCTGACCTGGTGACCAGAGCCAGCAGATGCCTGTTGCCAGGAGTGGATTCAGGCTAGATTGATTATTTTTTTTTTGCCTTTTTACAGAGCATGTCCAAACAGTGATATAATATATTAAGCTTTGTAACTTGCCAAATCCCAGGCATATTTTCACAAGGACAGCAAAAGCAGTTCTTTTGCCCCAGGGTAACGTCCTTCTGTAGAACTTCCAAACAAAGAAAACCAAAAGTCATTCACAGTCTACCTTGTTCTTCAAAACAGACGACCCAAGTTTTGCTGAAACATGTAGTGAAATTGTCTGGAGGTTGAATGCCACTGTGAAAAGCTGTTGTTTGGAGCAGTTAGATGGGTAACGGGCACGGCAGCAGAAGAGCTCACGTCCTGGAATGAAGAGTGTCAGGACACCCTGGCCATTGGTGTCTGTTGTCATCTGCCTCCAGTTTTGCCAGGGAAACCACTGTGAGCTCTTGTTTCTGAAAACACTCCCAGATGGAAACTGCTGTTGTGTCGTGGTGGTACCTGGCTTCACTCAGAAGGAGAGGACAATTGAAATGCTCTAGGAATGATCTCCTGGACTCTGGGGGTAAAATGTTTCACAAGATGTCACATGCAGCTTGCGATTCAGTTGGGCTGGTCCCCAGGTTTCCCCCTTTGTCAGCACATCCCCTTTCTTCAGTGAGTGATGTCAGGTGGTGGTACTGCAAGGCACCAGGGCCTACATCCCAACCTTAAACCATGCTAGCCAGTGCATATGAGCAGCCCAATTTAAGTCAAGACAAAAGGAAGTGGGTTTTGATTCAAAGTGGTTCCAGCTACTTAGAATAGTCCATGTTTATTGCCCAGTTACTGGTCTTTAGGGCAGTTCTGCACATCAGCTTGGGGGAGATAAAATAGCCAAGAAGATAAAGTAATGTAAATTTGAAGTGTACGGAGATGATTTCAATCATGAGCACCAGTAGAAAAGACCAGTACAAGACTAAGTTGTGTGCAGAGCAACAATGTGACCTGGGTCACCAGAAAAAGCCCCTGAAGTTTCATTCCTGTTTTTGCCACTTAAGTGACTTTAGGAATTCACTTTCTGTCTTTTCTCTCCGTAGATAGTCAGGAGTGATCATGCTGACTTTGTTGTTGTGAAGCACGTTGCTTTCTACAGGTGGTCAGGCTTTTGTGGCAAGAGGGTGTTGGTGACATCGCGAACATACCAGAGCACAGCCATGATCGTGGGCCTCCTTGGCCTTTGGTTTGGCCACACTACATTTTGGCCCCCGTGATTCCCACCCGAGTCGTTGTTTGCACCGAGAAGGATAGTTTAGGTAGGAGCTGCTGCTGGAGTTACTGAGCACCAAGAGTCAACGCTACGAGACTTCTTAGAGCCGAGGAGGGAGGCGCACAAGGGTCTGTTGTATGGCATTGTCTATGCAGCTAACTTCCCTGCTCTGCTCTGCAAGCTGCTTGCTCTGTGTCTTACTGATAGGAGCCTAATTCTGATCTCTTTTGGCAGCATTTTCAGTGCAGGAACAATTCCATGAGCTAGCTGGTGACAGTGGAATCCAGCTCTGGTGACTGCTAGGACCAAAAATATGCGGTGGTACAATGCAGCTTGTTAGGTTGATAAGGCAGAGGAGAGGGTGAGCGAGCAAGCTGGTGAATGCACCCTTTTACTGAGCAAATGGAGAAGGAAAATCAGTGGGTTGAGCATCTCTCTTGTCAAAGCAGACCAGAACTGCATTCTAAGTGCTTTCTGAAGTTTCTGTTCAAAAAAAAAAAAGAGACATGGGAAACATCTGAAGAGCAGCGCGAGTCCCAGCGCTGGCCTAGAAGTGGTCAGTTCCCATCAGGGAGCTCATTGTGTGAGGAGATGGGGAATCCAGAGCAGCCGGGTAAAAATACCAGCTAGTGAATGGACACAGGGAGTGCAGCTCTCATGTGAAGCTGTGTGGTGTGTCACATGGTGCTGAGTATCTCGGCACGGCTGCAAGAATAGAAAGTGGGTAAAATGCAAAGCTGGCTGCAGAGGAAAGGTTCTGGTAAAAGGGAATAGAGGAAGGAAAGAGGGCTGAGCTGAAAGGGTTTTAGAGAACCAGTCTTAACGAGGAGTGGCCGAGGGACCTGGGCTTGTTCAACCTGGAGAAAAGTGGGGTCACAGGAGATCTTTTGGCTCTTGACAGCTCCCTGACAGGAGGTTGGAGCCGGGGAGGGGGGCGTCAGGCTCTTCTCCCAAGGAACAAGAGACAGGACAAGAGGAACCAGCCTCAAGTTATAGAATCATAGAATAGTTTTGGCTGGAAGAGACCTTCAAGATCACCAAGTCCAACCTTATTCCCAGCCATATCAAAAACCACTAAAACGTGTTGCTAAGCACAAGCTGTCTCAGGGGAGGTTTAGGTTGGAGCTGAGGAACAATTTCTTCCCCTCCAGGGTTGTCCAGAGCTGTCCCAGGCTGCCCAGGGCAGTGGTGGAGTCCCCGTGATCCCTGGAGGGGTTTCCAAGCCATGGAGCTGTGGTGCTGAGGGACACGGGTTAGTGGTGCCCTGGCAGTGCTGGGGGAACAGTTGGACTCGAAGACCTGAAAGGTCTCTTCCAACCCAAATAATTCTATGATTGTTCGAGGGAGAGATTTAAAGGGAGCAACAGGACCAAGTCAGACAGCCAGTGGAGAGGTGGGAGGCAGGAAAGGTTTGGTGAGGAGGTGAAGCAGCGTGGGCTGAACTTTTGGTGAGCTGTGTCCATCCCCCTGCATGCTGGGAGAGGGGAGGGGAGCGATTCCAGCCCTCTGTGCCTGGCAGGAGCTGGCTGCCGGCACTACTGTGCCCCTGCGGTTTCGACCCCGACCCGCGGCACGGGGCAAGGCGCGGGTGGGAGGGTGGCAGGTCCCTCGGGCCCGACACTGCCAGGCTGGGGGGAAGGAGGCAGCAGCGGTCAGTGCGGGATGGCAGGAGGACCCCAGGGCTACGGGAGGGAGGCAGGAGCCGCGTTCGCAGCACCACTGCTTTTCCATCGCTCATCCGCGGCGAGCGGGAGAGATCAGTGCAGATGTTGGATGTTATTTCCCAGGGTGTGGAGGCCAGGAAGGGTTTTTCATCCAAAAGGAGATGAGTATCTGGACTTGGGTGGGGTTCCACAGGAGCAGAAGCCAATTTCTGCCTTAATTCTGCAGCTAATGTGAGACAGAAAGGAGAACAGTGACAAAGGTGGAAATGGATCTGCAGAACATCTTTGGGATTTCAGTGGGAGGAGCCAGATGACTTAACAACACAACCGTGCCCTAATGACTCTGTCTCAGGATGTGTTTCATTCTTGGTTTGTTTTCCTCGCTTCTGTTTGTGGCAGTTGCTAAAGAGCACAGGCAGGAAAGGAAGAAAACGGTACCGAGCTTATTATTTTAGATAGGGCCTGGAATTTCACGCCGCTGTTATTTGGTGACATCCACAACAGGGGCAGCGTAGTGTTAGTGAGGTGCAGGGGTGGAAACTTCAGGTTTTGGTCTGCTCTTGTGTGGTCTCAGAAGTGTAAGAATGTTAAGTGTCACTTTCCCTTTCCCATGCTGGTCTCAGGTAATGCAGAGCAGAGAGTTTGTTTCATTTCTTGGTTACAGGATGATGGATGTAAATATTTGGTGCTTGCATCTTGACTACCGAAATATAAAATCGAGCAGGATTGAGTGTTTGGCTTTGTTACCCTTAATCAACATCAGGACTGATTAATTTCCCTTAAAATTGGGGTCTGTGATTCCTTGCTAAAATGGCTTTCCTATTCTTAAAGAAAAATAAAAAGCTCTTTCCAGTGCTGACAAACTGGAATTGGCTCAGAGTCAGAGGAGAATATAAGGCAAAGCAACAGGCATCACTTACAGAAACTTTCCTTGAATAGGTGCTGCTTGTCCCAAGTGTAGCAAATCCTGGCTCGCCCCGTGACCAAGCTGCACAAAGCACCAACTATTTCTGAAAGCCTGTTAAAATGCTTTTATATCCCAATTAGCCTTACAGATCTCATGAATCCAAACTTACTTGAGCAGCAAGCTTTTTCACGACGTGTATTTACACAGAGGCCTTGTCTGCCTTAAAAAATAAATAAAAATGAGAAAGGTGCTCAGTGCAGTAAGAATTAAATGGGCTCTGCTGGTGGGATGTGTGGCCTGAGCACCAGGGTGAGCTCTTGGTCATCACAGTCACGGCACAGTTGTGATCTGGTTCTGCTGTTGTGGTTTCTCACCCGCCTGCTTTGTACGCTTGGCGTTAGGTTGTCCAGGTCTGGACGTCTCCGAAACGTACAGGCCGTTGAGGATGAAGCTCATTTCAAAGCTCTCTGAGCTGCTAAAAGCCAGGGTTGGTTTTTTTTTTTCCCCTTTTTCCTTAACAATTCAATCCCTGTGGTTGGAACCGATCGCCTTTCTCCTCTCCGCTCCGTAATCGTATTTATAGCAGGAGGGACAGGCGCGGCCAAGGCTGGCCAGCGCGCGACGGCACGGCAGCTTCTGTTTGCTGCAGCTGGAGACTTCCCCTGCCAGGGGAAGGCTTGTGGCTCCGCTGGGGTGGCGAGCTGTTCCTCGCTCTGCCTGCTCTGCCGACAGCCTCAGAACCTGTTCCCATCCCGGTTCTCTGCGGCCACACCATCCCTGTTTGGCTTGGCACTGCACAGGAGCACCCTTGGGAAATGGGGAGGGGGTTTGGTGGTTTGTTTTTTTGCGCTGTTTTTTTTTTTTTAAAGTTCATCGTGAGCGAAGTATTACCATATGTTTCAGATGCTTTATGTGATACGCTGGACTTTACAGACTTTCCACCATTCTTTAATTTATTGGTTTTTTGAGTAAGGTGAAAAAATATTCCCGTCACCTGGGATTCCTTTCTCTTGTGCTTCTTAGATTGTGGGTTTAGATTGAAAAATACCGCGGGCATTGACACTACCTAAAGATGGAAAACAGCAGCGATGACAAAACAGAGAAGTTAATGGCTAGGCTTCCTTAAAGATAAATAAATTAATGCTTCCAGTTAATGCACTGTTAGTCAGGGCAGCTTACTCCGTTTCCAATCAGCACAAGCCGTAGTCAGTGCAGCGTGGTACTTGCCTTAGCTAGTTTGGGTTTGAAGTGTAGTAGCTGTGAGTTTTTCCTGGAGGTGATACGCGTCCGTATCTGCTGTGCTGATTGTGCTCAGGGCTCAAGTAAGGTCATTTGGGAGAAACTGGGACTTGAGGGGAGGGAACTCAAGAAAAACACACAGAGGTGGAAAAAACGTTGTGCATACGCTTGGGCAAATGGGCTGTGTCTTTTAAATGGCTTGGATCCGTAGCAAAGCCTGACAAGCTGAGGGGTGGTTTAGACTGGAGAAATTGTTGGTGCTGAGGGTGGTGAGAGCCTGGCCCAGGCTGCCCAGAGAGGTGGTGGCTGCCTCATCCCTGGCACCATTGCAGGGGAGGTTGGCCAGGGCTCTAAGCACCCTGCTGTAGTTGGGGATGGCCCTGCTCCCTGCAGGGGGGTGGCACTGGGTGACCTTGAAAGGTCCCTTCCCACCCAAACCAGTCTACAAAGCCCAAGTGAGGTTTGCAGAGTGTGAGAGACCTCCTGAGCGGGCGGTGCGGTGGCAACCATCTGCATCAGGGGTGGCTTTACAATGACCTCCCTGTCCTGGGCCAGCAAGGTGCCACCGCGGTCGCTGGAGCCTGCCCTGGAGAGACTGCTCCACACGTCTCTCAGGGACAGCCTTTCTCGGGGTGTTTTTATTCCATCTCTCCAGGTTTTGGCTGCATTTATAGGTGTTCCTGGATCGTGGAGGAAGGGAGGGCAGCCACAGCTCCCTCCTGTGCTCCAGCTCCCAGGTGATCCTGTAAACGGTGGCACCAGGGGAAGGTGCTGAGCCAGGGCACGGTGTGTTTGTGTGCCCTGAAGTGCCTGCATCTTGAGATGACAGGAGTGATTTATCTGGATGTTTCTTTTTTCAGCCAGGAACTTCTTTTTGGAATGGAAAACCAGCTTAATCCATTTCCCAACTTTGCTCTTTGCTCACTGCTGCTTCACTCATAGCTAGGGAGATAACAGAGAAGGGAGAAATAAAAAAATACAGCGGGGTGATCAATTCTATGCATTAGAAAAAAGAGAAAGGGCATTTTCCTCCTTCGAGGAGGCTTTTGTTTTGGCGAGGGGAGGTGGTTCCCTTTGCATGGAAAACAGCACTTTTAAATTGCAAATTTGTGCTGTCCCGAGGCGTAGGGGTTGGTCCAGGTGTAGTGCGAAGGACTTTCACACGGCTCTCCGCTCTGGAAGGTCTGCTCTCAACTGCCACTTTTGATGGGAGCCCTAAATAAACCAGTGCTTAAACTCAGCATGTCACGCAGCCGAAGGAGGTGGGGGGTGTAGGATGGGCAAGATGCTGGGGAGGGGCTGGCTGCTGGCCCAGGAGCACTGGCTGCTGCTCAGCCCAAGTCCAGCGCTTACTGTAGCAGGCACCAGCTCTCCCAGTAGCTCTGTGGTTCCATCCCTGGCAGCTGTGCCCGCTCGGTCCCGCACGAGGGGGTTGCTGCTCTGGGCGAGGCCACGCACATCAGGGACCCTGGAGGTGCCTCAGGATGTCCTGAGGGGAGGGTCTGGGTCCCTCTGCAGAAGAGCTGGCCCCACAGCCCCCCTTCCTGGTGGTGCAGGAGCATCGCTCTCAAGCCCTCAGCATCTGTCTGCTGATGGACCGGGAGGAGCATGCCTGAAGCACTGCTTGCTTTCACACGAGGCGTTTTCATCACCTCTAAAAAAGGCTTTTCTTTCAGTAGCCTGCAAGTTGTTCAGGCGACTGCTCCAACTCTTTAACACCCTCCTTACCCCAGCGGTTTTGGTGGCTGGGTGGTTTTGTTTTTGCGGAAGGTGAGAGCTTCGCATCGTGGAGCAGGTGCTGCCAAGGGAGCTGGAGCAGAGCTGCGGGTCCTGGTGCTGGAAGGAGCACTAAGGGTTGGAATTCCCACCCACCCCCACCACCACCAGAGACGGTTGTCACGTTTAGCAGACCTCTTTAAGTAAACGTTTGCTGCGTACATGGCGATGGTTTGGTGTTTAATGAAACACAGGGACTATGCTGGCAGTAATTATAAAGGTAGGATGCAAGTGAACTGGCAGGGGAGATAAAACAGATTAAATCTCCAGCGCGTAATATTTCTGTCCCAGCCTCCTGGGTACTGTGATAACCGAGGCCGTGTTACATGTACTTCACACTTGCTTCTTTCACCGCTCCCGAGGCTGAGAGTCCAATGGCTTTCTGGGTGACTCAGTTATCTCTTAATTTTCAGGGAATAAAAAAGGTCTGTGGAAGTTTATGTAGTGATAAAAAGAACAACAATGGGAGTTTGTTCGGGACAGGACAGGGAGGGGGCGGTTTCAGGACTTTGTCAGAAGTCATTTCTAATTGCAGGATGTTTTTTTAATGAGTAGACACATGTCCTTTTCCTTGATGTGGAGGGCAAAGACGGTATGGGGAGAACTAAGGCAGGGGGAGACATGGGAAAAACTCCTAGTGCATAGAATATCCTTGCTGAGAAAATCTGACTGCTTCACATTCACTCTCTGGTGTTTCCTTCTGCTTTGGTTATGAGCTGGAGCTGTAACCACAATAAGTCGTGGTGAGTGAAACTCTTGTCACTTGTTGAAGGTGGAGGGGACATGGCCTGTCGTGCTACAGAGCTCAAATCCCAGATACTTCAAAGGCAGCAGGTTTGTTTGGTGACGTGTTGGCCAAATGTTACTGTGTAGTCCTTAACCCAGCAGCATAGCTGTGTTTCCAATACCTTCGATTTTTTGATGCAGGGCTACTTCATATGAGGAACTTTCATTCAGCTGAATGTGGCATTTGAGAACTTTAGGGAAATAAGAGATCATAACAATAAAGTGTGGATAGGGAAGGACTTTGCTTCTGTGTTTTTCTTGAGGAAAAAGTTTGGTGTGAGGGTGTGGGAGCCTGTGCCAGGCTGCCCAGAGAGGCTGTGGAGTCTCCTTGTCTGGAGAGATTCCC
>WUAM01000162.1:4910519-4929428 GCA_024336885.1 Actenoides hombroni | reverse complement strand
AAAAAAAAAAAAAACAACAAAACAAAAAAAAAACCACACACGCAAAAAAAAAAAGCAAACAAAAAAAATATAAAATAAAAGGATCTTCTGAAATTCTTTTGCCTGAGTTGCAATGGACTTACCGTTGAGATAATTCAATCACTACATTAAGCACTTGACTGTGAAAGCGCAAAAGAAAATAGTAAATAAACAAAGGAAAAAGAAAAGAAAAAAAAAAAGAACCTTGTTTGAGGCTGTTGTGAAATAACTTTCGGGGGCTATGTGACAGTCTGATTCCATTGTCCGAACGATTCATCATCTTCTCTCTCCTCTCTCGGTGTCTCCTTTCTCTTTCTCTCTCTCTCCACGAAGGAAGTTTAATCCTAGTGATTTCATCCCATGCAGGAAACAGTAATAAATGTGTAGAATTCATTATTTTTCTAAAGGGAACTTAAACTGCTGCTACGAATTGTGTACAAGACTGGTTTATGCCACATGAACAGAGAATCACACCTTTGTTTTGGTACTTTTATTCCTCTTTTTATTCAGTTGTACAGTACTTCCAAATCCAAAATAAAAAAAACGTTAAGAGTTGTTCTGTATCGAACCATCTAAGCAATAAAATGTTATATTTAAAACTCCTAGGCGACAAAACGGAGGTGGCTCTTCTTGGGGGTTTGTCGGAACTCGGCTGTGGGGTTTGGCTGGAGGACGACGTGCCGGCCGGGGCTCAGCTGCGCCCAGAGCGTCGCCGCTTCGCTTCCTCGGGGAGAGCCGAGGGCCCGGCGGAGACAACGGCAGCACCTCCAGCACCCCTTCCCTCCGGGTCGCCGCTTTCCCCTCGCCGCGGCTGGTGGGACGGCGCGGAAAGCCTGTGGTGCCGACGTCCCCGCCCGGGCGTTGGGTCGGGGTTCTCTTGCCACGTCATCTTTTTTTATTCATCGGTAGCTGCAGCCCCGCGATCGCAGCAGCGAGCGCCCGGCCGGCCCGCTGGGGCCGTCGACGGTTCGGCCCTTGTTTGCCCTATCGAACCGGCCCGTTTCCACCAGCACAGTTCTCTCCTCCTGTCAATCTGCGCGGCTGTGAACTCTTGGGAAGCTCTTCAAAAGCCACACGCACGGGTCAAAAGAAGATGAAAGAAAAGAAGAAAAAAAAGAAAAAGAAAAAAAGAAACATCCTTTGGTTGAGCTGGTGGGAGCTGCCCTCCCTGCCTGCCCTGCCAACAAAGCGCGCTTCACACGCCGGCGAGCCGCGGAATCGCTCGAGTTGTGCGTCCGGCTCCGGGGGATTGCAGCGAAGCTGAAGCGTCTGAATCTTCCTAAGTCCTGGTGGGACGGTTCTTTCTGGTAGGGAAGTGAAACAGAGAATGAGAGAGAAGTCCCCGGGGCGGGGGGGGTAAGCTGCTTCTGCTTTCCTCCCTCCAGCCGCGTGATAGAGGTGACGGTTCCTCATGGGGACCTGCTCCCTCACCACGGACTGGGGGCAGGTTAAGAGAAAACCAGTCCCACAGAGCTGTCTGGAGCAGCAGGACCCTGTGAGCTGACTCCGGGTGAGCTGAAGGGCTGGGAAGAAGATTTCTGAGGGAAGAAACCTGCAGAAAAATCACTTGCTTTCTTCTCCCAGCCTCTGGCCTGAGAAATCTCCCCTCCTCTCGTGAGACTGATGGGAAAGTCGCCTCCAAAGCCTGTGGGGATCTGTCACGGGGTGTGAAATCTAAGGGGATGAGTTTATCTGGCTAGGAAGTGATGGTGACTAATGACTTCTCAAACAGATGACTTAGAAAGTGCTCGGTGCTTGGCCAGGGCAGGGCACAACTGCTGTGCCCAGCCTTTCCCTCCTCCCACCTCAAGTTGACTGTGACCGTTCCCGAGCTGGGAACGTGGTCCTGAAAGGACAATTCCTGCCAATTAAACACAAGGTGTTTCCCCTACACGTTGAGGGGGTGTGAGACACTGGTGCTGGGAGCCCTTGGTCCTGTGACCAGATACGGATTCGTTCACCCCACGGTGTCCAATGGCTTTGCTCAGGTCTCAGCACAGAGAGGAGTGCTCGGGGACAGAATGGTTTGGGGGTTTTAGGATCTCTCAGCAGCTGCTGCACCTCTTCCAGGTGCAAAGGCTGCAAGGGCAGCATCCCCAGGTGCTGCCAGGGCTCCTCAGGGGCTCCACCTGGGCTGTGGGGACTTGATAAAGCCAGGGGAGGGGAGGAGGAGGGTAATAGGGTCAGTGTCGTGCTTCAGCAGCAGCTCCTCCACAGTGTAAAAAGATATTTATGAAGCTGTTTTTCTAGTAAGGTTTTTTTTGGTTTTGTTTTTTTTTAAATAAATTAAGTGGCTTAATGCCTGGGAGAGAGACAGTGGAGAGGCTGAGGGCAGTTGAAAGCCAGCAGTGAAGATGGGCTGATGGCAGGGTGCCCCAGAGAGAGGACATCTACCTGTTCCTGTCAGCGTGTGTCACCCAGGTAAGCCATGTGTAGCCTTTGCATGTGTCACGGTGTTAATGAGGTGCCTGGCATAGGAAAACTCGATGGAATTCTCTAGGGAAATGAAAACTGACTCACTATCCCTGGGTAAGGGGACAAGGCACCTTCATTCCAGGATGCATCTGAAAATCACCCTGTGGAGCTGAAACTAAAGATGGAGCCGGGGAGCATTGCTGAGGCTGTCCAAAAATTCCAGTAGTGCCTCCTACTTCCAGCTCTCAGCTTAAAACAACCTCATGCATCAAAGGGAGCAGGAGCTTTTCATATGTTAAATACTAGTAAGTGGGAAGTCTCTGGCTCACTGAACCTCGGGTGGCAAACCTTGTGGCAATGCTCTGAGGAGCAGGGGCTGAAAATAGCCTTCTCCTTCCCTGGGCTTGTTTCTTTCTCCCGTGCCAGACCCGCCTCTCGTTTGCCAGAGAAACTTGCCAGGAGCATCTGAGTAAACCTGGGAGGATGGGAGTTTGGAATAAAGCTGCCCTGAAAGCCTCTGAGTGTCTCTGGGGCTTTTCAGCAAGGGGTTCTGCAGCAGCTGAGGAACAGGAGTTAATAGGAGGTTGTAAGTAAGAGGGAAGTTTGCTGGAGAAAAGGCTTTTTGTTGTGAAAGGCTGGATTTGGTTTGGTACTCTGAGGGGTTAATGCAGCCAAGGCCGGTTCTGCCACGGGCTGCCTTTCCCTCCATCATTTTTAGCCCGTGGCTGCAGCGCTGGTAAAAAATATGCAAAGGTTTGGACAAAAAGGCAGCGGGGGAGGCAGTGGCTTCGCTGTAACGCGTGGCCCGAGGAACAGAAAACACACCTTTTGGCAGCAAATATGCCCAGAAATGATCCTGTGCATGCATGCAGGACTCGCGGCCGCTGCCTGCCAGGGCAGCGGTGGGTTCAGGTACCTTTGGGGAGCTACTGGTGTGTTTACCTTTCCTCCCATTTAAGCACTGGAACGCTCCCCAGGGAAGCGGTGGAGTCCCCATCCCTGAATGTGCTTAAAAATGGTTTGGCTGTGGCGCTGGGGGACGTGGTTCAGCGGTGGGTTAGGGTGGCAGGGTTAGCTTGAGGTTGGACGCGATGCTCTTGAAGGTCTCTTCCAACCTGAGCAATTCTGTGACCTCCCGTTAACTGGTTGGACGGGGAATGGTGACAGGTTTGCAACTTGATTTGCTGTTGTAACTGAGCAGCAGCAGCTGACTTTCATCGACCCTGCACCCAAAAGAAGCGTTTGTGGTTTATTTCAGGGTGATTACAGTGGTACTTGGGAGGAATTTTTACACGTGCTATCTCAAGTGTTTGCAACTGGAGCTTTCCCACATGTCCTCCGCTTGGGAATGGAAAAGCGACTGGGTAGAAACCTGGCTGTAACCCAAGGCCTTTTTCCTTGCCCCTTTCCTCTTTCTGGTGAAGCTGGGTGCAGGAGGCTCATGGGCAGCAGCTGGGGAGGAGGCAGAGCATGGGCAGGCGTGTGCTGCCCCAGGCACTGCGGCTCAGCAGGATACAACAATCCTATTTGTGCTCACTTTACCCATAAATCCCATTTTTTGGTGGGCGGATACTTAACAGTGCTTCACCTGCTGCCTTCGAGGTGCTTCTGTGCCTGAAGCTTCACGGGCTCCAAGGTTAGGAAGGTGGCTCCTCGGTGCTCCGCAGCCGGGGGGAATCGAAGCCCCGCGCTGCCCGGGTACGCAGCCACCGCTGCGAAGGCTGCGCCGCAGCGGCTTTGGGCTTTGATCTCCTCTCGAGATCGTGATCTGTTGGAGCTGGAAGCACAGGGGCCTTCTAGCCCAGCCACCCAGAACCCAGCAGCGGTGCGGAGCGGGTTTGAAACACTTGGCAGGGTTGTGGGGAAGGGAAGGGAGGGATCCTGAGAACTGAGCGCCTCGTGGGAAGGTGTTTTGACGCAGGACGCGGAGCCACGCGCTGCTTTTGGGGCGTTTGGTTGTTACTCTGAATGCACCTCTCGTGAGGTTTCCAAGGTGGTTGTTTTCTGAACCAAAATATTCTCCGTAGCAGCTGCGCGATGCCTGCTTAGAAATGGAAGTGCTTCATTTGAGCAAGACAATTAGAAGTGTTTTAATTTGGGGGTGTTCAGCCTGGAGAGGAGAAGGCTTCAGGGAGACCTTATGGGGGCCTTTCAGGACCTCAGGGGGCCTGTCAGAAAGATGGGGACAGAGTTTTGTGCAGGGCCTGTTGGGGCAGGACAAGGGGTGATGGTTTAAACTAAAAGAGGGAGATTCAGACTGGAGAGAAGGAAGAGACTGTTGGTGCTGAGGGTGGTGAGAGCCTGGCCCAGGCTGCCCAGAGAGGTGGCTGATGCTGTTGAAGCAAAGCTCTCCTGTGCTCACCCATCAGAAGCAGCTGCCACTGGCCTAGGAGATCCCTCAGCTGGCAGCTGCTGGTATTGCTGGCTGAAGTGCCTTCCACCCTGTGCACCTAGGGCTGTATTTTATCTTTGGGGTAAATGCTCTAATCATGCACAAGCCACCACTGCTGCCTCATCTGAAGAACTCGACTGGCCAGCTCTGTCCAGGCCCTGCAGGGCAGGGCTGTCTCTGTTCTACCAGAACATACACTGAGGTCAGCTTGGAAACTCCTCTTGGTCGGGCATTTGTGGGGCTACTGAAGTGAACTCCGAGTACTGTTGTCACTGTGTGAATGGGACGGCTCTTGGCTAAGGTTTAATTAAGTGATTTAAGGGGCACAGGGAAAAAGACAACCTGAGTGAAGGCAGGATGAGCTGTGTCTTCCATGTAAGCCGGATGGACCAAAAGCAATAACAGGTTTGGGTTCAGTTATTCCTCACCAGTTAAGGGACTGGAATGTTGGTAGAATTTCACTGCTTATTGGTTAATATAAACTTAAAATCAAGACTGTGAAGGGCAGGGGGTGGAATGCCTGTAGAAATTAAGGCTGCAATGACTGGCTTGGAGACCAACATGGAAGTTTCAAAAATTTACCATCATCTTTTCAGGTTAAGATGAGGCAGACTTCAAATCTGAGTTATTTTTATGTTCTCTGGGAGCTAAAAATACATCTTGACACCTCTGCTTTTAAGTCTTCCCTCATTTTATCCACAGATGTAGTTGACAAATAGAGAAGTCTTGGCATCCTTTATTTTTTTTTCTTTTCTCAAAGCCATTTTTGGTTTGCTTTTGTTGGCATTTTACCCCAGCAAGTCTCACCTTCTCTTGGGCTGCAGTGTATGAACTGCTCCTTTCGGTGTTACTGCCTGGAATCTCCTGGCTTGCTTGCTCAGACTTTAAAGCCTTATTAGAACCTCGTGCTCCAGCAGCCTTTAAGCATCTCAACAGATCCTTTTCATGCTGCCTACAGTTTAGCAGTAAGTTCTTTTCTGGTAATGTAGGTGACCATGGCTCCGTTTCAACAGATCAGGTGCAAGACTTTACTGACCGTTTTCCCAAGGCCCTCCCTTATTCTTACAGAGTTCTCATTTTAGTATCAGCCCATTGTCCAAACCATCCCAGAGTAATTCCTCGCTATTATTCCCACTCCAAATACACTTGTGGAAAAGCAGCTTTTTAACAACAGCTTTTTTTTTTGGCTCTTGGCATTTTTGCTACTACAGGTTGCTTATCAAGGGACTGAGCACCAGCAAACTACTCAGGCTCTTTGGTGCCATACTCATGCTTTATTTAAAAAAAAAAAAGCTACACAATGCTACTAAAAGAAAAGGAATCAAGTTTACTTTACAAAAAAACCTGCAGCTGTTTTCAAGAGATCTGATCTCGCTTATAAATCAGTCAGCAGGTAAGAAAGTAAATGTTAATTTAACATTTCAGTTGCATTATGTCATCTGAACTTAATCATCCAAAACAGTCAGGCTGACTGTTGATTGTAGATACACAAACAATCACCTAGACCACTTGATTAAAAAAAAAAATCCCTGGGAAAATTTATAGATAAATGGAAAAATGTCAGAAGAATTATTTAGCCCACCTATAAAAACTTGCAGAAACTTGGAGGATCCTTCTGGCTTTGCTCTCCTCTGTGAGTTAATTGCAATTAAGAAAAGTCTTAGTATAAAGCTGCTAAATTCTGTTCAGTGAGGGGATCAAACTGGTGTAACATGAATTTACATAGCTACCATGAGGTTACACTAGCGCTACATCTTACTATCTATCTCCTTGGAAGTGCAAGTCTCGAGTAACTTCAAAACGCTCCTGAAACAGCCCTTGTGTCGCTCTGATGAGGTAGGTACTGTCCTTCCTTTGGAGGAGAGAAGAGAACAGCCTCTAACTGCTGCCTGCTATGTCGGGCACACAAAGACAGGACAACCAGCCTATGTTAGCGTTGGACTTTCCTGCTGCTTCCCTGAATTCAGAGCTTTTGTTTCGCCCCTGCGTTCCCTCCAGGCACCAACAGCCAGTGGTGCTTTTGGTCAGGTCCCTGCCAAGGTAGGGAAGGTGTTTCGTGTTTAGCTGTCTGGCAACAAGCAGAAGCACTGCCACCCCTGGGCTGCTCCCTTCATCTCCTGGCCCTACAGCCGAGTTGTTTTTGTGTGTGAAGAATCACGATGCCCCGTTAGCTTGACAGCAGCTGCTCTTCTTTCTCAGATTAAATGATACTGGGAGGAAAAAATGACCTGCTGTCACCCAGCAGGCAGCAAGCATCAACTGCAGTGAAACTCATGCTTTGCTACCACTGTAGGAATAAATTCCAAAGCAGGTTGTCTTACTCCAAGTATGGACTCATCAAGTTTTCACAATTACTTAATTCATTTTTTTTCCTCACAGCTCCTTAACTAACAGTGATCCTTCACACTAAGGCTGTAGCTGATTTGCAGTCTAAAAACCACTTTGCTAATAAGGAAGAAACCCTGATCCACATCATCTTCTGCAGCCTTCACTCCTCTTCTCCTGCCCTCAGGTGAGCAGTGGTGTGGCAGTGTAGTCGGCTTGCTGGACACTAGGCTGGTAAGAACACTAAACTAGACAGACACTTGTGCTACCACATGGAAATAGGGGTGGCAGAGACAGGCAGAACTGCTACTTGTTCCATCTTAAAGGCAATGAATCTATACCCTACTCAGCTGAGGATGTGCAGCAACATACCTGTGTCACTAAGCTGCCTGCATGCATTTCAAAACTGAGTAAAAAAAATTCAAGTACCAAAATAAGTTATTAACCGTTAGGATGAAGTAACAACTATGTTCTCCCACTTGAAGAAATCTGAGTGGCAGCCCAGCTCGCTCGCTGGAAATTATGTCAGAGATGCCAAAGTTTAATTCCTGCTACGTGCCAGAATGGTATTGCTGAATGTCAATGACAGCAAACTAACGAGAAACAAGGAATGTAAAATTCCACTTGGCAGCAGCAGCAGTGGGTGCTGGCTGCTGTCCTTATGAACTGCTTCTGGCTGAGAGAACCATCAGGAAGATGGTCTTGGTACAACTGGACTTTCCTGTTAGTAGTTCCTCTGGGAGTTGTTGTCTCTTCTCTTCCTTTATGTTTAGAACTTAAGCACTTGGGTGTTACCCAAAGTGCAGAGAAGGAAGCTGAAACATTTTAATACTTAATTCTTATGTGTCCAGTGCTTCAGTTCTTCAGCTTCTTAAGCTCTAGTGTATGTAAGATCTCTAAAGGCTTAACTTGCTCCAAAACCCAAGCACAGTAAGGGCTAAACTATTATCTGAGCAAATAAAACTAGGGTATTGTAAATTAGCATTCTCTGATCCTTTGTCTTTTTTCCTATAGTACCACTTGTCAACAACCCCCCTCAAAAGAGCACCTTCCTATCTTGGGAAGAATTAAGAGTAATATTAAGATTACCTATTACCAGAATGTGAGGGAGAGAAAGTCTTGATTTTAGGTTAGACCTAATCCAAGAGAGGGAACTCAGAAGTTCAGTACCTCAGGTGCTGCAACAGCAACAGGGCTTTAGTAATACAAAGCATTTAATACATCAATGCTTTGCTGAATCAATGTAGGCTTGAAACCTACCACAGAACCAGTCAGATGACATCACTGAAGGCAAACAAAGTTATTCCCCATGGTTTGAGTGGGGATGACTCTTAGGAAGGCAGCATATGGCTGTTTGAGTGATCTGTATGACAACTCAACTATTCAGTGTTCTGCCTGGGCCAGCTCTATCATCAGGGGGTTGATGAAAGCATCTTTGGGGTTGCTTTCCCTATTTTTATCTTTTTCCATAGCAAGATGAGTCAAGATCACCTTCACAGTTTCTCCAGGCAAAGCACAGAGTAAAACAGTGCCAGTAGAGGCAGTTTCAGAGCTGAGATGCTTCAAATGTGCTCTGATGGGATTTGCGAGTATTGCTCAGCACACGCTGCCTCAGCTCAGTCCCTGCAGAGCAAGTGTAGAGAGCTAAGGGAGCACATGCACATGTGGGGGTCAGGAGGGGAGGAAAAGAACACGGAGGTCCCCAATCAATGCCTCTTCCTCAACTGAAGCTCCCTGATAACCTTCAGACCCAGGAAGAGATACAGTTGAGATGCAAAACATTTCAAGCCTTGTCCAAGCGCCTGCAACGGCAGCAAGCTGGTCACAACCGCTGCATTATCTGCTCTTTCCACTGCTGGTTAAATTCCTGAACACAAGGGATGGGGACAGATACCTCAGTACCTGGTGATCGTGGGAGCTGTGCTGCCACAAAAGAGAATCCCACCTTGATGTTGTGTAGCTTTTCTGCTGTAGGACTGAGCTAACCTGTAGTTAGTAATGGCTATGTACCTGGGTTACCAGTAGGAAAGACAAGCTGGGATAACTCAGAACAATGTATTGACCAGTGGAGAGAAGTTGGAGTTTTAAAAACTACAAAGGGTGAATTAAATAGTTTGCCATTTAAAAAGATTATTTGCAGCAAACTTTTTTTCAAATTCAGTTTTGGGTGTGTAGAGTAAATGCAAAGTCCTTGCCCCATGTAAAGCTTTAGGAGAAGCCCACAATTTGATACACAGGACATTTTAGCTCTTGTGGGAGAACCAGGAACTTACTGCAAAGTTGTTCTGGCTAATTCACTAATTTCTTCAGCAAAGATTGCAGAGCTACCACTATAATCAGAATACCTAAGCTGCTGGCACGACTCAATAACTAACCATTTAACAAGTTGGGTATAAAAAAACCAAACAATTTATGTAGTAATACCAATTCAGCACACAAATTCCATGCTTCACAAGTTCTGCTGCTGTGTAAGAGTCATCCTGACACCTGTGCAGGAAAGTTCAGGGTTTTTTTAGGCCACTGCATGCCCAAATCAGAAACAGCAGCAGCAAAACATCTACCACTACAAGCAGCTGTACCCAATTGTGCCTTTAGAATGCCAAGGATGCAGGAATCTAGAGGGTCAGCACCTCGCTGCTACAACAGGGCCGGGCGCACACGCTTGGGTGTGTGCACGCTGCAGGGCCAAGCTGCTGGCTGCAGGGGAGAGCTGCCTACAGATTCCCCTACAGACATGATACAATCAAGACAGATTAAGTCACTAAACATTCAGATTAGGGGGAGGAGGAAAAAAAAAATACTAATCCTTCCCAAGATGTTGGCAGACGTGACGAGCCAGCCTTACAAAGAGCTCTAAAGGCACATTTTGGGTGACGTGGTTCTGTTCAGACCAACTGCTTACACACGCAGGCACAAATCTTAATGGCTACCTCCCCCCACCCCCCACCAATTAACCAAAAAAAAAATAAGAGAAGTGCATTTTTTTCAGTAATATTAACACCATTCACTTAAGTCTGTTCAGTCCGAATGTTTAGCAGTATTTTTTCCTTATGGTGACATGGATTCTCTGCACTACTCCCATCCAAAACAAAACCCAAACAGGCAGGATTAGTAAAGGTTCAACTGTGGTACTAGTTAACATTTACTCATCAGAGCCCGCCGATCTCTTCTGTGCCCTCTTGTAGGGCAACCTCCTCGGTGAAGCTTTATCTAGATGAAAAAATAAAGAAGTTGTTGCATCAATTGCTATAGTTACTTCAGATCAGCTGTTATATAATTGTGCTTTTTTTTTGTCTCCCTCCCAAACTGAAGCCAAGCTGCCCTTCCAGTGCAACACATCACCATGGGCAGGCCAGTTCAACCAACTTGTTAAGGCTTTTTAACTATTAGCATCCTAAATAGAAGATATAAAGTTCCTGTTCTGTAACATGCAGCTCCAGGGTGAGGGCTGTTCAATTTGTCAGTTACTAAAATGCAAAAGCAAACCCCCAAAACCCATCAAACCTCACACCATCTCCTGCTGAAACTGCATGCTCTGCAGTTTAGAGAAGTTCTGTGCTCAAGAATTAAACTTTTAGAGGGTTAATGTGTTACTTTGACCACTAATGGTTTGAGAGTATGTTGAGTGGTTTGGGAATATATTGGCTGAAAAATATGTGATTGACCCTCCTTTGGACAGCTTCATCCTGCATGAAATATTTCTATGTTCATACAGGCCACCAGCAGAAGTGTTTTAGTTGGGAAAAGCCATGCTTTTTCCAGGAAGCATCCACAATTTGGCTATGAAGATCTGACCTTGTAGCCAGATACCCTGTACAGGGCAGCTGCCTGACTTTACCTGATTGATCACTGGATGCCAGAAGCATCATCCTACGTTTAAGACTTTGCCAGGCTTATAATTGTCCTTTACAGTGATAGTCATTATGTAAGTAGAATTTCAATCCTTAGAACATTGTAGAGAAGCTAAAGTTCTTTGTATGAAGTACTGAAGTGGTTGACAAGTGTACCTGCTGACTTAAAAAATGCTTTGGAAAAATTTAGTATTTAGAGCTTTGTTTTTTCTTGCGAGCTTGAGGCTTTTCAAATTCCTCTGTCTAGGTTTTATACTGTCTTTCTTGGGTCTCACAGAAGGCAGCATA
Organism: Actenoides hombroni; assembly: GCA_024336885.1. Classification (NCBI taxonomy): domain Eukaryota; kingdom Metazoa; phylum Chordata; class Aves; order Coraciiformes; family Alcedinidae; genus Actenoides; species Actenoides hombroni. The sequence goes on along the minus strand of WUAM01000162.1, from coordinate 4,918,139 downwards.
CAGGAAATCTTGTGTTCAGAAGTAAAACAGTAGTCCCTAAATTTATGTAAGGAGACTCAGTGATCTTAAAGGTCTTTTTCTACCTAAACAAATCTATGGTTCTATAATATAAGTACAGTTAAGAAGGGTGAAAGAATCAAAAAAGTGAAGTTGTCAACTCCTGCACAGCTTCCTATCAGAGCTAAGGCCTCTAGCCCTTCTACACTGAATCTAGCTCAGAGAACATACTTATTTCAGCAAAACAGGAGTCTTTCAAGTCAAGGTAGTTCCTGCAAAGGGTTTTAAAGGCCCTTCTCTTGTCTAGGACACACTTTAAGTGAGGCCATCTCACCTCAGACCAGCCAGTGCTACTGGTGATAGTTCACCTGGGATAAGGAAGACCTAGGTAGATAAATGTGACTATTCAAACTACTCTGCCCAGGTTTGAGGCTTGTTTCTCACTGGAGCAAGATTGTTCAGTCCACCTCATTCATGTAACATCAACCTGACACTACACCAAGGTAGTGAGGAAGGCAAGAGACATATCTGTCTTTTAGAGAAAGGTTTAGAGGAGACAACAGCACTTCAGCAATATTTTACTAAAACTATGTTCCTACAGTGTAACCAGAAATAATATATATAGGTATTTATAATATCAAAACATATATTTTGATCTCCATGAAATGTGTTTATGTGGTTGCATGCATCTGTTCTGTAATGAACTGCTCACGCCACACCACCAATCGCTGCATGCAGGAAGCTCTACTTCTATTCATGCCTAATTATCACATGGACAACACAATTAAGCACTTCCACTCTTTAGATGACCAGTTTGCCTCACCTCTTCTACTCTGCACTGAAGCCACGGGAAAGCAAAACAGAAGAAACAGCAAGAGAAGTTAGAAATATCCACAAAGAAATGGCCTAAAGAAGTCAGATATTTACTTTATTGTTGGTATTTCAGGTAGCAAGTAAAACTTTGTCCTTCAGAAATCCAGAATTACACTAATAGCAAATCTTACCACGGCTTTAGTTCATACACACCTCTAATACTTATTTAAAACTTTGGTCTATAGGCAACCTTCCAAACACCTCACAGAAACTTTGACATGATAGATTTCTTTTTATCCCCTCCATTTAAACTCCCTTTGTGATCCAGGGTTTGGGTAGAGATTTTATACTGTTGAAAGAGTCTGCAGAACAAATTGTGAAGGGCACTGATAGTCATTATTGTATCAATCAGTGAAGTTTGTTCTCTACAAGAATAGGCTGCTCATGTAATAGTCTAATTATTAAGCATAGTGGTTTAGACAAATTTTTATTCCTTGGAAGAGAAACTGGTATCAGCTACTTCTTCAGTTACAGCTAATTGATTTAGTTCATTATGCTCTAGTTTGTGGAAGGCAGATTACTTACTTATTTGATTTAAAGTTTCTTGGGGAATCCAGCTCATATCAACATCGTTCTGATTTGATGTTCCCATCTCTACTTTCTGTACAGGTCTTTTCCTCTGAAAATTCAAGAAAGAAAAAAGATTTTTCTTGATATTTTAGCATTAAGTACTATAAGAAGATAAGATTTCATGCACGCCTGGGCAAGTTCATTTTACCTGTTAGGAAAGATGGCTGATGATTAATCAAACTTTGTGATAACTGTTAGGCTTTCTCAGATTAGCACAATATGCTCATATGTCACCTTGCAAAGTAGATTTTAGAGCACAGTAATCATTCCATATGTCTTCCCAAGGGAAGCTTATTTCAAAAGTCTTGTGAGCCAGACCTACAGAGACACAACCTACGTACTGCATGCAGATGAGATTGAAATTTTCAATGGCTTTTACTTGTCAGGCCTGTAGCTGTTACAGCCTTAGCAATGGAATCCAGAAGGCCCTAATCAAGATTATGGCAAAGCATTGTTAAGAACTAAAGGACTAAACAGCTTTTTTTTTGTCCCCTGCCAAAGTCTGACCTATATTAAACAAAGATAGAAATAGAGAGCATGGGGAAAGTCCACCCAGTAAGTATTGAACTGGCAGCTGCACACAGCCAGTGATCGAAAGGCATCAATGCTTCCAGTTCAACCACTTCAGTGTGGTCCCAAAGAACATAAGGTAAGCCACCTACACATCTCCAGTTACAAATATTTGGCTAAAACTCTCTAGTTTAAAAAAATAAATTAAAATCTTTAAGGCCTTAGTTCTAAAAGTAAATCTCCTGACATTCTACCTGCACCAGAAGCAATTAATGAATTGCTGTCTTTTTGTACCAGTAAAGTCTTGGGTTAACAAGTTTACAGACAAAATACACTACTCACCTTCCTAGATTCTAGTAACTGATGTAGGCCAACAATGACAAGCAGACCGAGCCCAGCAAGGAACAGGTACATGAAGATTCTTTTAAAAACAAAAAAAAGAGCACAAAACTGTTTAAGAAACCATTAAATAAAAATCTTAAGTGTTTAAGAGCGTTTACAAAGAGGCAGAGGAATTAAACCTAGTTTTGGCCTCCTGCCCACTTGATCTTTCCCAAGAGCTTTTGCAGGGAGTGGGGATAAACACCAATGAAGTGCTAAGATATTAATTATTCTGACTTCAGTTTCAGAAAGTGTACACCTAAGTTGAATTCTGAAAAGCAGAACGTTTGAAAAATGTCGTATAAGCAGGGAAACTGTTACAAGGAATTACTGAGATTCAGTAACTGCACCAGCTCTTTTGCAGTATTGTCTTTAAAGATGTTGGGTCACGGGTGATATTTCTGTTTGTGACAGCTTTACCCACTTCCAAACCCCTTAAAAATTGCTTATGTGCTTTTAGTGCACTACTGCAAAGCAAGCCCTGCTAGGATACTGATTTATTGGCAACATCTTTGCCAGGCCTGGCTACTCTTATTCCACAGTTAAGTTTTATGAATGCAAACTATATATTTTTTTTTTTAAAATCTGTGTGTTTGGGTTTGTTCTGAATAATTCTACCTGAAATAACTATTGATACTTAGCAAGAGGTGAGCATAAATTATATCAAACATTAATTTAGTGAGCAGGCAGGAGTTTACAGGTAAATCATCTATTTCAAGTTGATCATCTTAACCCAGATTTAGGAAAAAGGAAACTACTGAATTAAACTACAGAAGATAAATAATTGAACATCCCTGTTTTAGGGTCATTACTTATTCCCAGGATATTAACTCTCAGTGGTTCTAATAATCTGAATTCTTTTGAGAGCTCCTTTATCAGACTCTCACACATCTTTAGGTGACCAATTCATGCCACAGCCACTTCTTTTGTCTGACCTCTTCTAAGGGGGCTCTTGCTCAGTGGGCAATTTATCTGTGGCAGAAGAATTCAACTGTTCAGCATTGTCTATAATTATTTCTGAAGATCTTTGGGTTTGTTTTGACTCACATGTTTTCTTAAAATTCCACTCCAATGTTAGAAAACTTAAAAGCTTAGAATATTTAAAAGAATACTTAAGACAGGAAAAAAAACACTCCTCAAAGCTACCTGCTACAGGCAGGGGTTAGAGCAACAAAGATGAGCATGAGCTCCTCCATCTCCTAGTACAAATGCATGTTTGGGTTTATATAGTCTTTGATTACACTGCAGTGCTCCAGAAGCAGGTTATTCCTGTCTTCCCAGCAGGTCTCACAGCCCAATACTATGGACCCTTAACTCTTACAGAACCCATCTTTAAAATAAAGTAGCAAAATAAAAGCTTAACAGTTTTGAATTGCTGTGTGGCTGTGCAAATCAGGGCCTACTCCAGCCCTCTGATCCATAACAGATGTGCAAACTGCTCCTTGACACGGTACCAATGCTAAAGATCCCTATTTTCCTTCTCATTAGCTCCACTGATAACCTGTTCTACCAGTATATCAATTAAACCCAACCTCCAGCCTCCTTACGTTTCTCCATCCAGCCCGTCTTCTTTCTCAATAATTGTAACAGTTTGATTGAAGACAGCATCCTGGAACACGTTGCCCTAGGATGAAATTTCCACATAACAATTTAAACTCATTTCTTGAACACATCTATATATGTTTATCTCTCCTTGGAAGAAAAAAAAAACCAACCCCTAAAAAGTATTAACTCCTGCATCAGACTTAATAGGTTAAGCTTAGCAACAGTGCAAGTTTGACTCAATATATAAAAGCATAAATTTTTTGGTGCAAGTGCAAAGGAAAGCCTTGATGTTAGCAAGGCAGTCCCATCCAGCCTTCAAGATGTTATTTCCTATAACATGAGGCATTAACATATGGAGGGCTCTTATTGAAACAATCAAAACAAAAAGGTACAAAAGCCTATTACACTTTGACTTGTACTTAGAGAAAGAAAAGAATCCCCTTGGATAATCTTCTCCTGGATTGCAACTACTGGTCAGTTGTTTGCTCAAAGGCAAGTTTGCAGATGGGAGTCAGGTTGATACTTTGGCTTGTTAGCAAAGCCCAGGGAAATTTTAGTTATCCTACAGAAAGCTTTAGCTTTGGGTTGGTTTGTTTTGGTTTTTTTTTTTAAAGGAGTGCAGCCCATTATTACACAGTTCTAAGGCATTCTAGGTGATCTAAGTTCAAGTCTGACATATACAGAACTAAATGTATGCGGGGGGCTATTGTGAAACACAGCCAGTTACTTACTGTGCTTCTTTATCTAGTGATTTGCTTAAAAACCACAGAAGTGTTTACTGTCTGGAGGCAGCAACCTGACTCAGCAGTTCCTTCCTGACACCTCCCCATCAAGATCAAAACCAGTTACAGTGGCAGGCTTACATTTACATCTCTGTAGTTGAGATTGATCACTAGTCCGAAAGGACGACCGCCCATGGGCTCGGCAGGGATGAAGGAGTATTCGAAGGTGGCTTGTCTCTGTGGTGGAACCACCGTGTTCAGAGGGAGGGCTGTGAAGTTCTGGATGTAAAACTGGTAGTCTTGAGGGTACCGGAAAGAAGCGTCGAGAGACTCAACGATGAAATCCTCTGTACCCTTGTTGGTGAAGCCCACTAGGAATTTTACGATGTTGTTTGCTGGAAAGTCTGAAAACACAAAAATATTTGACTGTTAGAAACTTGATGCACCACACCTGCCCCACTTCTAAATGGAGAGTTTCTAGAACAGATTCTGTTATTTTAGAGCTTCACCGTTCTACACAAACATTGATACGGTCTGAGCAAGGGGAAAGAAGAGGGTAGATCAGCACAGGACTCTTACCTTCACCTTTCACAAATAAGATGGTTGTATCAGCACTAGGCGAGGCTTTAGGTTCTCCTGACAAGTCTTCTTCCTCTTTTTCTTCTGTCTAAGACAAGAGACTTTTTTTGAAAAACCCTGTAGCAAGCAGCGAAGCGAAACCCGCGCTCGTTCCACCCGAACCCCGCGTGCCAGGGCGAGCACCACTATCAGTCCCTGCTGCTGAGGGATCAGCACGTGGGCTGCTCTCCCTCTCGGATCAATTAGATCACTTTCAGCGTTCATCCTTCTACTTGTGGTGCTGGACACAGGGACTGATCTCGAGACAGCTAAATGCAGTTCAAAGCTTTACGATCAGAAAGCGACAGTGGTGGAAGGGAAATAATAGAATCTAAACATCAAAAGTTCATCTCTCAGCTCTTTATGGTTAGAAAACGAGCGTTCCTAAAATTACACGAGGCAAACGAGTTACTGTCACTAGAGAGGGAGTGTTTATGGAAGCTTTCTATTTACTTTTAATTAGTTAAGTGTTACGTGTGCCTGGGAGCAGTCAGACTAAGCTAGCTCGTGGATTCACTTGTTCAAGCTCACCTTTGTCATGATTCACTTTTGAATCTGGCAACCCCAAGCAACAAGGGCTTATTTTCTACATGGGGATCACGGGATCGCCACCTCCCCAGCCCAATTAAAAACGAGGCTGACCCCATTTGGAACTGTCTCAACTAACTGCTGGCGAGTTACTCAAGATGATTTTGATTTCCCTGCTTAAACTTGAAGCAGAGGATAGCCCACTGGCTCAGTCATAGATGGACTGTGAGCCAGGGGAGCCCAGAAACAGAGCCGAGCGCCCAGCGTCTTGATTTCAAGAACGCTGTGCAAAACTGTGCCTTCTACTTCAGAGACCAATAAAAGAAACTGCCTTAAAAGCACAATGTTTTACATTATGCTTCAATGCACTTACTACAATAAGCAGTCAGTAGACTATTTATTAAAAGCAAATTACATCCAGAAGGTTATTTAATAATATTACGCCTTCTCCTCCCAATACGAAAATACACTCCCAGTGTCCTTCTCAGTTTACTGAGATGCAGCTTAAGCTGGAAAAGAACTACAGGGGGCTCTTCTGAGAATCTGGTTCTCATTTGGTGTACAATTACCAAGTCTGTCGGCTCATCTTCTTCAACTTCAGCTTCGTCATCTTCATCTTCAACTACAGTATCTTCCACAGCTTCCTCATCTTCCGTAGCATCTTGAGCTGCAACTAATAAACCTGAACCTAAAAAAAAAAAACCCAACCAAAATGCAAACACAAGAAAGCCTTTTTAATGTCTTAACAAGAAACTGGCACTGTAGTACCATTTTCAAACTGACGCTTGAAGAATTTTAACTTTCTGAACTGCTCATTCACTTGCCAGTAGTTTAAGGTAAGTTCAAGACCAAAAAGTTTACAGCTGGATAACCAAGTTCTGCATTCCCACAGCAATGCTGAAATGGGCAGAGGGCAAAGCTTAGAAGCTATCATTTAATTTAACGTGTCACTGTATTAATTTATTTATTTTTTCCCATTACAAATGTGAAAATAAAGAGACTTTACTATTGCCAGGAGTGAGTTTAGTGCCAGGAGAGAATTTAGTGAGTACAGTTTCTTCTAAGCCTAGTAAGTTCAATAAATTATTAACACATCATTTTCACCTTCTGGCATCCCTTTTACAGGTAGTTAAACATTACTTTTGCACGTATTTTCATTCAAGCTTTAAAATACAAAAAGTCTTTTTTAATACCACCTCTGATATCATATTCTATGTATCACTTATATATCGTGTACTACTCTATCCCTGAATACATTCAGAAAAGAGACCTGACCTAGAGCAAGTGCAGCAGGTAGCTCAGTGCCCTTTTGCTTTTAGGGAGCCCAGTTTCACACCTTCACACGCTGAGCAGACAGGATTAATACAGACAGTGCCCACAGGACAAAGTTCTGCCCGTCTGTGGTCCAGAGCACGTGCAGGATAGGCTGAGAATTTTTAAAACGTACACATAAACCCACTTTTTTTTTTTAAACTTAATATTTTCCAAAAATGGAAAAGTCAAAATGAATGGATGATCGATTTACATAAGCAGGAAAAAAGATGTGGAAGAGTAAAAATGGATGATGGATTTACACAAGCCTGAAAAAAAAGATCTAACACTGCCATGAGCACACATTTAAAATAAATATTTAAAAACCTCCACAGGGAATAAAAATCCTTGAGCAGGACAAACCTATCCAGGGACCTCAGGATTGTCAGTCCCAGATAGAAAAAAAAAATCAGATGCAACCCCTCAAGTGTCTTTAGAAGGGACACTGAAAGACTTGTGCTCCACCACGTGCAATACATAAAATCACTGTCAGTCTCAGTTTAAGTCTACATATAAAGATTTTTTTTCATTTTTTATTATTATTATTAAAAGCTTTATATTTGAG
>WUAM01000162.1:4895676-4907575 GCA_024336885.1 Actenoides hombroni | reverse complement strand
TCCCTGGCACCATTGCAGGGGAGGTTGGCCGGGGCTCTGAGCACCCTGCTCTAGTTGGGGATGGCCCTGCTCCCTGCGGGGGGTGGCTCGGTGGCCTCTCCAGGTCCCGCCCGAACCAGCCCGTGACTCTCTGCACCACTGGCTCGGAGACTGGCGGCTGTCGCTGGCTGCCGCGCATCCCCGGCTCTGTCGCGATTCACCGGCCCAACCTTTCCCTTCCGCTTTTCCCAGCCCCTCTCTGACGTCAGCCGCCCGCAGCCAATCCCCGCGCCGGATTCTGAGAAGTGGGCGGGGCCGGAAGCGGCTCCCGCCAGCCCTACACAGCCGCGCTCGCTTTCGATGCTTTTTTGTCCCTCTGCCGCAGCCGTAGCGGGCGGCCTGCATCCCGCCTACCGGCCGCCGCCATGGATTACCGGGAGGTGGTGATGAGCCCGCCCGTGCCCGGGCAGTTCGACGATGCTGAGTCCTCCGACGGGTAGGAGGCGGTGAGGGGCCGGCTGTGGGCCGCTCGGGGGGGCGTCCTGAGGCGAGGCCGGGCAGGCCGCCGTTCCTGGCAGTCCCCGTCGGAGCCGGCCGGCTGGGGAGAGGCTGTGCGCGGCCTACGGCTGCCTGACGGTCTGTGGCTTCTGCCCGGCTGAACGGACGGACGCGCCTGCAGAGCGCGGTGGTTGAGGCTGTTCCACCGTGGGGTCGGTTGGTTGTCGCTGAACACGTGAGACCGCACAGAGAGCAGGGGGTTTCTGAGCACGGCTCGAGCCGTTGCGGGGTTAAAGCACGTTTTCCGCTGGGCTGGAAGCCTAGAGCTTGTCGTATTTAGCGGGAGTGAATAAGGAAAGGTCTTTTGTTATGGCTTCAAGCCATTCTGTGCCGAGTTTAACATTAATTAAATGTCAAAAGCTGGATTAGAATCTGCTTTGGGATTCTGGCAGCAAAACGTGGCATACTACAGACATGAGTAATAAAAAAAGAGTTCATTTATCCCACAATTTTTTAGGTTTATCTTTTTTTTCGTGGAGGTTGTACCCTTTGTTACCAACCTGTTGACTAGTAACACCAGTGAGGTTTTTTGTGTGGTACCCTGTCGGGTGGAAGTCTGCTGTGGCATCAACAGAGTGGTTGGTCTCTGGTGGAGGAGCCAACTGGTCTGACCTGGTGTCTTCATCTGGTTGGAGTCAGCAGGTCCATACATAGAACTGCAGAAGTTGGATGGCAGCACTGATGTGGTGAAGAAGATAACTTAAACGTAGTCCATCTTTTAAAAGTAGCGACATCTTCATGTGTGCTTGCTTAAAAACAGGTGAAGCATCTCGTGGAGAGCTAACCGTGTGAAATCATTTGTTGGGATAAACGTATTGAATTGTTGATGACTGTAACAATCATTTCTAGTTATATAAACATCTTTATTTGTTTAAAGTGAATTTACGCAAGACACAGACACAGCTAAAGAAGGTGAGGTCTCTGGGAACTGCCAGTCATGCATGTGCAAAGAGGTTACTGCTGAGGAAGGAGATGGTGATGATGATGACAACGATGACGAAGAGGAAGATGAAGACTGGGATTGGGATGATGAGATGGGAAGGCTCACGAAGCTCCGCAATGCTGGCGGTGGATGCAATCCACAGGTATGTTGAAGGATAGTTTGTGAGCATCAAGGGTGCCCAGCAGCAGGTGGGCACCCAGAAGCTTTGTTCTTGTTAGCATTATGTTGAGCTTAAATGAAAAGTGGATTTTTTTGTTTGAGAGAACCCCCTTCCTTTGAGCTTGTTCCTCTGCCCTGCCACCTGTCTGCATTGTAGCCAGAGCTCCCCGTGACTTCCCTGTCCCTGCATTCTCTTTGTCACTGTCATTTTCCTTCTGTTCCTTTCCTTTTTTATCTTTTCTTTTTTTGCCCACCCCAACCTCCACTGAGCTTCCTTACAGGTTGTGTTTTGGACAGCTAGTGAAGGAGGCGAAAGGAAGCGGAGGAGATGGAGGGAGCTGCTAGAAGTTGATTAATTTTGAGCATATGCTGTTGGCAGAGACACCCTGATGTTGTGCAGAATGCGAAGCACATGTGATGTGAGAACTGGCAGCCTTCTTACCCTCGACTGGGAGACTGGAGGTTCAAACCTCTTTTGTTATTGATACCAACATAACAGAACAGTTGAGACAAATTAGAGTGGTGCTGATCAAATAATGTGTGGCTCACAGCACTTGTCCTGAGTGGTTTATTCTTGCTTTTAGTTAAATGTTTATGCTGCCCAGTGTTGGTGAGAGTGTGCTCAGACATTAATTGTGTTCGGAGAAGACTAGCTGTAAGAAAAGATAGCATCTTGCGAAGTTTCCTCTCTTTGTGACCTTCCCTTTTTTTTTTTCTCCCTCTCTTTTTTCTCCTTGTTTCCATCTGCTGTGTCCCTTCCTTTTACAAATGTTAATAGGAGAGACCTGCAGCAAAATTCACAGACTAAAAACAAGTCTGAATTGGGGCACCTCTTGGAATGTTAACCAATGTGTCCACCTGTATTTTCTTTTCTTGCATTAAGTAAAATCTGATGTGTAATCCATATCCATTTCCTTACCATTTTAAAAGGCATTTGAGATGACTTTTCCACTGATATTATCTGTGTTTCAAAGGGCTGTTTAGAGAAGGCAACTTACATTAACAAACCCTTTGTTTCAGGCAAATAGACAGACCCCTAATTCAGCAAAAATGTCTACCCCTACAGACAAGGCTCTGAGGAAATTTGAACATAAAATTAATTTAGGTGAGTATAATTGCATTGTCTTTTATGAAAACAGATACCACTCTGTGACATTCTCAGAACTAATTCTGCTTACTTTAAGCCAAAACTCACTAGAATAAGGGAGTTAGCAGTTGCCAGACAGATTAAAAAGTGGCTTTTCTGTACTTGAAGTTGCCTTTAAGTTGCCATTAACCAGTTGCCATACCACTTTGGCTCTCCCTTCAGAGCCACAGGGCTGGTTTTTGTTGTTTCTTTTATTTCCCCTGGACTTCAGACCACAAAGTATTATTTGTCTAGGTCCTGTGTAGGAGCAAATTGTTTGGCAGGAAGGAGGATATTAACTCTGCTACCACAGCTGACTTTTCTAGAAGATTTCAGTCCCCTGTAGTATTAGGGCTGTACATTATACAGCAGTTCTCTCATGGACAGTTTCTGTGGTAAGCAAAGAGGCTACTGTTCTGAATGTAGGAAACTTCTTTGGGGCTTGGGTTTATTCTGGTTTCTTTTTTTTTTGTTTGTTTTGTGTGTGGATTTTTTGTTTGTTTTGTTTTGTTTCATTTTGGGTTTTTTCCTCATTTCTTTTCATGTGTTTTTCAGATAAGCTCAATTTTGATGACTCTGTTATAAACAGAGTCACAGAGAAGTCTAGACAGAAGGAAGCAGACATGTGAGTATCACTCACAATTCCATTTTCATTGGAATAATTTGGTGGGTGTCTTTATGAACTGAAAGCTTTACTTGAGGCTGTCAACTGATTTTTTGGCACAGAATGTCATGTTTTACTCTGTCCAAGTACTGAGTCCTGAGATTGTACCGTTTTATTTTCACTTCTGCCAGGTACCGAGTCAAAGACAAGTCGGACAGAGCAACAGTAGAACAGGTAAGTCCTTAACTAATCCAATTTCTTTTTTGACCAGCACAAATAATGTGGAATTTTGGAATCAATGATAAAATGTAGGAGCAGAGCCTGGGTTCTCTCTTTCCCTTGTTATCCTGAAGAGACTTTCTTTATGTTTCCTTCTCGAATGAAGGTAGGAATTGCTTCTGCAAACATTCTGGAGCTCATTTTTGCACTCAGCACCGTGATTTGATCATATATGCAAGGCAGAATTCTGAGTAGTTGCTGTTTGAATCATCATTTGATCCTTAAGAACAGTCTGATGCTGTGGATCCTTTCATATGATACTAAGACTGGGCTGTATTGCTGGGTTTTTAGCCTCTTTAAAGGCAGCAATTGTACTGACTTTTTTCCACGTTCAATTTGAGGTGTTGGATCCAAGGACCCGAATGATTCTGTTCAAGATGCTGACGAGAGGTGTCATAGCAGAAATCAATGGCTGCATCAGCACAGGGAAGGAAGTAAGTTTTATTACAAATGACATAATAGTTTTTTTCTCAGTAAGCTGCATGGAAGCTTTTGGTGCTTAGAGGTATTAAAATACTTGGGTTTGGAACTACTGGATTGGTTGGGGCTGTTTGTGTTGCTTGATTGGTACAAAGTTATCTTGGCATAAAAAGCAATTTGTAGTGAAGGAAACAAGTTTCCCAAAGTATGAAAGATTTCTCAGAATACTTAAAACTTATCTTAAATTTGTGGATCTTCTAATTGTATTTTACAACCACAATCTTTGGAAAGGATTTGTGTACCCACAATATTAAACAGTGCCTGAAAAGTCTTCCAAACCCAGGTAACTCTTTCTTCCTGTGAGACTCCTGCGTGCAGATCAGACCAGCCCCATGTGCCAGCAGATGTGGGACTATAATTGGTGTAACAAAATTCTGCTTAAAATAATGTTAACCCTTCATTGGTTTTGGAAAGCCAGCATGTTTGTGTGCTGTTGTTATCAAGTAATATTGCAGATAATTAAAAGCAGACCACAAATTTCCAAGTAAATTAGTAAATCAACCTCAGAATGCCTAGTCCCTGGGCTGATCTGCAATGTAGGGGCTGGGGTGAGCTCACACCTTTTTATCAGATCTTTTCTAAGCTTCAGAAAGAGAAGGAGGTAGAGGGATATGTTGGTTTAAAGAGTTCTTTCTTCCCTTTATAATCTGATAGGCTAATGTATATCACGCCAGTACTGCAAATGGAGAGAACAGAGCGATAAAAATCTACAAAACCTCTATTCTGATGTTTAAAGACCGTGATAAGTATGTGAGTGGTGAATTCAGGTGAGTTGGACTTCTGCCTGGTTTCACTGGGGAGGAGGGGTTGTGCGCAAGGCGGTTAAAACCACTGGTGTTAACACTACATTGAGAGTCCCCGTTGCCTTTTCTTTCTTTTAAATACAGATTTCGTCACGGATATTGCAAAGGCAATCCCAGAAAAATGGTGAAGACCTGGGCTGAGAAAGAGATGAGGAATTTAATAAGGTGATTCTTCCAGTTTTTATTTCGGCGTGCAAAGGTAGCTGGAACATTTAAGTTTATAGGAGGCACTCTGCTGGTACTAGACTGGCTGTTGCTGCCTCCCTGGAGTATTTGAGGGAAGTGTCTTAAGCTTTCCTGTGGGAGAGGAAAGACAGGGGAGGGAGGAATAAGGATATTCTTTTGTCTTGCTGCTCATGCTCTAAGCTCTTCAGTGTTTGAACTCTCCATCTGACATGACTAAAAAGCAATGAAAAGGTAGAAGTAGCTGCTGCTGAGTACCAGCACAGTGTGATATGGGTTAGTCTAGGATTAACCTGAACTGGGTAAGGATTCCTTCTCTGACGTGGGAATGCTGAGAGATGGGTCAGAGCCAGAGCAGTTGTGGCTTTTTGTATTCATTTTCTAGCTCTTAACAAGTGAGAGTTTCTCAAGTAGAGGAACTCTTGTTGTATGTTATGTTTGAAGCAGCAGAGCTCCGATAGGTGCTAGTGCAAAGCAACCAGTGAAGTTTGGGTTTATTTTTTTTGTGCCTTTGTTCCTGTGCTACAGGTTGAATACAGCCCAGATACCTTGCCCAGAGCCAATTATGCTAAGAAGTCATGTCCTCATCATGGGCTTTATTGGTAAAGGTGATAGGTAAGTATCCTTAGAAAATTAAATATATTTTTTTGGCAGCTTTCCACAAGGGTTTATTAAAACCAAACAAACCAACCCTCTGAATTTACTTCTTATTGCTTTAAGCCTGTAAAATTAACATCTTGCTTTTACACATGCACATCACCTATAGTACATGGAGACATTTGCCAGCTACTGCTGCAGACAATCTGCCCAGCTACTGATGCAGACAGTCTGCTTCATTCTGAAGCTTCAGTTGTGTGCAGAATGAATTTGTAAAGTGGCTTAACCACAGATTAAGGCTGGAAAGGCTAGCTAATCATATGTGAAGATAGCTCATAACTTTGTAGTACAAACATTAATGTAGCATGGACCAAATTAGTTGGAAATGGAGCTCTAGTATCTTTCTTTTTTTTTTCTAGTATCTCTTCTAGTATTCTTTGCTAGTGTTTAGTTATCTTATCTGGGGAGCCCAGAACTAGACCCAGTTCTCCAGATGTGGCCTCACTAGGGCAGAGTAGAGAGGGAGGAGAACCTCCCTGGACCTGCTGGCCACACTCTTCTTCATGTACCCTGGGTGAAGAAGGGAAAAAGTATTCACTTTTTCTTCTTTGTGTTGTGCTTTCAAGGCCTGCTCCTCTGCTGAAGAACGCTCAGCTGTCTGACTCCAAAGTCCGGGAACTGTACCTGCAAATCATCCAGTACATGAGGAGAATGTACCAAGATGCCAGACTTGTCCACGCAGATCTCAGTGAATTTAATATGCTGTATGTTTTTAAACTTTGCTTGAAATTGTGACATCTGAAATACATGCCTTGGCAACCTCTGTGAAGAGTGCTCATCTGCCTTTAAGGGAGGGTGGGGTCCCTTATGTGACTGTGTTTTGTAACTGTTGTAATTAATTGTGTAGCTTTTAACCCATCTTTGAGCTTTCTCCATTTAAAACCTGTTGGTGCAGCTCTCTGTGGTTGTCTGCAGGTACCACAGTGGGGATGTGTACATCATTGATGTGTCTCAGGCTGTGGAGCACGACCACCCGCACGCACTGGAGTTCCTGCGGAAGGATTGTGCCAACGTTAACGGTGAGCAGGCTGCGCTTCACCTCTCGTTCTGATGGCTGGTTTACCTGGGCTCTGTGTTCACCTGTGCTCTTTCAGGTGTAATTGACTGCAGAAGCTGTCAGACTTCTGTTGAAATAGAATCATAGAATGGTTTGGGTTGAAAGGGACCTTTAAAGCTCATCTAGTGCCACCCCCTTCACACTCAGCCTGTCCTGATACCGGGGTTGCCCCAACCCTTGTGCAGGTCCTTGCACTTGGCCTTGTTGAACCTCATAAGGTTCACACAGGCCACTTCTCCAGCTTGTCCAGGTCCCTCTGGATGACATCCCCAGCAGCAGCAAGGTGCTAGTATGGCAAACAGCTTCTGCCTGGCTTATTTGTGGTCCTTGAACCCTGCCATTGTCATGCTGTTGGATCATAATGAGTGGATACTTCCGTTTCTTCAAAGGCAAAAGTTTGAGGTCTATGTTCCTTATTATTGGAAATACATTTTTCACTGCAGTCATTGCAGATATTACACCTGTCTTAAATTGTTTGCTCCTTAGCCCCTGCTCCATTAAGTCTGGCTCCTGCTGCAGTGGGTTTGGGTTTTATATTTATCCAGTTATGCTCCTTTCAGTATTGCTTGCATCTGGAAGATGAACAGTTTTATTTCAGATTGCCAAGAGTTACCTGATAACTACACCCAGTATGAAGCAAGACATGCTGCTGAGACTTTCCCAAGTCACCAGCATCATCAGTTTGCTGTAGCTGTCACTTTTAACAGCATGGTAACATGGTACATGCAATAACTTACAGTTTTTGTCTCTGCCCTTGTTTCCTGGTAGACTTTTTCCAGAAGCACGACGTTGCAGTGATGACTGTGAGGGAGCTGTTTGAGTTTATTACCGATCCTTCTATCACAAGCGAGAACATTGATGATTATCTGTCTAAGGTGAGACCTCATGGCCTTCTTGCTTATGTGGGAAGACATGAACAATAAAATCAGATCTAGTTTAAGCTCCTTTATCTCTTTTACTCTACGTCGTGCTATGGAAGAAAGCTGGTACATGACATGATGTTGTGCTAGTGCATCAAAACCACATATGCCATGCCTAGAGTGGAGATTTGATGCCTCGTTCCCGATCGAGACCACCAGTGTGTTCCATATACCAGTACAGCTTGGGGATTTCCAGATGACATGTGCTCCCTGTCATGCTGTAGGTTGAACGAGTCAGAACTGTGCTGTGTGGTTCCCCTCACTTGTGCTCCTCTGGCTTGCTCAGTGTGCACAATAAGAGCCAAGTTCCAGGCCTGAGCACTGCTCACTGTATTCTCCTCATGCTGTTACGTCCTGTAGTCATGCTGGGCCTGCCCGAATTTGTTCTGGAAGGAGTAGCAAGTGTGTTTTCCTGCTCTTAATAAAGCAGATCTGCAGTGACAAGTGTGCTTCGCAGAACCGCTGGGTACCATTAGGTGTCACTCAAGGCATTGCCGGAGGGACTGCTGGAGTGTTGGAGAGCAGTAGTGTGGAGTACAGGGAGGAACACAGATGGGAATGGTTAGCTGGATGAAGTGATGTGATTCTAAACAGTGATAACTTTGTATTGTTTTATGTTTCTTTAGGCAATGGAAATAGCATCAAAAAGAACAGAGGAGGAAAGATCCAGTCAAGATAAAGTAGATGAGGAAGTAAGTGAGGATTTTTATTTCTGCTCTGAACTGAATATTAACCTTGCCTCCTCTACAGAATGAAAAATGGTTTGGTTTATTTGGCAAAATGTACAGTTGATAAGCAAAAATACAAAGTTGTCTTGAACGAGCTGAGATGTGAAGTATTAAGGGATGCCGTGTGCCAAAACTGGCAGTGATAACGTGTTAGGAAGCAAATACTCCATTTCCTAACCCAACGTGCTTGCTTGTAGCAGTGCATTGTAACAGTTGCCTCCTGAAGGCTTTGTAAACATCACCATAAAACCATCGGAGAAAGTCCTTCAAATGCAAAACCTTAGGACTTGGGTTAAGGGGAACTTGGAAGGATTGGAGACGTTTGTAAGTGGCCTGGTAGTAATCACGCTGTGGAAGGAGCCTGCTTAGTTCTCATCTGTCAGTCACATGGCACTTGCGTGTTAAGTCTGCTCCTGCAAAGTAAAAAAAACCCACAAAGTTACAAAATCCTTCATCGTTATTCTCTTATGCATGTGTAATTATGAAGGAAGAACATGATGAAGCTCTGGGGAAATGAGTAAGTCTGTGTTTCCCTTCACTCCCCTAGGTGTTTAAGAAGGCCTACATACCTCGAACTTTGACTGAAGTGAAAAACTACGAGAGAGACGTGGATATTATGATGAAACTGAAAGAGGAGGATATGGCATTGAACGTCCAGCAGGATAATGTGAGTAGAAATACTGAGGCACTGCAAAAAAAGGAGGATGGAATATGAATTCTTTTTACTGGAAACTGATAGCACAAACAAAACCGGGAGCTTTGTTACCAAGGCGTGGAGCACTGGATGGAGTGTAATACTTGACAGTTGTCTGCTCGGTACTAATGCAGACATCGTGGGGCTTTTCTTGGTTGGTTTAGAGTTTTTTAGATGATGATTTTCTCTGGACGTGAAGATTTCTCGTAGTTTGATAACGTAATTTTCTTTCTCCCTGGGCCTAGATTCTTTACCAGACTGTGACAGGACTGAAGAAGGATTTGTCTGGTGTTCAGAAGGTGAGAGGGTCTTTTTACAATCCTTCACTTGAGCTGTTTTCAGAAGAAGTGCTCTTGCAGCTGACCCCCTGTAAGAGTGACCATGTACATCCGGGATGGGTCTGACACGACAGCACACCATGTGAACTGCTCCCCTGTGCCCAGGCTGGTGCTGGGTGGCTTGAGAATGAAATGCTAATCCTCCTGCTGGCTGTCACCTCTCCAGTTAAGGTGGAGAGAAGGCCTTTGACAATTATGGCAAATGTAATTGATTTAAATAGTAGCACAGTTACAAGTTTTAACGTGTTCTGGGTGGCTCTGCTGTAATTATTGTGTAAACAACCCTGCAGTAAGAGGCATAAGATACTGTGTCTTACTGCATTTGAAGTACTTGGCAGGGACACTTCTGTAAAGTACGCTGGGTGCAGATCAGTCTGTAGGAATGTAATTCAAGGCAGAAGCCTCATGCAGGTTCCCCCTCCTCCCTTTGTGTTACCAAGCAGTGGTGAAGACTCTGTTTTAAATGGAAATATAAATATGGATGGGATCAGGCTGCAGCACAGTCTCTAGGCTTGTTTAAATATAAGTGACTTGTCCAGTGTAGATATTTGTGTCTGGAATAAAACCTACATACAGCATCCCCAAGGTAGGCTTGGGTATGATCCAGGTAGAATTAAAAATTGGCTTCCACATATGTTAGCAAATTGCTGTTTAACTTGTGGAAATGAATTGGGGAGCACCAGTAGATCTGTGCTGTAAGCCCTGACCTAAAAGGTGCTGTGTTGTACATTCTAGATTCTTTGTTTTTGCTTTGGAACTAAGAACAAGAACAACTAAATCTATTTTTCATGATTTTTCTGGAGACTCAGTGATGGTGGTAGTAAAAGTGATGACATGAGCTCACTACTTTGCAGCAAACAGTTCTTTATATGTACGTGTGTGTGTGTGTCATGGCTAGGCTTCTTTGATTTGGCCTGATATAATTCTTTCAATATATTTTGCAGGTTCCTGCACTTCTTGAAAAGGCTGATGAGTCTGAAACGGACTCTGATGGTGGTGACTGTGATGGCAGCTCAGAGGACTCTGATTCTGGCTGTAAAGGATCAGTACATCCCAAAGATAAACCTGCTGAAGTTAGCGTGGACAAAAAGGTCAGCTGGCCAGGAACTGTTTCCTTTTCCCTACCTCTATCTATGTGACAGGAAAAATTCCCAACTTCTGAGTGGTTCTTGCTGCTTGTTTTGTCTGACAAAAGCTATAGACTTTTCCTGGTATAGAGAATGACAGCCAAGAAAGTGAATTTCATTCTGGATGCTTTAATGATGCTGGGCTTATGTAGAGGAGTATTTAACATCTTTCTGGAGCCTAGAGAAGCCTAGAAGAGAGATCCCTGCAGGGAATTCTGAAGGCTGTGCAAAGCAGAATTTAGGGAGGCCTGGGAAGCTCTTCAGCACCTCTGGCTGGCCTCCCAAGCTTTGGTGTGATCGTGGTCCCTGCTTGACCTCCAGGGAACTGACACCACTCGAGAGAGTGGAGACTTGGGGATGATGTTTTTCCCCACTGGGGGTTTTGCAGTACCATTAATACAGCCAGCAGCAAACCTCCACCAGGCACCCTGTTGTAATCTTGGGTGTAAACAGTGTCAGTTAAAGGTGCCTCTTGGTCCCTTTCTTTAAAGGTTGCATGAAACTCAGGGTTTCCTTAGTTGGATTTTTGCCTTGTCACCCCCAGCCTAAACTCCTTTTTCCCTTCCCCTCACCGTTCCCACTGATTATTTTTATTCCTTCCATGTGATAACCTCATTTTTACCTTGTGTGTTAATTCTTAACGTAATTGACCTGCTCAGCATCTCTCATTCCTTCTGGCTTTAAATGGATGGTGTTTGGTTCCTCACAGGAAAGGAAAAAAATGGTTAAAGAAGCCCAAAGAGAGAAGAGAAAAAACAAAATCCCAAAGCATGTGAAGAAGCGGAAAGAAAAGACTGCAAAGATGAAGAAAGGCAAATAAAATCAGCTTTGGCCTGAGGAAAGGGGTGGTTGGTTGTGGGTTATTTAGTCACTGTCTTTTTTTTTTTTTTTCATTTTTAAAAAAATAAATATCTTTTATTTATATACAATCAGTATGAGCTGTGAGGTTGGTGTTGTTGACAACACGGTGTAGGTTTTTGAACAAAGTATATACTGTGGGGTTCTTGGTGGGAAAGAAGGAGTTTAACACTGGTCTGGGGAGGAGCAGCTGAGGGACCTGGAGCGAAGGAGGCTGAGGGGAGACCTTCTGGCTCTGACAGCTCCTGACAGGAGGTTGGAGCCAGGGGGCGTTGGGCTCTGCTCCCAAGGAACAAGCAACAGAACAAGAGGAACTGGCCTCAAGTTGCGCCAGGGGAGGTTTAGGTTGAAGCTGAGGAACAATTTCTTCCCCTTGAGGGTTGTCCAGGGCTGTCCCAGGCTGCCC
>WUAM01000162.1:4857088-4867877 GCA_024336885.1 Actenoides hombroni | reverse complement strand
CGCTTCCCGCCTCGTCCCCTCTCCCCCAGCTCCCCCCCGCCGCCATGAGCATCAACGGCGGCTCGCACCCGCGGATCAACACCCTGGGCCGCATGGCGCGGGCGGACTCGGGCACCGACCTGCGCTACGAGATGAGCTCCCATGTGGTGGGGGGCGGCGGCGGCGGCGGCACCCACACCCACAAGACCTACTACTACCAGAAGACCTACGGCGGGGACTACGCCTCGGACGGATACGGGTAGGTGCGGGCCGGAGAGAGAGAGAGAGCTTGGGGGACCGGGTCCCCCGGGCCTGCTTCGGGAGAGCTGCTCTAACAGGATAAAATCAGAAGGGTAACCCCCCGGCTTCTTCCGTTTGGGCACTGGGAGCTGTGCTGGTTGTACTGGTCCGACAGTAAATTCCAGCTTTACTCGGTGAGGCCAACCAGGCCGTGCTGAGCTGAGTTGCTTTGTGCCTCAGTTCCCGCTTCCCTCCCCAGCAGCTGCGTATCTAGGGCTTTAAAATGGTTTTAACGCGCAGAAGTCTTTCTCTTACTCATCTTGAAGTTTGTTTCCAGCCTGGAGTTTAAGGCCGTGATCTTTTCCCTGACATTTGGTGGCTGGGGAGCGAAGATGAGTGACAAGCATCATCATCCTGATGACCTTTCCTCCCCTCCTCACCTCCTTAACTTTCTTGCTGGGAGCCCAGCGGGGATCTCGTCCGGTGGTCTGCACACATCGGTTCTGGCGAAGGCTTTTTGGAGCAAGACGGTGCTCGGAATGTATGAAAAATCAGCGTGGTGGTCGCGAGGGCTTCTCCGTTAATCCCCTTGGCTGGGAGTTCACAGGACTGAGAGGGGGGAGGGAGGTCCTGAAGGAAACAGCGCTGGTGTATCCTATGGCACCTACACAGAATGCTGCCGGTGATTGCTCTTTTTCACCCGTGGAAGAATGCCTTTGTTAGACCTATTGGTCTAATTATTGGTGCTGCCGATTTAGGAGTTGATTTGGGTATGCTGTCACGTAATTTGTGTTATTATTTAAGCCCTGATTTTGCAGGTAGCACACCACGATGAGACTGCAGAAGGCTGAGGATTGAACACGCATAGTAGATAATCAGTGGATGAGAACAGACAGGCTTTCTTATATCAAGCAGTTCTATAATATAATATTCACGTCTCCTTTTTGGGAAGGCATATCTGGCAAGGAGGGTTGTGCTTGCAGGATCAGGGCCATCGTCTGTGGAACTGGGTTGAATATTTGGTGACGTCTTCTGTGCCGAAGTTCAGCAGCAGTTACTGAACTTACCAAACTGAGGCTTCTTTTTCCAATGTGAAGGTTACAGGACCTTAATTTTAACTGCAGTAGGATTCAACGGAGGGTCCTGTCTTGTAAGTTTTGGGGCGTATTCTGCCAAACAAGTCCGTGCTGAGCGTTGCATTACTCACAGAGCAATAGAAGACGCTCCCTCCCCTTAGGGCTCAGCAAGGTGCTTTTACAACATTCCCGGTTTCTTCTGGCATGGGAAGTCAGGCTGAGCTCGGCCCCCAGTAGAGATGCTCAGCTTGATGTGAGTCACAGGCTCCTAAACTGCCTATTCATCAGTCAAATATTTATTGATATGTCTTCGCTCCAGAGAGATAAAATCTGACATGCTGTGAGAGGAGGAGGAACAGTGGCAAGTTGTGCAGTTTTGTCATTGCTGCCATGAGGGGAAAAAAAGTTGCCTAGGATTCACCGTCACCGTGTGATACTAGAATAAATTAATTTGCACACTTCTGCTGAAGAGTTCATATAACTTCTGTGCCTTAGGTTAGAAAAGGAGCTGGAAATTCCCATCCCATGCCCTGACAGGCCTTCCGGGGGCTGACGGACAAAGTAAACTTGGAGAACACAGACTGAAAGCTGTGTTTTGACCCGTCCCATCAGTCTCACGGGGATCCGCAGGGTCTCGACCAAGCTGAATGGTGGCAGGGCTGCTGTGGTAATGGCCTCTCGGAGCTCCTCTGGCACAGCGTTGCACCGAGGTAGAAACTGCCCCGTAGAAACAAAACTCTGGGCAGATGGAGAGTGAGGAATGTGTCTGAGTGGCTGCTGAATACCTGCCGTGCCGGCAGAGCCTGCGCCGTGCTCGCGCTGGCCGGGAAACGGGTCCCGGGCACAGCTGGTGACGCTGCTGTGCCCTGAGACCAAAACCAGGCCGTGCCCGTAGGTACATCTGTTGAGATTTCAAGTAAGATACCTTTGCAGGTGTCAAAGCTTCTGCTTTGCTGGCGTTCAGAGGTGTATTTCCACGGGACAGACTGGACCCTTAAATGGATTAAAGCTAGAGATAGGCCAATTCAGGTTAGACAGTAGGAAGAATTTCTTCCCCAGGAGGGTGGTGAGACACTGGAACAGGTTGCCCAGAGAGGGGGTGGAAGCCCCATCCTTGGAAGTGTTTCAGCCCAGGCTGGATGGGGCTCTGAGCAACCTGCTGTAGTGGGAGGTGTCCCTGCCCATGGCAGGGGGGTTCAAACAGGATGATCTTTAAGGTCCTTTCCAACCCTGACCATTCTATGATTGTATGACCCTGCATTTGGCACTTCTCTCTCGTGGAGCTGGAGGTGGGAGGGAGAGGTGGTGTGTCCGCAGCTTGCTGCGCCGGGCAGGTACAGCCTTTAGAAACCGTGCCCATTGCTCCTGGTGATTAATACTGTTGGGAAAAAGCGTGAGGATTTTCTACAGATAGGTGTGGCAGCATCCCTTGTGAAACCCTGCCTGGCTCTCAAGGTGCTCAGCCTCAGCAGGTTTAAGATTTCACCAGTGACTCTCAAGTTCTTGCACATTTCTGATGGTGTTTAGAGCCCGATCGTGCAAGATGCAGGCAGCTTTTGAGGTCTCCTCTCATCGTGCCTTAGTCTGTGTGCAGACTGGGCAGATGGGACCAGTTTGGAGAGGCTGTGGTGTGCCAAAACTGATCCTAGGGAGAGCACAGGTATATGGGGAGAACCCAGGTATGAAATTCTCCATGCTTCCTCATATTTGCATTCACATTCTTGGGGGTGGGAGGCAAAAAACCTCCTGTGTTACAGTATTTTAAGTTCTGGTTCTATTCTTTCGCCGCTTCTTGCCAGCGTACACCTGCATGCTTCCAGGGACAGACACACACCCAGCTGGCAGCTGGTGGCAGATGGGTGGTGGTTTAGTCCCATGTGTGCTGGGAATGCACATTCCAGGTCAGGTTTTTCTTCTAACTTGCCTACCCTGGGCATACCAGGTAATACCTTGATGAATCTGTTGCTTGTTCAAACAAGTTTGTGTGGAAGGAGGGTGGGGGGGGGGGGGAGGAAGGGGGGGAAAAAAAAAAAAAAAAAAAAAAAGAGGTGCTGTTGTTTTGCTCTCATTGTTGAGTTATGGAAGTCACTCAATACACTGGGTCTGCAAAAAGACCTTTTTGAAAGCTTCCTTTAGTTTTTGAATGGAAAAAAAGAAAGCTTTGAGTTTTTAAAAGGCTGAATGTTTTGTGGAGGAATCAGAAAATTTAACAAAGATTATTTTGACTTGGTTTAAATCAGCTCTTCGGGCCAAGAGTGTGTCCCCAGTGCTTCCAGAGCTTTAAGGAGCTGTGGAGCTGCTGGAAGGCTCTGCTGAGCTTCTGGATACACTTCTGCATGTCATCTTCATGCTGCTTCTGTCATTAAATGCTGTTCACCCCCCAGATAAGACAGCAGCCTCTTGATGTGAACGAGTAAAGGCAGAAACCAGAGCAGGTTCCACGTTGCAGGCTGTAATTTGTGCTGGGGGGGGGGTGCAGGTCTCCATTGGCAGGAGGCAATGAGAAAGCAGAAAGCAGCTGGCTTTCTGCCTTGGCCCTCGGGTCCTGCAGTTAGCGACGAGTCGGTTGGGCTGGTGCGGGTGCGAGCCGAGCGTATCCAGAGGATAGGTCACTTACTGAGAACGTAGCCCTTCGGAGAGCTGCTGGCCGCTGGCCAAAGTCAGTGGCACCTCTAGCCAGCCCTCCTGGGTTCCCGGAACCTGGGCACTGCTGGGCTTGCCGTGTCGGTCTCGACTCTTGTAGCTCATTGGCCTCAAACGCGTCTCTCAGATCCTATTTCCAACAGGGAGGAGGAGTTGTTTCTGTAGAGCTGGAGCTCTTGTGAGAATCACCGCCACTGCTTGACAGAAAAGTGCTGTCTTAGCTCAGAAACTGAGGACTCGCCAGTAAAGGTGAGGGCTGAGTTTAGCTTAGGTGGGGTATTTTGCAGCAGGGAGATGTTGTCTGAGCTGTCATCTTGCCCAGATCCCGGTGGCAGCAGGGGCTGGGCTGTCCTCTCATTTCCCTGGCAGAGAGAGAGCGTGAGATAGCAAGGCAGCAGCGTGTTCTGCCTTGACACGCAGCGAGCAGGGCGGCTCCTCTGCGGGATGACAACGGTGTGTAGATGCTGTGTCTTTCCTAGGGCTCTTCTGGCAGAAGAGAGGTACAGAGGCTACGTTCTAAGATCCCAAATAAAAGTGGTTCTTCAGTGTTTTAAAGTATTCTCATAATTTTAAAACAAAGACGCTACACCCCTTTGTTTTCCTGTTTTCCTTTAATGACTATTAGAACAAAGTCATTTTAATCAAGAGCTCAGCTTAAGAGTATTTTTTTGAAATTCATGAGTTGCCTTCAAAATAAGTGTCAGGGTCTAAAATAGTGAGTTGTAGGGACAAAGAGGTGGTGAAGATCTGAAGCAGCCCAGGCTGTTTCACTCGGCGGGGTTCAGCCAAACCAAAGAGTACAGCCAATATCTTATTGCAGATGTATCTATTTATTAGTAGGAGTCTCCACACTCTTGTAGTACAAGTCCTGTTAAAAGACAAGCTCCATTTTTTTTCTCTTTCTGCTGGGATGCTTGAAAGTGTATTTACTGGGATGCAGTAAAACCTGTCCATATTTTCACTTCAAGGTGGAGCAGGATCCTATTCACAGGTTCAAGCTTTAGATGCTGCCAGAGTTCAGATCAAATCAAATCCTCATCATAGCAGCAGCAGTTGTTACAATGACCAACCCTCACTTTCAACTCATTCACTTCCAGGTAAACAAAATGCGGTGAAACAAGAGACGTTGACAAAATACCATCTGTGTCCTGTGAGGATTCTGGGGATCCTCCATCTTTCTGAGGGACAGAAATGTATCTTTCTGTAGGACTTGGGTTACCTGGTTGTGCTTGGAAAATCCAGCTTCCTTCTTGCCTTCACGTTACGATGCTCTGTTGCATGTTAGAGTTTGCTTCCAGTTTCTTTGGTCAGGTATTTTTGGGTTGGATATGGTTTTCCTTTGGCTGTCTTGTTTCCTTCTGCCACAAGACTGGATGTCTCCTTACTCTGCGTTGGGGTTTCTGCTTTGATCTGCTCATTCCCAGTAAAGGCCTGTTGGCTTCAATAAGAGGAATATTAGCTGAGGGCCTTCGAAACTGCTTATGAAGTGCTCTGCTGTCAGGTGGGTGAAAAGGATCGAAGATGTGTCTGTGGGAGATGGTGCTTGTGCCATGCTATGAAAGCAATATATGCCGAGGTATTGTCTTGCTAAGTATTTTTATTTTCTGCACTCAAAAGACTGATTTGTGTCCTCCTTGAGTATGTTTGTCCAGCTAAATCCTCTTTGGGTGTGAAGCCTTCGATTTCTGTTGATTTGGTGGAGTTATGCCATCAAACATCAGCTCCAAACATCATCAAACTTCATGACCTCATGTAGCTCTGTTTGGTGGGCTGATGGATTTTAAAGCAATTAGCTCTCCCAGTGACATCAGCTGCTTTTACCAGGCTGCTGCCTTTTCACCCCTCATCCTGGTATTGATCTCAGTATTTTGACCAGCAAAAGAGTTGTTTACCAACAAAATTGACATCCAAAGTGTGAAAAGCAACACTGATGAAATACTGTGTTCTTTCCTGCTTTCAGTTTGTACTCCTGCAGCTTCTGCTATTATTTGGTTATGCCTTTATCTGCTGGATAGGAGAGCCTTTAATTCTCACTGCTTTCCTCTTGTGACGGTCTCCATGAACTGTAAACAGGTAACTTTTAGACTTTTATTTGAAGATCTGAATAGGGTGTGCTTAACCCTCCCACTTCAAGACATCTGCTCCAGCCTGTGAAACAGTTTTGTGCACCTCTATTAAACCAAGTTTTCCAACTCTTACATTATTTGGACCATAATTCTGGTTGTTGTTTCGACCTCCTCGCAGCCTAAAGTGAAGAAGTGTCTTTGAGGTCAGTGAAGCTGCTCTGAAGCCAGTATTTATTACAGTAGAAGTCTGGTCCTTCAATGGTTATCCAGCATTTATAGCTGTCAGGAGATGATTGAAAAAGCAAACTGAAGAAAAAATACCCTGCTGGTATTCCAAAAAGAGAAAATTGCTTGGAAGGTTCCTCTCTCTTCTTTATTATGTTTCATTCACGAGCATAATTGTGGGTATAATTACACATACATTTTAGATGCAGTCAGATACTTCAAGATCCAAACACAACAGCGATGCCTAAGGAGGAGGAATGACTTGGAAGAGGAAGCTGACAGGAAGCCTGGCACCAGCTCGGAGCCGTGTGCTCTTTTTCTGGAAGCTGTTTCCAGGGCAGCCAGGGGTGCACAGCCCAGCGGGGCGCAGCGGCTGTGCGGCCGTAGAGCCGGGGCTGGGCTGTGTACAGCTTGTTTGCAGTCACCCGGTGACTCTCCAGTCTGTGCGTCTGAGGGTCCCTTCCCCGATACTGGGGCAAACTGGTGCAAAGATGCTCAGACCTTTTCCGCTTGCCGAAGGGCCAGCTGCACACGCTGCAGAACTGCTCTTTGAAATACGCTGCTGAACGTGCCTCACCTCGGCGGGGATTTTCCCAAGGACTGCTCTGCCGAGCTCAGGACCCAGGGAAGTGGCTGAATCACCATCCTTGGACCTGTTGTCATGTAAATGAGGTTCTTAGGGACATGGTTCAGCAGGGGACTTGGTAGAGTTAGGTTAATGGTTGGACTCGATGGTCTTAAAGATCTTTTCCAACCTTAATGATTCCATGATTCTAAGTGGAAGGATTTCCATAGAATCCAGATGACTTGCTAGCTCTGAGCTGGACGGGTTTGTACTGATTATCTTTTTGATGTTAACATTGTATAAAAGATTTGAACCTTCAGTAATTTGGCAGTGCTGGGTCAACAGCTGGACTTGGTGATTTGAAAGGTCTTTTCCAACCCAAATGACTCTCTGATTTGTAATGGAAAAGGTTGCCTACTGGGAGCACAGCAGTGCTGTTGGAAAAACTAGGCCAGGCTTGAAAGCATCTCAGTTTCTTACCACGTCTTAGTAGTGGTTTATTTTAGTTTCACTGGCAAGCGCTTGGGTTTGGGAGCTGCCTGGGCTTGCTTGGGAGCTCTGATTCCATCAGCAAGGAATGGTTCCTCGCTTGAAGCACCTCACCCACGTTCAACTAGCAGTGGCTCGTTTTGGTGGCTGCATCCCAAACGCTGGAAAAGCAGCCTTCTGGCAGTAGGGGTGCAGTAGATTCTGTGCAAACAATAATAACGACCCTGTTAGCAGTCTTGGCTTTTACCTCCACTGGTGTTTTCAGCTTGTGTGCTCACGTGCTCGCATCGCAGAGGATCCCGCTTTGCTTTTATCCTCCAACATCCCATGGCTGCTGTGATAACAGATAAAGTGTGTCTCTCTCCGAAGCTAAATGAGATGGATTATTCCATGTAACTCCCCTTAGCTGCTCTGAGGTCTTGTTTCTCCTATCCCTTCAAAATATGTGATTACTCTGTACTTACTTCCTCTTCTTCTCCCCCGCAACAGTCAGAATGGGACCTGTACGGTGTCCAGACGCCAGAACACCATCCAGGAGCTTTTGCAGAACTGTTCGGATTGCCTGATGCGAGCTGAGCTCATAGTGCAACCCGTGAGTGCTGCTGCTTCTTCTTGTCAAAAGTGCTTGGGAATATTCCGGGGGGTGGAAGCTGCGGAGCTGTTCAGCCTCACAGGCTCTGCTGCTTCAGCTCCTTTCTCCCCTTTCAGCTGTTTGTGTGAGGCAACTGGGAGGGGAATAACCTTCTTCCTTCCTAGGCCTCCCTCGCCTGGCATTCAGTAAAGCTGATTGAAATGCAGCTGGTGAAGAAAAGGACTTCCTGATTTTACAAGAAACCTCGCTGTTTAAGCAGATTTTACTGAGTTGTATTTTTCAGGTTTAGATCAAGCCTGGTGTCAGCATAAGCAGCTCTTAATAAAGTTATTAGCCTCTGGCCTCAAGTTGCACCAGGGGAGGTTTAGGTTGGAGCTGAGTAACAATTTCTTCCCCTCCAGGGCTGTCCAGGGCTGTCCCAGGCTGCCCAGGGCAGTGGCGGAGTCCCCGTGATCCCTGGAGGGGTTTCCAAGCCCCATGTGAAACTGTGGTGCTGAGGGACATGGCTCAGTGGTGCACTGGCAGTGCTGGGGGAATGGTCGGAGTTGATGATCTTAAAGGTCTCTTCCAACCAAAATGATTCTATGATTATAACCACTTATGCTCTTTTAGTGTATCCTGTAGAATATTGTTAGCATTTTCTGGGCCATAATGAACCTGAACCACCACAGGAAAAACCTGCATTACATTTATGTTTCCAGATGATCCCTCAAGAAGTATATAAAACCAGATTAAAATCCTCCCGACAGTTTCATCCCAAATGCCTACAGATGATCTTTGCTGGCTGCTACACTGATACAGACCCCTAGCGCCTGGGGGTGGGATACACACTCACACTAGGTTCAGTTTTGGTGCACACAGGGTGTCCTCTCTTCTTGCTGAAATGGGAGGAGGAGCAGGGTGGGGAGTGCATCCTGCTGTTGAGGCCGCTGAGATGCAAAACCCCTTCCCAGTTCTGGCAGTGGATGTGATTTAATGCACCCTTCTGGACCCTCTGCGGACAGAAAATTCTTTCAGGACTGAACTCTGATTAGCAGTTCGTCTCATTTTCAGAGATACAGCATGTGTGAGCATGTTTATATAAAAATCAATGCCAGAGTAAATAACTGCCTCTTGTTAAGGATTAATATTATTCCAGTGAAGTTAAAAGAAAGTGATGTTTAGTTCCAGCTTGGTGCCACAACATGCTTTGCTTACTTTGTTTTTTTCCTGTTCTTTCTGAAGGACAAGGTAATGAGGTCCATCAACATTTTATTGGCAAAATAAATCCCAGCTGGGTTCTGTTTTGTTCAGCAGGGCTGTGTCAGTGTGGGATGAGATCAAAAAGCCATCCCTTCCTGCTTGAAGCACCGTGACCCTGCTGGGCCGCTGCACCGAGAGGGCACGTGGAGAATTTGCCGAGGCTTTGGGTGATGAGGTGGGATGCAGGGCATGGAGCTGGTCCCAGGAGACAGGGTGGAGCCTCTGTTTTTGCAGTCTTAGAACCCCAGGGAAACTTCTGAAAACTCAGGGGTGATATCCACCAACTCCCACTAGGACAGTGGTTGCTTTTTGTCCTCTAAACACAAAAGCATAAGGTCTTAAAAAACGTAGTACTCTGTGTGACACTTTTGCTCTGCTGAAGTGAACGTCAGTCAGGATGTGCTGTGCTTTATGGAATGGTTTGGTTGATATTATGTTTTAATAATTTTCTTTCATATTTTATTTGTAATAAGGACTTCCCAATGGCTGTGGATCCTCTTTTGATTTGCCTTCTGTCAAACTAGCAGTTGAAACCTATCATGCTTCTTAAAAATAATCAATCCTCATAACATCCCTTTTAAAAGGTGAAGCTTAGGTGATGAATATTTAAAATTTCCCTTCGCTTTCTTTTTCTTTCTTTGTTTTAGGAGTTGAAATATGGGGATGGTGTCCAGATCAGAGCGAACAGAGAACTGGAGGAGTGTTTTGCACAGGCAAATGACCAAATGGATATCCTGGACGGGCTCATCAGAGAGATGAGGCAGATGGGCCAGCCCTGTGACATGTATCAGAAAAGGTATTGCCTGGGGAGGGAATGTGGCTGATGAACGTTTGTGGCATCTCAGTTGCTCACCCTCCCTGGTGTTGCAGAATGTGACAGAAATCAAGGAGGGGGGGACAGTAAATATTTTTGGGGGACATGCTAACACGGAGAAGGGCCTTGCAGTAATGTCCACAGAATTCCCCACCTTGGCTGTCCTCATGAAATTCTAGCCAGTAGATTTCTTTCCACAGCCTGTGCTTTGAATACTTGGTGGTCCAACAGGAGAGATGAACCGCATCGTTGCCCTGTTTTCTGTCTGTTCTCCTTGCAGACACTAAGTGGTTCCTTCCCTTTCAGGCTGCTTCAGCTTCAAGAGCAAATGCGTGCCCTGTACAAAGCCATCAGCGTCCCCCGTGCCAGGAGGGCCAGCTCCAAAGGCGGGGGCTGCTTCTCCTCTCAGAGCGGCTCCGGCTGGGACGAGTACACGAAACGTGTCACCAGTGAATGTCTGAACTGGATGAGGCAGCAGAAGGTAAATGTGTGCAGAACCCAGAGGCAGTGCTGAGACCTGCTGGCAGTTTGGAATGTCACCTCACGGGGAGCGCTGTCCTGGGGGCCAGCAGAAAATGAAACGTACACAAGTGCTCGGATATTGTTCCAAGTTCCTCTTCTTTCTAATACTGTGCATACAGTGAGGTTCCACTGAAATACAAACCGTGCATTTGGGCCTTCTTTGGCAGAGGAAAAAGCGTGGAAGTTAGACTTGAAAGCTCTGTGAGCCACAGCTGTCAACAAAAGAGGTTGGCATGTTTGTATTGGAGATTATTATGCTCAGTATTTCCTTCCTTCCTTCCTTCCTTCCTTCCTTCCTTCCTTCCTTCCTTCCTTCCTTCCTTCCTTCCTTCCTTC
>WUAM01000162.1:4820365-4846905 GCA_024336885.1 Actenoides hombroni | reverse complement strand
GTAGGGCCTGTTGGGACAGGACAAGGGGTGATGGTTTAAACTAAAAGAGGGAGATTCAGACTGGAGAGATGGAAGACATTTTTGCAGCTGAGGGTGGTGAGAGCCTGTCCCAGGCTGCCCAGAGAGGTGGTGGCTGCCCCCTCCCTTGCACCATTGCAGGGGAGGTTGGCCGGGGCTCTGAGCACGCTGCTCTGGTTGCAGATGGCCCTGCTCCCTGCAGAGGGTTTGCACTGGATGGCCTTTCAAGGACCCTTCCCACACAAACCAGTCTATGGTTCTAAGTTGTTGTTTTGTTAAAGGAGAAGAAATTTTTTTTTCCTATTCAAATGTGATACAGATTAAAGAGGAAGATGAGCTAAGGGGATTCATTCCATACCTGCTGTACTTGTTCCCACTCCGTAAGGGCATGGATAGACAGAGCAAGAGGTAGAATTTCCAGCTATTCTTAAGTTATGAAATTATTGTAACAAGAATAGATTAGCTCAAAGGGCACTTCTAGCACCATGCTTTTAGAGGCAGCTCAGGTAGGTTCTATTCTAAAATGCAATTACTTTGGGGTTCTTTATATAGGTGGATTAGTTTGTTCCTTGGTGCCTAACTAAACCTTCCCCGATTGCTTCTCTTTTAAAAAATTCTCTTCTTCCTCATTTCAGCTGAAAACAATGCGTAAGGAAGACTACCAAAAAATAATAACTGACCTGGAGATCCATTATCAAGAATTCCTCAGGAACAGCCAAGGCTCAGAGATGTTTGGCGACGAAGACAAACGGAAGATCCAGACTCAGTTCACTGATGCTCAGAAGCACTACCAAACCTTGATTATACAGCTGCCCAATCAGCCCCGGCAGCCACAAACAGGTTTGTCTTCCTCCTGGTTTTTGTAGAGATCAGACTGCTTGGGTTTCTTTGTTCAGGGGGGTGGGGGTAGTGCTTTCTTTTAATGTGAAAGTGTTCTCATAAACATATGAATGGAAACATGTTCAAGAATTGTGCTGCTGTCTCCCAGTATAATGAAATTACAGGGAAGAGTATGTTTTGTTCTTTCTTCCTTTGGTGCGAATCAGGGGATGGTCCTCCAAAGTTCATGGGGAAAGTGAGAAGAATTTAGTCCATCTGATACATTTTCAATTATTAGGAAGCAAAATCTCCCTGCTGCATTTGAGGAAGCAAGTTAGCCTTTTTGTGAAGGAGAGAATTCATTCGCTTCTGCAGATCAGCTCTGTGCTCAGGTCACTTGGGCATTATGTTGGCTTTCTGTATGTAGGTGCTGAGTTCTCTGGCAGCTGACGTTCACTCCTTTCACTTTACAGTGGTCCCAACTGAGAGCTGTCCTGTGGGTTCCTCAAACACCATTATCGTTAATGAGAGAAACCGAGAACATGAGAAGCAGGAGGCCTGGCTGCTGATGGAGCTTCAGAAACTTCGGCGTCAGATTGAAGCTTCTGAGATTCGGATGGTTCAAAGAGCTCCACTTACAGTGGATCAAGGAGCTGTGCATGACTTTTCAGTCAGAATAAAGGATTTAGAGGTAACTGTGGATATTTTTCTTTGAGCATCTCAAGCTCGGTACGACTCTGCCCTGCAGACCATACTGCAGATGTGTTTCTGATCAGCTGGGAAAGTGTGTCTACACATCCTGTCCAGAAAATCCTCAATGGGATGCTAACCATGGTGATTTGGATTGGAGTTTAGTTCCTAAGTAGAAAAAGTTGATTCCTGGATTCTACAAGTCAAATTCTGTCAGGCACAGAATACAGAAAGCTGGATGTCAAGTGGGTATGAGCTTGTGTTAAGCCTCCCACTTGACCACCTACTTCTGAAGTGCTGTCTGTGGGATGCAGAGTGGATACAAGAGGCTTACAGGCTCTCCCTGTCCCAGTTCTTAAGATTTCAAGGAGACTGGAGAGAGAAGATGAGTAAATAAAGAGAACAGGTTCAGCTTGTGAGAAATTCCCCTGAGGCAATGAGGTGGCAAAGGTCTGAAGAGCAGGAGGGCCTTGGCACGTCTGCTGAGCTCAGTAAAGCCCTTGGCTTTCAACAGAACTGAGTTTTAGAGTGAATGAGATGCTCAAAAAGAGGTATTACCTGTTGTGTACTGTGCAGAAAAGAAACCACCCAGTGTTACCTTGAAGAAAGCAAGCTCAGGCACTGCTTCAGTCCTCAGTCAAGCTGGTTAGTGAACAGCAGACTTTGGATAGGGAAACCAGTTGTGTATGTGCTGTAGAATGATCCTTCAGCCACCAAAAATGTGTAAATTGGGCATTCTCTTTCCTTAGGGTGTGCAGAATGACTCGCAGATAATGGCTGAAACCCTCAATAAGCATAAGGACTTGCTGCCCAACTTCAGAGGCTGTGAAAAGTATGTGTACTTGCAGTCAGAGATAAATGCCCTGTTTCAAAAACTGGAAAATATTAATGGTGTTTCTGCTGGCTACTTAGACAGGTAAGAAAATTGAGGTTACAGCAAGAAATCATTTACTTTCTTTCGTAATTCTTAGTCCAGAACCTTGCCTTTTATTGCTAGTAGTGTAAAATTACACGTTCTTTCCTACAAATGAGGTAGAAACAGACACTTACCTGGATTTCTTCTCTTTTCTGGAAGACATTAAAAAAAAAAAAGGTGAGAATTGTGATTTTCACTGAAATTTCTTCTGTGTTGTCTGTTCTCTTTAACTAATGATCTGCAATTAATTAGAAATATCACCTTTTCTGCCCCAGTCCATGATGGGCTTGTCTTGTATTATTTATTATAGCTTGAATGCACTGAGGTGTCTGCTCCAGATTATTCTACAAACAGAAGATGTAATCAGAGTTTTTGAAGTCAGACTGTCTGAAGAGGAAACTGTTCCTTTGGATCTTGATAAAGTGGAGGCTTATCGGGCTTGTCTGAAGGTGAGAGGCCAAAACCCAAGGACACAGGAAAGCAAAAATTGTAGCTGCCAGCACTGGTCTGTTGAGCTGGGTGAAGCCCTTCTGAAGCCACAGGAGATGGAAATGCTGATCCTGTCATAGGCTTGATTCCATAGTTCTTGCAAGTGCAGGAATCTTTTATACTTTGATAAAATTTTCTAGTCAGTTCTTTCTAGGAACAAGCAAGGCAGGCTCTTCCCTTTTTTATCTTTTTTTGTTGACTGTTCTCCATAGTTCTGAGAAACTGAAACGTTTAGTTACAGATTATGATAGCAGAGGGCTTTGGTTTAGCAAATGATTTGAGTCTAACTTTAAACAGATTCTCAAGTCAAACTCTTTTTATCAGAGTAGATGTTTCACTTGAAATGTGTCCAGCTGACATCAGTGTCTGTACCTTACTGAATTAGAAACAAAATCTTTAGACCCCAACACATTGTGCATGATGTGGATGGTTAAATTTGAGTAGCCTCCCAAGAATAAAACGGATGACAGTGTTTTGTTCTTTCTCCAGAAAATGAAAGCAGACCTGAACATGAAGAAGTCACTACTGAATGCCCTGGAAAATGAGCTGCAGAAAACACTTCAGATTCACTCGCAGTCTTGCCAGTCATATACCCTGTATGACATGGACATTGGGAAGTTCTGTGACAAAGTCACCCAGCTCATGGATCGCTGGCAGAGAGCTGATAAGCAGATAGATAACAGGTTTGCTCCTACTTCCAAATGCCTTCTTCCTTACTGCTACTAAGATCATCTTAACAGTGAGTCTAAAAACTGATGTGCGCTAATCATCACTTCCAGAGGACAAATCATGACTTTAGGGCAAGAAGACCAGAGCAACTGTGAATAGGCTGAACATACTTTAACAGGGATTGTGTAAAACCAAGCAGGAAAATGTAGTTATTCATGTAAATGTATAATCTAGGTGCTAAGGAGTTGTTCTAATTATATATTCTTATTTTTAATTCTTGCTAATGTTCTTGGATTAAGTATTTCCAGTCAGCATTTTCCCCCTCAAAGCAACTGTGCTTGTTCCTGAACACCCTGTACCTGAGGGTTAAAACCCTAACACTAAGGATTAATTTAAAAAAATCCAAACTTTTTTTTCTAATGCTTTATGGAACTGAAGGCACATTCTGCCTGTTTGGGGAGCTTTTTGGGGCGTGTTTTGGTTTCTTTTGTTTTCACTCCGGGCCAAAATCTAGTCCTGTTAATAAAAATTGACTGGTTGCTGGTTATTCTGGCAAAAACTGAGAACAAGAATTTTGAAGTCAGTGAGCTTGATTCTTATCGCTTGATGCTTCTCACTTGATTCTTCTCACTTATCCACCCCTTGATGAGTTGACAGAAAGTGCCAACATCTGTGTATTGCAGAGTTACTCAAAAGTAAGGCACTAAAGCCCTATGTTGGGTGGTGAATAACCAGGACAATTCTCATTTACTTGGTTGGGGTCTTTTTTGTTCAGAATCTCCTTTTAGAGCTTCCTGTAGTTGTACCTATTTTATTACTGTGTCTTTTTTCTGAAAAATATTTAAAGAGAGAGAAAAACTTTTCCCTTTTGACAGTTTTACCTGGTTTTTTTTTTTTCTAGGTCATGGGATTTAGAAAGGCAGATCAAACAGCTGAAAACTTACCGAGACCTCTACCAGGCTCTGTGCAAATGGATCTGCGACGCCAAGCGCAGGCAGGATTCTATCGAGTCCACAAAGCTGTGTGATTGCAACACCATCATGAGATACCTACATGATCAGAAGGTACGCAGTGCCAGAATCAGTTGTCTTGAATTATCTGCGTTTCAGTTTGCTTTGCTATTCAGAAAATATCAATATCAATGCAGTCTGCAGTACAGTGGGCTGCTTTGAATTACGAAGTATGCAAGCTACCAAAGAACACCATATGTGTGGAAGGCAGGAGAGAGGAAATATAACCCTCATTACTTTGTCAGCACTGCCACAGATTATGGACAAGACTGTTTCAGGCTCCTGCAGGATCACTGACACTTTTCTACATTGGGTTTGAATTAGTTTAAGGGATTGTATGATGGTGCAACTTCCGGGACAAATTATAACACAAATCAAAAGTGAGGAAATACATCGAAGCTAAAGGAGCCCTCCCTCCCCACCTCTGGGGGTTGTTCAGTTGCTGGGTGTTCTTTCTGAGAACAACCTTCTTACACACAGAGAGCTTGCTATGGTTAAAACCACACGGCTACAGGTCATTGCAGGCCTCGGCTCCTGGGGTTGCAGTGGTCTCATACTGGTGGAGGCAGCGTGTACAGGAGGAAATACTGGTAAATCTTGAGGGAGTGCTTCACAGCTCACTTCTTTTCTTGACAGAACCTGCACAGCGAAATCTGTGGGAAGCGAGACAAAGTTGAGGAGCTTCTCAAGCATGCAGATCAGTGCTCGGCTGCAATTAAGGTACTTGGATTTCAACATTTTTATGGGGTGTGGTTTTTCATGGTCAGGCGCATCCCATTGTCTCTGCTCTGCTGGCAGGTGACATGTTGGCTCCCTGGTGTGTATACGCTCAGCTGAGGTGAAACACTTGTATGTACAAAATATAATGAAAGCAGTTTTTGTCCTTGCCACCAGAAGATTACAGGATGATGCGGGAGATACCAGTGA
The DNA here is from genome assembly GCA_024336885.1 of Actenoides hombroni. Classification (NCBI taxonomy): domain Eukaryota; kingdom Metazoa; phylum Chordata; class Aves; order Coraciiformes; family Alcedinidae; genus Actenoides; species Actenoides hombroni. The sequence continues at coordinate 4,841,367 of WUAM01000162.1, read as the reverse complement.
GAGCAGCTTTTTGGGAGCATCAAAACCCCCATCTAGCCAGACCAAATTTCCCAGTTCATGTGTTAAAAAAATAAGGGAGTAGAGAACAGATTGGTAGCTTAGGAATCAGGTCTGCTGAGAATCTGGTCTAGGAGGCAAGACAAATACCAACTAGCAGGGGTTATGGTGGGCAGTAGCCATGAAAACCAAGAAGGTACACAGGAAATGGTTTTGTGGCCTTTGGGGTTTTAATTCACCTTCACATCCATGCTTTCTTCAGCTCAGTTTTCCGTTCTGTGACAAAGATTTTGCTTTATATGTGACGTGGCATATGCGATATGAAAGAGATGCAGCATTGTGGTTGATAACAGTACCTAGACAGTTTCTCCCACTTTTTTGTCTTCGGGTAGCCCTCAACTAACAGAAGCACGTATCTTCCCTTTTTTTTGTGAAATGTATTTTTCTTTTTCCCTTTGTCATTCTCCTCCCTGAGTCGCCAGAGTGGTACTTGAACTGATGAGTTTCTGTCTATGATAGAGGATCATCTGTACCTGGCCAGAGATACAAACAAGGGAAAACGTAGCTAAAAGCAAACCAAAACAAAAAAACAACCCCAAAACTCTATTTACATTTTGGGAAATCCAGATTCACTGAGAATTTTTTGGCAGTTGCTAAATGGGTCTTAACCTTTCCCTGTTGTTTTACAGGATTATGAACTACAAGTTGCTTCCTACAGTTCTGGATTAGAAACACTGCTCAACATTCCTATCAAGAAGAGCGTGGTTCAGTCTCCTGCAGTGCTGATTCTCCAAGAGGTATCTTTCTTTCCTCCCCGTCGATCTTTTGAATACATTCGTTTGTTCGTGTGAGCCCTTGTGAGTCATGTCCAGCTGTATTCCAATAATCAGTGCTGTCATTGCTAACGTGTGCTAACCACATAAGCACGAGTGCAGAATAGTCTCTGTGCTGGAACATCATGTTTGGGCTCATTTAGGGAGTAAATTAGCCCTCAGGAATTTACCTCGTCCCTATTCACTGTCCGTTGCGTACATATTGTGAGAAAGGAAGAGTCATCCCCCAGTGGTTTAGTCACTTTCAACCTGGGAATTAACAACTACTAAAAGTTTAACATGGGTTACTTGAGACTGTCAGACAGGAAGAGCGTGATGAACCAAGGGATGAAGCCTTGGATTTAATATCCCATCAGCTGTGGCGGGGGGGAAATAAGTCAGAAGGGAGAATTTATACATTTGGGGTCTTCAGAAAGTCACATGAATTTGTGAGGCGGGGAGTTTGCTTCTCACTTTGTCAAGTGATCTGTTATCTCGAGTGGATTGGAGTCCTTTAAATGATCTGAGGCGTAGGTATGTCCGTATCTAACTCTGCAGTCCAAGCTGCTAACAAATCTCTTTCTTTTCAAGGCCAGTGAGGCTCAGTCTCGCTACGTAGAGCTTCTCACAAGATCAGGAGATTATTACAGATTCTTGAGTGAAATGTTAAAGAGCATGGAGGACTTGAAGGTAATCCAACTCTTACTCTCTTCTCTTCTAGTTTTATCACAGGTTAGCACTGATCAAAGACTTGCTGCTTAAGTACAGTGCAAAACAGTCCACAAAACTTAAATCCTGAGCAGAGTGGTGTCCCATGAAGGAGGTGTGTGAGCACTTTCATAAATCTTTTGTCACAGTTACCTCCAAGGTCATGTGGGAGGTGGAGAACACCAGCCTTCTTGGTAAAAAGGAGGTGCTCATCAAAGCATATATATCTCCATCTCTGCCCATCTCAGCCTTGACCTCAGTGAAAGTATAGTTATCTCAGTGCTCCTCTTGGTTAAGCAGCCACACCTCATTTCAGGCCACATCTGAAACATTTCAAATGGAGTAATGTCTGATTTGATACAGCTCAGTGGAAATAGAAAGGCCCATTTAAGAGGTCGCTTATATGGAATGTGAATTGCCTGTTGAAAAATCACGGAGAGTCTGAAGAAGGCTGTTGAATAACTCAGGGTACATCAGCTTTTGCTATCTGTATTGCATCTCCCTCTTCCCATAACGTACCATGGCCCTTCTGAAAAGGGAATTAGGCTGCTTCTGTTTCCAGCTGATTTCTGAATAAGGTTTGACTCTGGATAAATAAGGATTCTAGAATTTGTCTTGGTGACACTAAATAAAAAAAGAATCTTGAGCTCTCATTGAAGCAGAGGGGAAAAAAACCCAAACTATAAGTTGTCAGCGTTACAAATGTGTATTGTATTGTATGTGATGATTTTGAAACAGCTGTCACACGTGTTTATTTGGGTTTGTTTGTTTGTTTTTTTGCTGTCATTTTGCAGATGAAAAACACCAAAATTGAACTCCTGGAAGAAGAACTCAGGCTTGCCAGGGATTCAAATTCAGAGACAAGCAACAAACATAAATTCCTGGAGCAGAATCTGCAGAAGTATCAGATGGACATTTCTCAGCTCAAGGCAAAGCTGATGAGTTTGGAGGAGATGAAAAGACAAGCTGAAATGGATGGCAATTCTGCTAAGCAAAACCTGGACAAATGCTATGCCCAAATAAAGGATCTAAATGACAGAATAACCAGGCTGACTTACGAGACTGAGGATGAGAAAAGGAAAAGGAAGTTGCTGGAGGACAGATATGAGCAGCAGAAGAGCGACTATGACCAGCTGCAGAAAACAAGGCAAAACGAGAAAGACAGCCTTGGTTGGCAAAAGTTAGAGTCTGAGAAGGTCATCAAGGAGAAGGAGTACGAGATAGAAAGATTAAGGGTTCTTCTTCAGGACGAAGGCACACGGAAGAGGGAGTATGAAAATGAGCTGGCTAAGGTAAGAAACCAGTTTAGCGAGGAGATGAGTAATTTAAAGAACAAGTATGAAACAGAAATTAATATTAAGAAGACCACAATCCAGCAGATAGCTGCACAGAAAGATGATGATGCAAAAGGCCTCAGAGCCCAGGTTGACAGACTGACAAGAGAAAACAGAGACCTTAAGGATGAGATTGTGAGGCTGAACGATGCCATTCTGCAGACCACAGATCAGCGGAGGAGAGCGGAAGAAGATGCTCTTCAGCAGAAAGCTTGCAGCTCTGAGGTGTCCCAGCAAAAGCATCAGCTAGAGCTGGAGCTGAAACAAATCATTCAGCTTCGTGGTGAGGACAACTCAAGATACAAGCAGGCCCTCGAGGAGGCTGCCTCAACTATTCAGGATAAAACTAAGGAGCTGGAAAGGCTGAAGGTTCAGCTTCAGGAAGAGGCTAAAAGCCGATGGGAACTTGAGAATGAATTGGCTAAGGTAAGGAACAGTTATGATGAGGAAATTATTAGTTTAAAGAACAAATATGAAACTGAGATTAATATCACAAAGACCACAATTCACCAGGTCACCATGCAAAAGGAAGAGGACACAAATAATTATAGAACGCAGCTTGATAATGCCATGAGAGAAAATAGGAATTTGTGTGAAGAAATTAGGAGGCTGAAGAATACAATAACTCAGACAACAGATAACCTACGGAAAATAGAAGAGAATGCTCAGCAGCAAAAGGCAGCTGGCTCTGAGCTTTCTCAGAAGAAACAGCAGCTGGAGATTGAGCTGAAACAAGTTACTCAGAGGCACTCTGATGAAAGCTTGCGGTACAAACAGTCGCTTGATGACGCTTCTAAGACCATTAAGGAAAGAAACAAAGAGATCGAAAGGCTGAGAAAGCTGTTGGATGTAGAAACAAGTCAGAGAAAAGAACTAGAGGATGAGAACAGTCAGTTAAAGAGAGTCCAGTTTGACCTGCAGAAAGCAAACACCAGCGCGACCGAGACAATTAACAAGCTGAGGATCCAAGAGCAGGAACTGGCCAGACTGAAAATTGACTATGAAAGAGTTTCGCAAGAGAAAAAAGGCAGGGATCAAGAAAGTGCAAAGTTCCAGAGCACTGTAAAAGACTTGCAGATCCAGAAACATAAGCTGGAGGAAGAGCTTTGCAGGCAGAACAAAAATGTAATGGAGGAGACTTCCAGGAGAAAGAAACTGGAAGAGGAAATAGAAGGCATGAGGAGGTCGCTCAGAGAGCAGTCGGTTAAAATAACCAATCTCACACAGCAGATTGAGGAAGTGTCTATTGTAAAGAAGAGGAATGAAGATGACCTTAGACACCAAAGAGAAGTACTAGATGGTCACGTGAGAGAGAAGCAGAGATACATGGAGGAGATAAGAAAATACACAGCTGATATTGAGACTTTACGCCGCCAGTTGGTCCAGGAACAGGAGCAATTAAAACAAGCTCACCTACGATATGAGCACTTACAGAAAACCTCTGAGGAAAAAAGCAAAAACTTGAATGAGTGCAAAATAGAAATTGAAAGGCTTCAGTCTCTCACCGAGAACCTAACCAAGGAACACTTGTTACTGGAGGAAGAGCTGCGAAATGTTAGACTGGAGTACGATAACCTCAGAATGGTCAGAAGCGAAGTCGATGAGAAAAACACTGCCATTGCTGAACTAAAGAATCAGCTTCAGACGAGCAGCAAGCAAACCCTGGAACTTCAGGGGTTGATTAATGATTTACAGAAAGAAAGGGAAAAATTGAGACAGGAAATTGAAAAATTCCAAAAGCAAGCTCTAGAGGTATTCACACATATTTTGATCCCAGCTTTACTCTGTCTCAGATACATAATTAATTGCAGTGTCCAGTTGAATCAACTTAATTCACACTGTTTAAGTTCACTGTACTTGTGACTAATAGCCCCTTTATGGCCCTTCCGCTTGTTTGTTCTTCTACAAAAGGCAGGACTTGTCCACTTTCTTAGCCTCTTTACTCCCTGGGAGCTGTGCTGGGGAGCCGTAAGTAGTCTTCTTGTCTAGCCGAGCCTTGTCCTCAGCCCTTGCTCCAGGAGAAACCCTGGGCCAGTTTCCACCAAACCATCCCAGGGAGGATGAGAGTCTGTGGAGTCCTACTGTGCTTTGGCTCGGTGCTTTCCTAGGCTGTTTCAGCCAGGATGGGTTAAAGATCTGCCCTTTGAGTCTGACCCAAGTGCTGTCACAGCCTAAACAAGCTAAAAAACCCAGAACTGACAAGCTGGCAACACTCTGCTTAGCTGGGTAAGGTGTTGACTACAAGTGAGGGTTAAAGACCATGTTGTCCACCATACCTAAGGTAAAGCCAACATTTCATCGACTGTTTTGGGGATTTACATTCCCAATTCTTAAAGGGCAACTGTAAATTTTACCCTTGGCCCTTATTTCTTAACGTTAATGTGACAGCTTAAAGAAGTTAAAGTATATTTTCATATATCATTCTTCTGCCTGGTTTCTTGTCCAAAGAGTTACTGCCTAAATAGGTACTAGTGAAAATGTTTCTTTGCTTTTTCCTATACTTGCACTTTATCTTTCTTTCCTAATTCCCATTCTCAGCTCTTCTTTCCTTCATTCAGTTTTTCTTTATTTTAAAAATCCTAATACTGATTTTTTTAAAAAAAATATTAACCTTTAGATTTATCTGCCCCCTGTGAGTGTGTGTGTGTGTGTGTGTGTGTGTATATATGCATTTATTACAGATATATAAACTTGTATTCCATTTAATATGGACTGCATGCAAATGTGCTGGTGGGTAGGTGTGTATATGGGTATATCTATGAAGACATTCAGTGAATTAAAGTGTAAGGCAACACAGGTAAAATTGTTTGGAGTAACATGTGAAACTAATAGGACAGCGAAAATTAAGTCATATATTTCCTTTTTATTGCCGTTTGACCAGTCCTTAGCTGAGACAAATTCCCCCAGGTTAGTAGGATTGTGCCAGGGTACATCTGCTGAGCATCAGACTCTTAAAGAGCCTTGAATGATTGACATATGTGTGGGTGTATTATGAGAAGGATTGAAAAGTTACAACGAGCTATCTAAGTTAGTAGGAAATCAAGGCTATGGGTAACAGGATGGAGTCTCCAGCAGTACTGGAGACACTGGTGGTGAAGGGACAGTGTACCTTCACTGGTTGATGTGTATCCATGGCCTGGGTGAGACACTGCTGCAGCTGGAATGTTCTCCAGTGGCAGTTTGCTGTGAGTTAAATGACAGGGTGGGGAGCGTTGTAGGTGGAGAGCATAACTCTAACCATCTTTTTTTTTGGTTTATTTCTTCTTTAAAATTGTAGGCATCCAATAGGATTCAAGAATCCAAAAATCAGTATAGTCACATTATGCAAGAAAGGGAAACCTTGCTGATAAAAATGAGTGCTTTGGAGCAAGACAAAGCCAGGCTGCAGAGGTTGGAAGAGGAGCTGAACCGTTTGAAAGTTACCCTGGAATCAGAGTCTCGTTTGAAGCAGCGCCTGGAAAGTGAGAAGCAGCAAATCCTGAATGACCTCAATCAGTGGAAGAGCCAGCACTCCCGGACAGAGGAATCCATAAGGAAGATCCAGTGTGAGAGAGAGAAGAGCGAGAGAGAGAAGAACACCCTAAGGAGTGAGATCGAAAGGCTGCAGATGGAGATCAAGCGGATCGAGGAGAGATACCGGTGCAGACTGGAGGAGACCGCTGTTAAAAACCAGTCTGAGTTGGAGTCCGAGCGTCTCAGGCTGCAAAGAGAGATTGAGAAACTCAAGCAGCGCCCATATGGATCCCACAGATCCACGCAGACCGAGGAAGACTTTTGTATTGATGCTTCCAAGTTGCTGTTCAGCGGGCTGCGGAAGAAGATTACAGCCATGCAGCTCTATGAATGTCAGCTGATTGACAAGCTCACGCTGGATAAGCTGCTGAAGGGACAGAGGTCAGTGGAAGAAGTCGCAGCTGACATCGAACCCTACCTGAAAGGGGCAGGTGCTATCGCAGGGGTGTCTCTTTCTCCCCGGCAGAAGTACTCTTTCGTTGAGGCCAAACGCAACCAGCTCCTTACAGCAGAGAACGCGGTCCTGCTCTTAGAAGCCCAGGCAGCAACAGGAGGTGTGATAGACCCCCACCGAAACGAGATGTTAACCGTGGACAGTGCTATTGCCAGAGATCTGATCGACTTCGATGACAGGGAACAAATCTATACAGCGGAAAAGGCTATTACAGGGTTTAAAGATCCTTTCTCGGGCAAAACTGTGCCGGTATCGGAAGCCATCAAGAAAAACTTGGTTGACAGAGAAACTGGGATTCGTCTGCTTGAAGCCCAGCTGGCTGTAGGAGGGATTGTTGATCCCGTCAACAGTGTTTTCCTCCCCAAGGATATAGCTTTGTCTCGTGGCTTGATTGACAAAGACCTGTACAGGATCCTAAACAACTGCCAAGGCGCTACGAAGAACTTCATCGATCCCACCACCAAAAAGGCCGTCACGTACATGCAGCTGAAGGAGAAATGCAGGATCGAACCACACACTGGTCTGCTCCTCCTCCCAGTGCAGAAGAGGAGTATGTCATTCCAAGGGATCAGGCAGCCCGTCTCAGCAGATGCGCTGCTCGAGGCTGGAATTATTAAGGAATCGACAAGGAATGACTTGGAAAGAGGTGCAATTACGGTGGAAGAAGTGAGTGAGAGAATTATTGATTTCCTGCAGGGCTCCAGCTGTATCGCAGGGATCTACAATGAGGCTACTAAAGAGAAACTTGGCATTTACCAGGCTATGAAAATAGGTTTGGTTAGGCCGGGGACAGCCCTTGAACTCTTAGAAGCTCAGGCGGCCACGGGGTTCATAGTGGATCCTGTCAGCAATGTGAGGCTTCCCGTTGAGGAAGCTTATAAAAGAGGCCTTGTTGGAATTGAATTTAAAGAGAAGCTCCTCTCTGCTGAAAGAGCTGTCACCGGGTACAAAGACCCAGAAACTGGAAACATCATTTCTCTGTTTCAAGCAATGAACAAGGAGCTCATAGAGAGAGGCCACGGCATTCGTTTGCTGGAGGCCCAGATTGCCACTGGAGGAATCATTGACCCCAAAGAGAGCTACCGCTTGCCGGTAGAGACGGCCTACAAGCGTGGCTACTTCAATGAGGAGCTCAACCAGATCCTTAGTGATCCGAGTGATGACACCAAAGGGTTCTTTGATCCCAACACAGAGGAGAACTTGACCTACTTGCAGCTGAAAGAAAGATGCATAAAGGATGACGCCACAGGGCTCTGCCTTCTACCCCTGAGAGAGAAGAAGAAGGTGGTGCACACCTCGCAGAAGAACACCCTTAGGAAGCGCCGGGTGGTCATTGTAGATCCAGAAACCAACAGGGAGATGTCCGTGCAGGAGGCGTACAGCAAAGGCCTCATCGATTTTGACACCTATACAGAGCTAGCTGAACAGGAGTGCGAGTGGGAGGAGATAACGATTACAGGGTCAGACGGTAGCAGTAGAGTGGTCCTTGTCGACAGGAAAACCGGCAGCCAATACGACATCCAAGATGCTATCGATAAAGGTCTGGTGGAGAGGAAGTTTTTTGACCAGTACCGCTCTGGCAGTTTAAGCCTGACACAGTTTGCAGACATGATCTCCTGCCGCAACGGCACCGATGAGGTCTTCCGGCACGAGTCGGTCACTCGGTCACCCACGGTGCTCAGCGTCAGGAGTAGTTCTTCACTGATCAGGAGTGGCTCTTTCTCAGACACCCCGGAAGAGTGCAGTCCTATCGCTGCCATATTTGACACAGAAAACTTGGAGAAAATCTCCATTTCGGAAGCCATACAGCGGGGCATCGTGGATAGCATCACCGGGCAGCGCTTACTCGAAGCCCAGGCCTGCACTGGGGGCATAATATGTCCTACCACAGGCCAGCGGCTTTCGCTTCAGGAAGCCACCAGTCAAGGCATCATTGACCAGGATATGGCCACACGTCTCAAGCCAGCCCAGAAGGCCTTCATAGGGTTCGAAGGCATAAAGGGCGGGCGCAAGAGGATGTCGGCAGCTGAAGCAGTGAAGGAGAAATGGTTGCCTTATGAGGCTGGGCAGCGGTTCCTTGAGTTCCAATACCTCACTGGAGGTCTCGTGGACCCAGAAGTGCGTGGAAGAATAAGTACCGAAGAAGCCATTAGGAATGGGTTGATTGATGGTCGCGCTGCCCAGAAACTGCAAGACACGAACAGCTACCCCAAAATTCTGACCTGCCCCAAGACCAAACTGAAAATATCCTACAAAGATGCGATGAATCGGTCGATGGTGGAAGATATCACCGGGCTCAAACTCTTGGAAGCAGCCTCTGTGTCCTCTAAAGGCATATCCAGTCCCTACAACGTCTCCTCGGCCCCCGGCTCTCGCTCTGGCTCTCGCTCTGGCTCACGTTCTGGTTCACGCAGCGGGTCCAGGAGGGGAAGTTTTGATGCATCAGCCAGCTCTTCCTATTCCTACTCGTACTCGACCTTCAGCAGCGGGTCTATTGGGCGCTAATAGCAAGCAGGGGAGCGTGTCTGCATTCTAATACTGTTTAGGTTATTCTGTATCCCCTTTCCTAAAGAAAAAAACAACAACAAAGTAACGCAAATGGAAAACCCTTTAATCTTTTCTCTGTGCGTTCAGCTTCTCTTCTGAAAAAGCTGTAAAATGCTTGAATGCAAGTTGATAGAATAGAGAGGAGGGGATGCAAAAAGTCCTGTTTGTGATCTGGTTCCCGTTTCCTTTTAGCATTTGGATTTTAACTGGTGTCTGTATATTTTAAATACTGTCATGTGCCTTCTCCTGTTACCTGTAACTGTCGACCCATAAGCTGATAACTGAGGTTTGAAAGTTTTGCAGTAGGTAATTTTCTTTTTTTCCATGCAGACCTTTTTCAATTTGCTGTTATAAAGAAAAAAAAATATTAACGACATGGACAGAAAATACCTTTTAATATTGGTTTAAAATCTAGACTACAAAGATGAAAAGCTCTGTCTTCCAGATGCTCTACTCCTGTACGTTTGGGTAGCTGTTTTCTTAACTATAACTTGGTGGATATAAAGGGCTATTATTAAGCTGGGCTTTTGTGTTACTGTTACCCACATATATTTTCTACTATTTTGCTTGATTTCCATGTAACGAAAAAAAAATAACAACAGAATAAAAATCTAACTGCACTGTGAGCTATTCTGGGCAATAAACTTTGGAAGTTTTAAAGTATTAGTGGTTGCTTATTAAATTTAGCTATGGATGGTCTTGGGCGTAGAGATGAGAGAAAGAACCATTTAAAAAACTACCCCATACTGGCTTTGTCAGAAAAAGGCTACACACGTATTATTTTTCATGATCCATTGCTGAAAAGCTGCCTGCTGGAAAAGGACCTGGGGCTGGGGGTCGAATATGAGCCCAGGTGCCCAAGAAAGACACCAGCATCCGGGCTTGGATCCAAAAGAGCGTGGCTAGCAGGACCAGGGCGGGGATTGTCTACCTGGACTGGGCACGGGGGAGGATGCACCTCGACTTCTGGCATCAGATGTGGGTTCCTCACTCCCAGAAGGACTTTGAGGGGCTGGAGTGGGGCCAGAGAGGGGCAACGGAGCTGGGGAAGGGGCTGGAGCAGGAGTCTGGTGAGGAGTGGCTGAAGAGGACCTGGAATGGCTCAGGCTGGAGCAAAGGAGGCTTAGGGAAGACCTGGCTCTGACAGCTCCCTGACAGGAGGTTGGAGCTAGGAGGGGGTCAGGCTCTGCTCTCAAGGAACAAGTGACAAGGGGAAAGGACCTCAAGTTGCACCAGGGGAGGATTAGTTTGGACATGAGGAAAAAGGTCTTGCCCGGAAGGATTGTCCAGGGCTGGCCCAGGCTACCTAGGGCAGGGGTGGAGTCCCTGTGATCCCTGGAGGGGTTTCCAAGCCGTGGAGCTGTGGTGCTGAGGGACATGGGCTAGTGGTGCCCTGGCAGTGCTGGGGGAATGGTTGGACTTGATGGTCTGGAAAGTCTCTTCTAACCCAAATAATTCTATGAAGCTGTGGAGTTTCCCAGGAAAGGGTAGGAGAGAGGATGCACTTCCTCACCTACTTTTTAAGGAGGTCTCTACCACCCACTTGTACCACTCCTTTTAATTTCTGGTTATTTAAATTGATCATTCCTGAAGGAAAGTCTTCTGTCAGGCGCATGAGCCCAAGACCCTGTTTGTGTGGGCTGAGAAATCCTGTGCTCTCTTCACAGCAGAAATGTCACAGGACTGGGCTTATGTTTTTGCACAAGGCATTCCTGGCATCTCCATTAGGTTGTTTAAAGCCCCATCTTTACGGGTTACCTTTCTTACTGCTCCATCAACCTTTTGTCCTATCACAGTGGAAAAATGTCTTTGTTGTAAAGGTGCCAGAGCCTGGCCCAAGCTGCTCAGAGAGGTTTTGGAGTCTCCTTGTCTGGAGAGATTCCCACCCCGGCTGGACACTGCGCTGCTGGGCCCCCTGCTCTGGGTGACCCTGCTGGATGGAGCAGGGGGGGGGACACCAGATCAGCTCCAGAGGGCCCTTCCAACCCCCACCATGCTGGGATTCTGGGATTTGAAAACTTAACAGTTTAATACCACGCAGCTGTTTCCGCTTCTCCAAAACGCATTTTGCACCTTTTCACACTCTGCAGCATTTCTCTGCCTCTGGAGGCAGCTGCTGAAGAGCAGGGAGCCCCGTGGAGAACACGTGGGCTGTGAGGATCAAACCTTCAGCTCATCCTTCCAAGCTGGGCAAAAAGGCCCCAGGGGAGAGGGCTCTGCGGGGCTGCAGGTGGGAACCCGAGCAGCTCGGTGGGGATCTCTCTCCATCCCTTCCGCGTTCTCCTAAAACCTAAAGAAACGGGGAAAAGAAGAGTATCCTCATTTTGCAGAGAAATGTAACCGATTTGGTGAAGCTCTTACGTTGGTGTCTACCCAAGAGGGGCTGACTAGCCAGCAAAATAAGGCTGAAGAATTTTGCTTAGATAAATGCCTCCCTCCCTCTCCAGGGAACCCAACGCTGCCTGTTTTGAGGAGTCAAGAGTAGTAAAGGGGTTTATCTCGTGAGCTGCTCCTTTGGGGTCGTAGGAAACGTAAAGGGGAGAAGGCAGGGGGGTTGAAAAGGAGTTGGTGGCAGAGGCCAAAAGCGCGTGCTGGAGGCGAGAGACGTCCCTTTGGCCCCATGTCCAAGACCATTGTCTAAGCAGGAAAGAATGCTCCAGTAGCTGTAAAAACTTTGTAATGTTTTCTAAGTCACATTTATGTTCTTTTTTTTATTATTATTATTTATTTCTTCTTCTCTCCCCCCACCCCAACCCCTTCTCTCTCTCGTAGGCGGCAGACTGTGACCAGTACTCCCTGCTGGATTGAACTGCATCTTAATGGTCCTTTGCAGTGGCTGGACAAGGTCCTGACTCAGATGGGCTCCCCGAGTATTCGCTGTTCCAGTGTCTCCTAAGGAAACATCTCCCGGGGCCGGGCTGGGCGGGGGAACAAAGACTCTGGAAAATGGAATTGGCTTAACCCTTAGCAAAATGCATAGTGCATAGTAAACAAATCCCCAGTTATTGAAGTGATGAGAGGAAAAAAAAAAAAAATTCTGCTGAAGAAAAAAAGTAAAAAAAAAAAAAAGAAAGAAAAAAAAAAAGTGGGTTTTCTTTGTTTTGTTCTTGTTTTTTTTTTAAACTCAATCCCCCCCTTGAAGCCACTTTCCAGTGAAGCTGTCAGCACTCGGGTCACGCCGCCACGAGCCGCTGCCGTTCGACTCGGCAGCTGAAGTTTGTCGCGATACAAAACCGGGCTTTGTTTCAGCGCAGAGGAGCCGCTGCTCGGCCCCCAGCCACCTCGGGCCGCTGACGGCACGCTGGACGCTCTTGGTTTGCCTCCCCTAGCTCCAGCAGCAGCTCTGCCAAGCCTCTGGGACTTGGGGAGGACTCTTGCCCGTTGCGCTCCTCCCGCCACCCGCCTGATCCGCACCCGTCCTCCTGGGATTGAGCAGCAGGGGGGAAAAGGAAGCAAAGTACACACAAGAACTAATTCCCCCAGTAACCCGCCCTGGACTACGGACGTGGAGGCAGAGTCTTGTTTCGTGCTTGGGGGATGCAGCTGATACCTGGACGGTCTCGGACGGGATCGGCGGGAAGCAAAAGGCCAAACTTAGGGCTCCTTCTGATCTCGCTGCAGCAACTTCTGGCCTGAGCTGCTGACAGACAGACAGACAGACAGACATTGGTCCCGTGGGGAGCGGCGGCCGGATCAGTTAAACCTTCGTTACCGTGCTGGGCTGTTCCCCTTAACTGCAGAACGTTTGGATTCCGTGTTCTCGGTCTGTGGAGCGGTGGCTGCTGCTCCTGGAGTCTTCGGGGCTCGGCGGAGTCTCGGTGTCCAGCGACCAGGCCCTGGCTGCCACTTCCCAACAGGCAGCGTCGGGGCTCATCCCGTGCTGCCGCCTGCGACTGCGCAGGAGCCGGCACAGCTCAGACACACAGAAACTCCCCTCTGTTGCAAACTGATTTCAGCTGATTAAAACGCTCCGAGATGTGGGTTTTGCCTGGAGAAATTGGGAGAGTGTGTATTTACTTGTATTATAAAATGTTCATTTTAAACTTACATGCTCCAGACTGTTTAATATTTTTTTTTTGTCTTTCCCTGCAGTGAACAACTTCCACAACTGGAAAAAAAACAAACAAAACCAAACCCTTAGCACTTGCTTTTGTGGTTCAGATTTGCCAAATAAGCCTCGTAACTTTGTCAGTGCTCTCCGGTGATCGGTTTCCTTATATCTGCCTTGAGTATCATCCACATTTGTGCCAAAATGTTAGAAGGGGGGAGGGGAGAAAGCGATTATCAGTTTCCTATGGAAATCTGTTTGTGTCTCTTTTTTTGGTTTGTTTTATTCTGACAAACACACGAGTGAGACCTGGCTCTGGGAAGGACAGACACGGATGGACTCGGCACGGTTTGCGTTAAGGCTGCCGACGTCTCTGCTCCCAGCGGCGAACGCGAGCGGCCCCGCTGGAAGTTTTCCTGCATGCCGGGTTGAGGTTTGTGGCTTCAGAGCATCCTGGGCCCATCATGGGACGCTGCCTTGTGACAGCTTTTCAGACACTTCCCAAGAGCTTCCAAGTACCTGCCTGGCCGTAGAGAGAGGCCGTTCCCAAGAGCTCGTTCCTCGGTCACCACCCGGTTTGCCAAAAAAAACCCAAACCCAACCCCACTGCTTTGGGACCCGAGATGTTGGCACGAGAAGGTACGAGGCGCCCCTTGTTTGGTCGACGTGGGAATGGAAGATCCCAGAAGCTCATTGCTGGTGTTTATCAGGCAAACGAAGCAAAGCTTTAGAGAGTTGTCTGCCAGAAATGACACTTCGTGCCCGGAATTTAAATCCCGAGGAAGACTTCCAGTGGTAGATGCTGGTGCTTGGGAATGTCCTCTTGGCGAGTCTGGAGCGGAGCCGTCATGGCGCAGCAGGGCTGGAGGTGTTCTAGGATCTTTCATTTTATTGGGTTCATTTTTGCCATGTGTCTGGTTTTAGTTACAATCTCTGGTTGCACGGACTTGGGCAATAAGGGCGGCCGTGTAAAATAAGCCTTTTCTGGCTACTTCAGAGCGGGTCTGCCTGTTGCTGGGGATTGGTTTAGCCTGTCCTTCCACGTACAGGTTTCTAACATCATTGCAAACAACAAAACCAATTAATCCTGACTTTTGTGGAATTATTTGACTGGCTGGCTTTAGAGAGAGAGGGGGGAAAAGTCTCCTACGTAAAACGGCCCCAGGTTTCCTCCTTGAGCATCTTAAAAGTCGTATTTGCTTATTTCAGTGGGGAAAATTTCATTGCCCACATAGTGGTGGAGGAAGTTGGACTCTGCGCTGCCTCGTGTGTCGGTGACAATAGTGACAGCTTGAATTCCAGGGGCAGGGAGTTTGTCACACGTGATGTTGTGTGCAGGAACCTGGCCCGAGCCAGAGGCTGCCAGCTGGAGTAAACCCCAGCTGCGGTGTGAGGTCCGCATGGAGAATCGCCTCCTTGGCCACGCTCAGACCCAGATCTGCCTTTCTGCCAGGAACCAGATCTCTATCTCCTGCTTAGTAATGGGTAATTAATCGCTAACCGTTATTAATAGAGGCCTTTTGAAAACCGGGGTTTTCAGATGATGCATAAAAACTTGGGTTAATCTCCCCTCATCATCCCTTAAGTCAAATGACTTCAAATGGAAAATGTAAGCTGGCCTGGCAGCACAGTGAGATAAAACTGAGGAGATTATCCCCACTCAAGTATTAATTTCCTCCCCTCCCCTTTGTTTGCCTTCTCACTAATTCATAAAAGCTTTATGGTTCCCAAAGTGACTGTACAGAGTCAAACGGCGACCCTGGTACCACTCGGCAAGCGAAAAGCTCGAGGTTGGGGCAGGGCTGAGGTCCGAGGGGCGTTCTGGCCGAGCTTCCTTCCAACGGACCATAGAGTTGGAAGCTCATTAAGCTAATCCCCCATCAGCTCCGGAACGTGCTTGAGGATGCCACTGGTGTGGACAGTGAGGGAAGGGCTCGGAGCGTCGCGGGCGGCGGTGCCTCAGAGGTGCTCGCGGCTCCTCCTCCGTTTTACCAAGGTTTATTTTTCCTAAAACTTTATTATTAAAGTACCTTTGATACGTAGCACAAATGTATGCAATCAGCCGTGCCCTGGTGTAGAAGCCGTACCCGTACTGGAATATCTCCTCAGTTACTGGTAGCCTTGGCTTGTTTTCCCAGGATTTCATACGTTTTTGTTACTCGTAGAGAGTCACTAGCAGGAACTTTGACTCTTTTTAGCTGGTGTAGCCATACACAAGGGCCTGGCTGCTGGCAGATGATACTGATGGCCTTGTGGTTTTAAATGACTGTGGTGATTGATGTGATGTTGGGTTTGTTGGGTTTTTTTGTTGTGTTTTTAATTATTATTATTAATGTATTGAACTGAATTGCAGTTTGTAGTTTGCGTTAAGCTTGTCTTAGAAGTAATCCAGTGCTGTCCATTTGATTTAATCGCCAGGAATCCGCACGCGGATGTTCAAAAATGGAGAAATCTAATCCTAACACATTTCCCCCAAGCCCCGGCCTGCCCTGGAAAGGCTGGGGGGGCGCGGGGGGGGGTAACCTCTGCAAAAGAGATCAACGAACAAGTGTCCTCTCCCGTTCAAGACCAGCTTGAACCCTGTAGTTTGAGCCCCATGGAGGACTCGTCGTGGGGTGAAGAACACCAGGCACTCCGTCTGAAGCAGGAAGCCTTGAGATCCGCGCCTTGTGCCGCCCGCCAGCCGGAGAAGCGCGAGCAGTGAGCCCCGCAGAGCTCGGTGAAGGACTTCGGCCGTGTCCCCAAACACCCACGAGCTGTCCCAGTTTTCCAAGGTACTGGATAGGCAGGAGGGGTGGAATGTCACAAATAAGCTGGTAAGCTAGAATGAGAAGTAATAAGGCCCTATATAGTAGCTGATCGAGAGGTATGGTTAAGAAATTCAGTATATGTTTTTTATTATGTACATGCTTTTGTATTTATGTTTGTCTGTCTTGAATATTCAGATGAATCAAATATTTAATTTTTAACCAAAAGGGCAATTAAGGACTCGAGAGTTCTAAATCTTTCCTGGTGGCTGTTAGCAGTCAGGCAGTCACAGAGAGACTCGCCTCAGAACCGAGCAGCAAACCCTGGCGCATAAAACAGACCAAGGACTTCTCCAGCAGGAGCCTCTGCCCGAGTTGCTGGTTTATCCCGTAGCAACAAGTCAGGTTCTCAGATGGGCCCTCGAATCGTGCTCTTCAGATCTCTGAGGCTTTGCAAAGAAAACAACACAGGACTCCGTAACCGTGGGGGCTCATCTTCCGTTCCCTCCGGTAGGTGGGCGCGGGAGGAGCCCGCACCAGCCTCTGCTGCCGAGGTGCGCCGGTTCCCGGAGCCCGCCCGCTCCCTCCCCTCCAGACTGAGCTGTCCCCCTCCCACCGATACCTACGAGCATGTTTTGCAGTAGCGTTTAGAGTTTTTTTATTATTTTTTTTTTTTCCTTAACCCGAGATCGTATGTTAATGGCCGGTGATGTCACCTACCTGCTTTAGCTTGTTAAGCATTACCCACCCGTTTTGTTACTAAAGGCCTGTACTGTGTATGCCCTCCCATTTCGTACGGGGAACTGTAAGGTCTATTTTTGACATTTTAATAAACTTCGATTTGAAAACTGAGGCTCGTGAGAAAATAAGGCTGTTGTAAAACTCCGTTTACGGACGCAAACTGAAAGCATTTGGAGTTTTGAAGCCACAGGAAATGGCAGAGGCAGCAGCATCTTTAGGGGTGTACAACGAAGGTTGCTCCCAAGTAACTTGTATGAGATCTCAGTTACAGGTAAGATCATCATTCTTCTGACAATTTGGAGAGTTTTGGTCAAGAATCCCAGCACAGTGGGGGTGGAAGGGCCCTCAGGAGCTGATCTGGTGTCCCCCCCCCTGCTCCATCCAGCAGGGTCACCCAGAGCAGGGGGCCCAGCAGCGCAGTGTCCAGCCGGGGTGGGAATCTCTCCAGGGAAGGAGACACCGTAAAGAATTTCACAGAATTTCAAACCAGAAATAAAAAAAACGTAATTTAAAAAAATTGAAACTAATTCTTTTAACTAACGAGATTCAAAGGTGAGTAGAAGTGGAGGGCTGTGGCTCAAAGGATTTGTTGAATTGCTGGAGAAGTCGGATGTAGCTGAACTGGGTCACTCACTCCTGCAGGACAGGGGGTGGCAGGTGGGTGGGCAGAAATGTGCCTCCAGCCCGCAGCACATTGGTGAAAAGGTCTTGATGCTCTTGGAACGACAGGCTGGGGTCTGGTCCAGCTCAGGAACATTCGCTGGTCTGCACATTCCCTCCCTGAGAAACACGACTGGGCTCAGATCAGGTGTAAAGTGCCCCACTGATCAAATTGATGGGAGGAATGGTGGGTGGAGGAGACCACTGGAGGTCTCCAGTCCAACCTCATGCTTGGTCCAAGACTGTGGCCAACTCTAGATCAGGTCAGCTGGGCTTTAGTCCAGCTAAATCTTGGAAGAGAAATCTTACAAGAACTGAGATTCCACCCCCTCCCTCCCCAGCTGAGCTGTTCCGTGGCTGTGTTAACAGAAACGCATTCCCATTTGCATCTCCCAGGATGTATTTTTGGCCATTGCCCCTCGTTAGAACGGGTTTCTCGAGCCTGGGCTCTCTCGGTAGCGATGACTCTGCTCCTCCCTACCACTCGAGGAGGCAACCGCTGCAGTCACAAATCAGCTGCAGGGTGGTGGAGTCCTTTGCACCCACCCTGTACAGAACTGGGTGCCAAGGATGCGTCCCCGCTGCTGTCATCGCTACCAGCACTGCGCCCAGAGGTGACCCTGGGCCATGGAACGTCCAGTGAAGCAGCTGTTTGGATAGAAGGCAGGTAGGGAGGTCAGGTGCCATACTGGGGGGGGGAGGAATATTTCTAGGTGGGCAACCCACTGGCCTCAGGGGGGTTGTTCTCCAAAGAGCATTGCTCCCCATGCCAAGGTACACTGTGATCTCATTCCCTGAACTCCAAACCTTCCTCCTTGGGTTTCACTGAAATTCAGATTTTCTTACTCCTTTTTTTTTTTTTTTTTTTCCTCCTCTGGGGTTGTTTTTCCTGACCAAGGATTTACGAGACTAGTTTTTCCACTCAGTTTTCCAACAATGTGGTAATAAAAGGGTCTCGTCCAGGTTTTGTTGCCAAAACTCGAGCGCGATGTAAATCTGCTGTGAGCTGCGAGTCCTGCGAGTTGTCACCTGGACGTGCCCTTCATCTGCCCTGCAAACGGGAAAGCCAAAGTGCAGGTCTGAGGTGGGTGGTTTACTCAGCTTTTATCTCTTGTCTCTGCGTCTTCTCCCAGCTCCAGAGAGGGGTTTCTCCCCCCCGGGTTCTGCAGGAACCTCTTCTGCACCCGACTGGCTGCAGGGGAGGGAGGGAAGAAGGTGGAAGCAGTGATAGTGAAACCCCAGGGCTGGGAACACCGCAGCACCAACCTTAACTCTGGAAAGAAACCTTTGGGGTTCGGGTTGGTTTTTTTGGTTGGTTTTTTTTTTTTTTTTGCTATAATCTACCAATTGTGGGCGTGTAGGACAAAGTTTCCACGAGTCCAATCCCTTTTTGTTTGAGATACTCATTGCTGTTACCCTAGGCAAGTAACATTTACTCCTTCAAATAATTAATTGAGCACAACGTGTCCGTGGCGTTCAGTGGGAGTCGGTGGTTCGCTGGCAAACAGCGGCACGCTTGGGAGTCTGTCAGTTTAATTTTGCCCTCAATTTATTGTGTTCACAATGACCTAACGACTGGGTTAATCACAAAAAGAAATGCAAACTGAACTGGCTACAGAGGAAGATGGGACTTGGCCTCGGGAGCTGGACGGACTGTTCCCTGTAGGTAACAAAATCAGTATCAACGGAACAAAAAGCCCGGAGAGCGGCAGGATTGCAGGGAAAAGCTGCCTAAGCCCAGGAAAACTACAGCGTGTGTGGGCTGTATTTAAGGATGGATCAGTGAAATTACCAAACCTGCATGGAAGAGGCAACTGAGCCACATTTGTAATGGATAAAGAATTCATAGCTGACCACTGAGTGTGTTTCTCTAAGGCCACAAACTCTTAACTTGCTCCTGCAAACGCTCCTTTGGCTTAGTGAGTGCCACTGGCCCAGCAAATGCTGGTGGAGAGAGAAAACTGGGCTTCTCCGCTCAGCATACGCAGAGCTGACTTTCCAGCCGAGCAGCCAGGCTGTGGGGTTTGGAGAAGGGGTGATGCTTTCAGAGCACGGAGACAAAATCTGCCTGAAACACAGCAAAGCAGATGGAAGGTTAAACCAGTTGGCCCCTCCTCGCCCATCGCTCCTCCCAGGCTCCTCACCATGGACTGAGCATGAGGAAGACGCTGGCTCAGTCCCGTTTGGTTTCTTCACCACCTCTCTCATGCTCTGTCTCCGTTCCTCGTTACATTCCCTGCTCTGTTACTCTCTTACTGGTGCTTCTCGCTTTCACTGAAGCATCGTCATGTTTTCCTTCACAACTGTGTCTTAAAATTCCTTTGCTATCTGTCTAGATGCTCCTGCGACTGAGGAAGAGATGCCACCTCTAGCCCCAGTGCACTAAACCACAGAGCAGTTCCAGTTCAGCACTGGGGTAGCAGGACCAGCAAAAGGCAACAACTTTAAAACTGTTACAAGGATTGAAAACCAAGGTGGGAGGTGGTTTGGGTTTTTTTTTTGGTTCCACTAAAGTACACAAAGAGAAACTAAGACACGACGACTCTGAGGTTTGCTGTTCCACTAATGCCCCTTTTATTCATTTCTTTAACATCTCATTTGTAAAGAAATATTGTAGCCACAACCAAAGCCTCTCTTCAGGAAAAAGAACCCCAACCAACTTGCAAAACCAAAACCAAGCTGCCAGCAAAGTGATCTTTGATTTCAAATACCATACAATGCTCTTTCAGGGTCGTTATTTCCCAGTATCTCCCGGCCACACCTCCTCCCCTGATCAACTGGGCTTTAAAAAGCATCTCCAAACAAGACACAGATTTACAACAGGAGCCTGTTTGGAAGAGTTCTTGGTGTGTTAGTAAAATCTGCACCAAGGCCTTATCTGTGTGGCTGTTGTGCCCGCTGTAGGTAGAGGAACTGGGGATGCCTCCCTCACGGGACGGTGCTATGGGGCCGAGCTCTGAGCCCACCACGCTCCTTGTTCCGGTCAAACCACACCTGCTTCTCCTGTCACCGCTTCCTCTGCGCTGTCGGAGACTCCTCCTCACACCAAGAGCTGTGACGCTTCCCAGGGCGTTATTTCCCATCAGACAAATCTGCTGGAGAAGTGTGTTCCCCAACTGGTCATTCTGATGCTTGGGATAAGGCTTCATTGCTCAGGGATTTAGTGGGTCAGTGGTGCCCTGGCGGTGCTGGGTTAATGGTTGGACTCGATGGTCTGAAAGGGCTTTTCCAACCAAACCAATTCTGTGACTTGTTACAGACTTATGTTCCTGTATGTTCATTAGAAGGCACCAAAGTATAGGGCTCAAAATGCTGGTTCATGGTATCAAGGGTCAGCTTTTCAACCCCTGCAGGGATCACGGGGACTCCACCACTGCCCTGGGCAGCCTGGGACAGCCCTGGACAGCCCTCAAGGGGAAGAAATTGTTCCTCAGCTCCAAC
>WUAM01000162.1:4794930-4807251 GCA_024336885.1 Actenoides hombroni | reverse complement strand
GACGGGGTTGGGGAGGGGAGATAGTAAAAAAATAAGTATAGAAGGGTTTTTGGTTTGCTTTGGTTTTTTTTTTTTTTTTTTGCTTTGGTTTAGAATCTTGGCTGCTCGTTTGAACCCAGCTGTCAGTCAGGGGCTCCAGCAAAAGCCCTCCCACCTGTTGTAAGGGACTGGCCCAGGTCACTTCTATTACTTTTTGTTTTCTTTTCTTTTCCGTGTAAGGGCAGGGGCACGGCAGTTTGCTACCAACTGTCTCATGAGTTGGTGATCACCACGATCGCCGCTGTCCCTTCTCCTCTGGACCCCACTGTTTGCGACGGCTGCTGTCCCACGTTGGTGGGGCAGGGATGGTGAGAAGGTTTTGTGCTGGGCCACAAGACCCCGTGGTTCTGATGGCACCAGCCTCTACTGCCCGCTCAGCGTTCCCCATTGGCGCTGCCCCTTCGTGCCGCGTGGGGTTGCTGCGAGCTGTCACAAGTGGGGTTTCCAGAGGCTGATTTTAATTTTGCCACCCAGGAGAGTAATAGTCCCAAGGAAACGAAACGCCTTTCTGCTATTGTTATATATCCGAAGGAAAAATCCTGGCATGTAATTGGCTAAAAAATAGTAGTGTGATGAGTCAATAAATTTCTATTGTGTAGCTTTCCCTGGGTGAACAATACTATGTTCTGGGGTAGTGTTAAACAATTAGTTCACATATCATACAAATAAGCGCATCCTAGATGGATACATCTGGGGGTAGTAGAAATTATTCATCTCTGGCCAATCAGACAGCAGTTTTTATTTATTTCAGTGTTCAGCAGAATACCTCGCCGGGCTCTGGGAGACCTTGCGAGCAATTGAAAATACAATAACTTTAGAAGGAAAGCCAGCGGTTTTTCCTCGCTCTCGATCCAGAATAACAATATGTGCCAAAATATCCTCTTCCCACAACTATTACCCTTTCTGTCCCCCAGTGTGTAAATAGATAGCTGTGTGGGATTGACGGACCTCTTCGCAGGGTACGTCCCACCAAGGGGCTCCTCGGCCTCTTTGTCCCTTGGAAGAGTTTTTGGCCTCAAAATTTTCCACCAGTACAAGGCAGAGAGAGATGGATCTGTCCACGAGTCCGTCAGAAATGAGTAAGAAGACCAGAACCTTAGTTTGCGTAAATTCATCCTACTTTCCTCATGAAAACCAGTTGCAACATGCTGAAAAATCAGCTACATAGTTTCTTCTGAACTGCAAGCATCAGCTCTCTCCAGAGAGCTATTTAAAGGCAAAATATCATATTTTCATCTATTTGCGGTGAAAACATTTACAAGGAACGTACCTTCATCTCTGAAAGGCACTCACCCTTTCGACTGAGTTGTTTGGAGTAGTTCTGTGTAAATTCCTGCAGCTATTTTTATTGTTTTGTGTTACAATAGTGCCTAGAAATCCAAACCGGTTTGCTAGATGCCCTTCAAACCCGTACTGTAGGACAATCCCTTCCCAGAAGGTTCACAGCCTAGTTCCTTACCCTGAGAATAGAATTTAGTTCCTGGATTTCATTTCTTGCTACATTTGAGCTCTTGTATCTCAAAAAACCATCAGTTTTTCTTTCTCTGTTCTTATTCAATCCCAATTACTGCCTAATTAGAAGTTAATGTTGGTTTGGGTTTTTTTTGAAGGGGGGGACTACCAAGAGAGTTTTCAAGCAACTTGAAGCTTGCAGGATTCTGTGAGCTAAGTCTCTACAGATGGTGCCTGCCTACAGACCCCACTACATCTCTCTAAGGCATTCAGGAACAGTTTAATGGTTTTCATGTTGTGTAGGGAGGCTGGTGGTCCCCAGCTGTGCCTGAGACCATCCGTTCTTCACAACTGGTCGCTCGTATTAATCCCCGCGAATCCCATTTCCTGGCCTGTGTTCTAATTTGTTGATTTTTTTTTAAATACAAACCGAGCAAAATCCATTTGCACACGGGTGGGTAAAAACTGAAATGGTACTTTGTGATGGATCACATTTGTGAAGAAGTAACTTCTGTGGGGGTTAAGAAAAGTCATACCTTCTGTTCGTCCCTGGTGTTTATTTTGAAGTGTCACGGTAAATGAAACGGGAGAACACAGGCATCCCAGACATCCTCCTTAATGAACCTAAATGCATTTTTAGGCTGGCTGTTGTATTTTGTCTCTACGTAGGATGAGAGATGCCAGCATGGAAAAGCACTGAGCCATCATGGCAACTGGGATTAATCCACCAGAAGCCCTCAATGCCATAAACCCAGAAGCTGGGGCTTTCTTTTTCCTGCCGTTCAGTACACTGGGAGCAGATTGCTCTAGCCACATCTGAAAAAGGGGATGTTTCATATGACTGCCAACCCTGACAGTGCATAGTCAGCTTGAGCACATGATGGGCGTTGTGTGTTTTCTAGCCAGATAAGTTCCTCAGGTGATTATTCTCATGTTGTAGGGACTGTGCTTGGCCATCTTCAGTACGATGTGGGTCCTTAGAAACTATTCAGCCTGTGTTTCTGAACTGGTAAAGTCCAAATCCAATCTTTCTGTCTGTTTTTGAGACAGAAAACCGCTATTTCAGGGAAGAAGCAGTTCGAGCACCCAACCTAATACTGCTGTTCTCAGTTTGGAGATGGCCAGGTGTTTACAAGCCGTCTTCGCCAGGGAAGTTCATTTTGCTAGACTGAGAGAACAAATATAATATCGAAGGAAAACTTAATCTCTCTTTACTTTGATTTAAACCGAAAAAGAATGTAGCCGACTGTATAATACCTTATTACCCAGTAAGCGTAGATACGAGCACCCTGTTATGATTTTTATTTGCACTGAAGCCATCGCTGTGCGGCAGAGCGACTGGCGAGGAGCACACTTGTGACGTGAGCACACTCGTGACGTGAGCCATCCGGCTGCTCCAACTCACACAAAAATGACAAACGTTATCAGCCTTTTGATTTATCATCCCACAAGTGTCCGAGGAGACAGCCTGGAGCATGTTCAGGAAGAACAGCTCCGCTCCCCTCCCAGCCCTGGAATGGTTTTGTTCCTTCACTCCAAGGAAAATTTACTGGGCCAAATTTCTGCAGACAGCATCTTCATTTTCCTCTGTTGAATTACAGCCTCTATGAATTTAGCTGTCGTCTTCTGCTCTCATGTCCCATGGCTTCTGTAGTGCCATGAAGGTCTCTGGTTTTGGAGTGCCCAAGCTGATGGCATCCCTGTGTGGTCTGACGTCAAAAAAATGCCAAATTGCTCCACTCGTGTCTTAAACAAGCCAGTCAGTGTGAGGTTTTGGCTCAGAGCTGTTGTCAGTGTCTTTGGGACTGTTGCTGGCATCCTTGGGCTGAGGTCGAGAAAGGCTGGAACCGTTTGCAGTGTTGGAATGAGCGCAGCCCGAGGCACCTCTCAGAGGTGGAACACAAAGCAGCGCTGCTTGTTCAGATAAAAAGTCACAACCCTTATAAAATACCTGAACTTCAGCGTTCTGAGGCAAAACCACCACCAATGGCAAGCAGTCTGGGAAAACTTCACCCTGAGCTTCACTATTCACATTTATTTAATTTTTTTTATTATACTATTTTACAATACTTCTGACATGATAACAATCACAGAATCAGTTTGGTCGGAAGAGACCCTTGGGCTCATTGAGTCCAATGGTTCCAGGGCACCACTAACCCATGTCCCCCAGCACCACATCAATCTGGACGTAGCGACAAAGCCACGGCACTTCTTACCCAAAGGGAAAAGAGGTGCAAGGAAGGAGGTGGAAGCAGTGGTATTGCAAGCCCTATAAAATGATGGAAATTGTTGTAACCAACTTAGGAAATACGGGGAAAAAAAAGGGACTCGGGTGCCATTTACAGCTTTATTTTCTCAGGGCATATGTCACATACAGCACACAAATGACCTAAAGTGAGAAAATGATAACTTTGAGTTTTGCAGCCTTTAACAGTGTTTTATCTGTGCCTGTTAAACTGTACACGGGGAAACTCCTGCTTTCCTTGCATGGTTTAGAGATTACTTTTTTTTTGTGCGTGTTCCTATTCCTGTCGGTGTGGTTAAATCAGCAGCTGAGTTTTCTTGCAGCACTTAAAAATAACAATACCTCAGGCAAAAAAAAAAAAAAGCGTTTTGCTTTCTCTGTGTGGCCTGGTTGGGTGGACAGAGGAGGTAATCACCAGCAATGAGGCAATGCGGCTGGGGAAGGGGATATATTTCTGGCATCCCCTGTCGAAACTCCATGGAAATAAACTTTTTCTTCTGTGTGTCCACCCTTAAAATGCAGGGCACATGGCAGTATCTGAGGTCTGAGGCCCAGGCAGCTTGTGACGTATGTGAGGGGCTGAGGACGGGCCAGCTCGTGACACAAATGTGAGGGGCTGAGACCTGTGCAGCTCATTCCATGTGTGAAAGGTGGAGACCTGGACAGATCATGACAAGTTTGGTTCAGTCTGAGTCCCAGAGAGCTCGTGACACATGTGAGGGGCTGAGAACTGGACAGCTCATTACACGTGTGTGCGAGGGACTGAGGACTGGCAAGGCTGGGACACCTGCGAGGGGCTGAGGACGGGCCAGCTCGTGACACGTATCGGTTCTGATTTCACCACAGCCCATTCAGTTACGGTCTGGCTCTTTTTGTCCCTATCCTTGGACTTTACCTCCTGCTGCTGCAGGTTCTCTTGAGGCCACCGACACACCGTGGACAGAGATCCCCTGATGTAGCAGCTCTGGGCACTCTGGATACGGTGCAGATAAAGTCACCGTGTCCTGACTATTGCCTTGTAGGCAGAATGGTTTGTTCCCCATCTATTTCACCCCCTGCCCCCCAGATTCATCAGAGTTTTCCCAACAGCCTCTCAAGCTTTGGGGAGTCAGCAGCTTATTTCATCTCTCCAAACACCTCCTTTCCACAGAATCTCCAACATTGATGAGCTTTTCTACTGCGTATGGGAATTAATCCCCCTGGGTGTCTGTTGCCTTGTAATGAATGCCAAGATCAGGCTAAAACAGATGTTCTCTCTGAGCCCGAGAGTCAGACCAAAGCCCTGGAACTGGGCTGGTTGACATCTCTTTGGAGATCCTTCCTCCCACGGTCCTTCTCCGTCCTTGATAAACGGTTTTCAGTGGCACCGGTTTCCGTTGGCAGCCAGTTTGCCAGCGGCACGTTCATAACTGCCCGTCCATAAAAAGCCACGTGGGGGGGGGATCCAGTTTCAGAAAGCAAACGCTTGAATTAGATCCACGGGTATCAGTGTTGGAGCCGCGGGTATCAGTATCTACTGACCCAACACTATATCTCCTCTGGTCTCACCTCAGGTAATGTTAGAGCCAGCGAGGTCGGCAGGATTTTCCAGTTGAAATGGAAACAGGGCAGTTGTATCACCTGAAATTTGTAGCAGCTCCTCTCATTTGGAGATGGCTCTTGGTGGGGTTGGTTTTTTTTGACAGACACAAGCCACATAACAAATACAGAGGGTTTGCTTCCCCATAGTTAGTTTTCCAAATGCTTTATTCACGTCATCCCAAGAACCCCTCTGTTGCTGAAGGCAATAAGAAACCTGCTGCGGGCTTCCAGACCAGTTTGAGGCTGCTTAACTGTACAGGCTAAGAGCTGTACACTGGTTTTGAAGCACTGGCCTGTTGAGAATATGGATGGAATTCTGCAGCTCTGCACTCTCCACCTGCAAAGTCTGCAGTGTCAAATAAGAGGCAGGAGTATGAACTGGCCGTGAATAACTTCGGGCCGGAAATAACTGGTGAAGCATTGGGAACAGGCTGCCCAGGGAAGCGGTGGAATCCTGGAGGGCTTAAAAAAACTTGTAGACGTGGCACTTTGGGATGTGCTTTGGTGGTCACGATAATGTTGGGTTGATGGTCAGGCTTGATGATCTTAGAGGTCCTTGCCAACTTTAATGATTCTACGACGAGAGTGTTCCCAGTATCAGAGCTCTGGGCTTCTCTTTCTGAGTAACAGAGGCAAGAACAAACTGACTGAACACCAGAATGATGAATCTTTAGAAGTTAATGAACAGGACAGTATGAAATGAGCGTAAAGCTCCATGGGCCGGCTGCAGGACACGACCATGTGGGTTATTTCTCTACCAAGTAACCAGTGGTGCTCAGTGCTCAGCACTGCCCACTGAAGCCTAGTTACTGCAGCATGAAATGGGAGCACGATGGGAGAAATCAAGCCAAGCTGGTAAGCGAGATGATATTCTATCAGTTATCGCTGTCTCCCTGGCTGTGATATTGAACCAAAACCAGAGTGCAGAAAAGAACCTGATGATGTGGATTCAGACAATGGCATCCAGCACCTTCAGACTACCACCTGCTCTAACCTTTCCTGGTTTATAGATGCTGGCATCCAGCTCCTTCCACAGCCCCATAACCAGCCCCTCTAACACTCCCAGCTCAACCCCACCCTCTCCACATACTCCAGTGCTCTGAGCTTAGCTGATGTTCAGCTGAAGCCCTCTGAAAGCCAGTGCTCCTTCTTCCCCTTAGTAGCCTGTCTGGTTCCTCCCAGCTCCAGCCAGGCAAAAACAACAGGCTTCTCTTTGTCAGGAAGGAGGTGGTAGGACAAGCTAAGGTAGGCTGGAAATAGAGAGAGATCCAGCCTTTTAAAAGTGTTGTACACACATTTTCACACAGTACAGTAGCACGCTCAACCTTAACTCGCTCATCTCCTTCATTATTTAACTCTACAGCTTTAATGGAACATTTTCTTAATGAGCCACGGTAGCAGCAGTAATTACTTTTGGCTGGGTATTTATCAATGGTAATTTAAATGCTGTTTTGTCCTTTGTCAGATCTGTGCATTAATTCAAGGCTCAGTTTGGCTCTGCAGAGCAAATCCATGGGAAAGGCAGTGAGAAAAGCTGCATGTTCATGGACCTCCTTGCTCTGTTTACAAGTAAACTTACTGTTGTTTTGGTTGTGGTTTGTTTGTTGTTTTTTTCAATCTGCTAGCACTTCAAAATCTTAACCTGGGCTGGGAAAGTCAAAAGGGGTTCTCTCTGCTCTCTACGTGACCACCAGCAACAAAGCCTTGGTTGTCCAAACTGCGGTCTATCTAAAATAGAGATTTTCAGCTCGTGGTGCTCAACTCGCAGGGATTCTGCAGGTGGCTTCTAAGCCTCTGTGAAAAGTAACTTAAGAAAAGTGGATTTCATAGTAGATTGCAACTTGGGGCCATTTCCCCTTGTCTTGTTGCTTGTTCCTTGGGAGAAGAGACTGACTCCCACCCTGAGCACCTACTGAAGACATTTTTTTCTATCTCATTGGTCAATTATCAGGAAACTTTATAGAGTCTACACCATTTTGAGACCCTTTAAGAAAAAATATTTGTTTCAAGGCAAGATGGAGAGAGCTGTAGGCTCTCTTATGGAAATCCCCCTGGTGTTTGGGAAGTTCTTTGGTGGGAGACCAAGGGAAGCTTTGATTAGTTGTTATTACTACTATTTGCTTAGTGCATCTGAATTCTCTTCAATTCATGTGCGGCTCGAGCTGAAAGAACACCTTTGAGAGGAGCTGTCATGTTGCAGCTGTGCTTGACAGCACAGAGCTGTGCGCTGAAAGATTTTACTGACGACACTGCAGCGTAGTCAACGTGCTCTATGTAGAGGAAGCAGTTGATCGAGGGTATAGATAATAATTCATTTCTCAGCAGCCTGGTTTGTTCTAAATACTTCCCTGGATTTGAGTTATGGTCAGATATTGAAGATATGATGACGTCTGTAGAGTGCCTGGGCCTAGAAAGCGCTTTCACCACACTGGCTTCATTGTGTTGTCATGTTATAATTATCATAGTTTGTTCATTGTCACTAACCTGTTTAAATAGTTGAGAACAAAGTGGTGCGGTTATATAAAACTCTGTGCAAGAGAACACAGCTCCCAAGATCTCTTTTTAAGCGCTGCTGTTGTCATCTGCTGGCCCCTTTGATCCCGACCGCATATCTGCATAGTAGCTCTGAGGATCTGTGAACCATTCCTGCCTTTCTCCCTGGCTCAGAGTGAGGCTGATGCTCGTTAGAACAGTTCAGAGCATCTCTTTGAAGAAACATGCTGGTGACAGTGGCTGATCAAAACCCAAGCGCTCAGAAACCTTCGGCAGGGTAAGAAATCCATATGTCAGAATCCTGCTGCAGCTTGATTCTGTTACTGGAGGAAAAATGGGTGAACGTTTGTTTAGGGCACTGGTTGGGAAGCAGAAAAACAGGACCTAGCTCTCAGTTTCCCATCTACCCACAAACACCCTGTTTCATTCTCCCTGTTCCTTAGTTCTCCAGGTGAAAATGGGTCTTTCCTTTCTCAGAGAGGCATCATTAAGTGCTGGGACATCTAGGCACTCTGTAGGAGCTCAGAGGGGTGCAGTGGGAGACATGAGGTGGGGATGTCCTCTGGTGAGTGATTGATTAGGCTCTTAACAATGCCTCTTGGTAGGACAGGGGATGGTTGTGTCCTTGCTGCTTGTAACTCCCAGGAGTTACTTCGGTGTCAGAATAACACAGGAGTCTGTAATACCTGTAAGCTTTTGTTTGTGGAAAGGGCTCCTTCAATTGCCAGCGGCACTTGTTGGACTGCCCAAATGAAGTGACCTCCCAGGAGCTTTGGATCTCAGTCCAGCCAGCCTGGAGTCCTCAGCAAGCAACACTCCCCATGGCCAAGGTTACTGCTGACTGGCCTGCATAGGGAAATAAATGGGCTTTCGTGCCAGCCTTTTGATGGTGCCACCTTTAGGGCTGCTCCATGGAGCCTGGGCTATGCAAACACATTAATATTAAGTGATAAAAATGACTTGTCACTTGTTTTTATAGGGAAGGGACTGAAAAATTGTTTGCATGGTCCAGCCCTGAATCCAAAACTGAGGCCTCTTTGGCCCTTTTGTGATGCAAGCAGTAATTTAAAATACACATCTGGCACAGTGCAAAGAGAGAAACATCCAACATCTGTCACATTCCATTATCTCGCTTTGTTGCTATTAGGCTATTATTAGTATTTAAACTAAATATATCTTCCCACAGGCTGCTAACCATAATACCTCATTCTAGCACCCATTCCTTTGATTGCCACAAACCGCTCTGGACATCACATAAGTGAAACTGGAACATCACTTGATGGACTGTTATCATATTTTATGGCTTTACTTTATTTTAAATGGGAGGAAACACAACTTGCCAAATGTTGTCATATGCTTTGAAGAAAATGAAATGGATTTCCCTGTCGTTTTGGGCGAGGGAAGCAAGCAGAGGCTTTTCTAATGGAGATCAGCTGCAGGCATTTGGTTCCCCACTATCCAGGGCCCATATGCTGACACTGGTGTATCGGTTTTGTCTTGGGGCTGTAAGATTCTGGAATGACTGTTGGTTTGGTTTTTTTTTAAACTGTCTTTTATAATTAATTATCTGCCTCCTCTATCTCTTCAAAGCCGAGTGAAATAAAGATGTCGTAAGAGACTAGAGTTACTCTAAGCAAGAAGTTAGCTTAGAAATGTTCCCCTTCCAAGCCGAATGCTGGGTTTCCACTGGGAGCTTTGCCCAGCAGTTAGAAAAAACTGCCCAAATCCTCAGGTAGCCTTTCCCAGCTCGAGCATCAGCAGCCATCACGCCTCAGCCTGCAGCCCCATGGAGCTCGGCCAGGTCTGGGCTGCTGGTGTCCCACAGGAGCCATGGAGGCTTCGGAGCTCATGTGCGAGCTGCCCGAGACAGAAAATTTGAGCTCTGCTTTGGGCCAACAGTGCAACAAAGACAAGCCTTGCATTACAGGTGTGCTGTTGCTCGGGAAACTTGAAGCTTCCCACAAGCAATGCAATTACTAGCTGGTTATCACTTTTGCTTCACCAAGGAGGAGATATTGTTAATTTAGAAGGCTAAGAACACAGAAATACATTTATTGTTAGTTGTTGGTTTGGGTTTTTTTTACAAGGCTTCCTCTTAATAGCCTTTAAAGAGACCACATTTCTTCCTCTGTGATCACTGTAGGACCTACCTCCAGAAGGCAAACACATAAAATCATTCCTATCAGCCTCTAAACATTTCCTGCAGAAAGAGAAAAAAAAAAAAAAAAAAAGACAACTCTGTTTTCTGAGTTGCCTCATCTTGAGCTGGCATGGAAACTTGTTTAGTGCACAGTAGCAGCTGCATCTCTTCAGCTTGAATTGGCGTACGGCTGCCGCTTACCTCAGCTCTTCTCCCGGCTTGTTGACACAACCGTTATTGCAATGTGTGCCTCTTACGTCGGAACGTTAAATGGTGCTTGGGAAAAACTCCTGTCCCCTTCCCCCTGGCGGAATTAGTTCCCTTAAGAAACTAATCCATAAGGCTATTAGCCATGACAGTAAGTACAGGCATTGACAGATGTCCTCTTTGGAGGATGAGGGAGGGTTTTGTTCCTGAATTATGAAAGAAAAGGCTTGGCTCTCCTTCTCTCACCGTCTCTCTTTGTAGCATTCCCATGCTCAGAGCCGCGTACCTCTCTAGTTTTCATCATTCAGAAGCAATTCAGTTCTTTCTCTGAGACCCCGCCGGAGGATACAAGCACCAGTTTGAAGCTGTCTGTGCAGGATGGACACAACACTGTGTCTTTTGTACTGGTGTAATCGTTACACAGCAGATGTGGGCACATCTGCACAGCGGCAGAAGCTCTGATGATAACACAGATCACAGGTAGGTCTGCAACCCAGCTTGCAGGGATTACAAGATGCATCTTTGCTACTGTTGTTACCTATGATGTTGTGGAGTCTCCTTCTCTGGAGGGATTCCAAAACCACCTGGATCTGGGGATCCTGGGCCCCCTGCTCTGGGTGACCCTGCTGGAGCAAAGGGGTAGCACCAGATCATCTCCAGAGGTCCCTTCCAAGCCCCATCATGCTGGGATTCTGTGCCAGCAATAATAAAGGGGACCTATTCTTGCTAAAATTAAATCTTCACTGCATGAAGGAAAAGGGTAGGCTCTTACCTCACATTGGCTAAACTATTTGTATGCTTACTGACCTTTCACTTACATCAGTCTCAATTCTGCATCTAAAAAGCAGCTGCCTTTCTAGTTTACCCAGTCTAATTCACAGCCTGTACAGAGCAGATTTTGCTGCTTCCCTTTTATAGTCAATGATTTCTCTTCCTCAGTTTCAAACAGAAAAAGCATTACTAGCAAAAATAAAATGAAAAGCAAATACCACGAAAATACTCAGAGAAAATATATTAATGATAGGGTATATTAACATTTATTTAATTGCTGCCATTTCAGGTCAGTTTCCCTTAATACTTGATACCGCGGGCTTCAAATAAACTTTAAGCTATAATTGTTCACACATAAGTACATCCTTGATAGGATGGAGATGGTGGCCAGGGTTGGAACAGAGTTGGAATTGTTTGTGAGCTGCATACTGGGACCTACTTCACTTTCAACAGTTTGTTTTTGCAAGGATAGCGGTTCAGTCGTGAGGCCGTATTAATATTTATAACCATTTTTTTGAAGTGTTCTGATGGGGGAAATCGTCGCTGCATATTTTTAGAGGGGATTTCTGAGTAAAGAAAGCAGTGGTTTGCTTTGTGCAAACAAGATGTGTTGCTATTTTTCACCGGGCCCTCCTCGCCGTGCGGAAAGTTAAGTTCAGCAGGAGAAAGGAAAAATTGGAGCTTTCATAGCAAATCCCGTTTTTAGCCCGCTTCGAGCTTTGAACTAAGATTATACTCAGCTGCTCTTTCTCATTTCACAAGCAGGCCTTGGAAACCACGACACTAAAATTAGGAGGAACGTTTGCGTTTTCAGCCTCTCCGAGCACAGCAATGCAAATAGCCCGCTCCGGCTATGCCATTATTGTGCAGCCAGGGCTTGGGGTTTTTTTAGAAAGCAAACGTCATTCTTATTACTTATAGATCTTCCACGCTGCTTTGAAAAAATAATACCTGCCCTTTGCTTGGCAATAGGAGCGAGAAGACAGAAGCCGCTCGTACGGCAGTGTCCTTATTGACCCCCAGTGCTTTGGCAGCTGGAGGGAAGTGGGGAACGTGGTTACAAAAATCAAACGTCTCCTCTGTTTTCAGGAGAAGGGATCGCTAGAATAGCAAGTTGTACACTATATTCAGAAGTATTAGTCCTGAAAAAAAAGTTAAATGTAAGGTGTATTCATTCTGTTAGATCCGTGTAATCCTGGTAGCTGGGTAGTTGTACACCTAAGAGTGTTGACCAAGGTTTTCAATAGACTTCCTCATGAGTAGGGATGAGATGGTGATTTTAAAGCATAGAATAGGAATCTCTATATCTTCTTTTTTTGTGTGTGTGTTTTTGGGTTTTTTAAATTTTTCTGAAAGCTTCCAACTAAAGTTAAATTACCTCTTTACCACTAGT